>WEIT01028272.1:1305-40875 GCA_013389985.1 Dryoscopus gambensis | reverse complement strand
CTTCTTTTATGTTTAAGCAGACTTATCTGTATTTCAGTTTGTGCCTTTTGCCTCTTGCCCTCTGAGCAGTGTCAGGGAGAGGGCAGGAGGCAAAAGGCACAAAACTGAAATATAGGAAAGTATGTTTAAACATTAAAAAAAGTTTAGTCCCTGCAATTGGGTGTTTATACACACGGATCAGATCCTTGAGAGACTTCTCTTCTCCTGGCTGAACAGTCTCAGCTCTTTCAGCCTCTTCTCATACAGGAGATATTCCAGTCCCTTAATCATCTTTGTGGCCCTCCATTGAACCCACTCCAGAGTTCTCTCTTGTACTGAGAAGCCCAGAACTGGACTCTCTCAACCTGCTGGCAATGCTCTTCCTAATGCACTTTCAACATTCCCTTACCCTGGTCTGCTGGGTCAGAGAACCCTGAAGTGAATGTCAGTGAAGACCAGTGTAAAGAAGGTGTTCAGGAGCTCTGCCTTCTCTTTGTCCTCTGTTACCTGGGTCCCCCCTCAATTTAGTAAGAGGTTTTGGTTTTGAATTTGTTTTTGAAAACAAATTATCCTTTGTTTTCCTTTTGGTTTCAATGTATTTTAAGAAGCCTTTCTTTTTATCCTTGACATCCTTGGCCAGGTTAGACCAAATCAGTAGTTAATGTCCCCGACAAGAACCAGGGCCTGTGACTGTGAGGCTGCTCTGAGCTGCCTGCACAAGGTCCTGTCGACTCTCTCCTCCTGATGAGGTAGCCTGAAGCAAACACCCACAACAATGTCACCCTTGCTACTCTGACCTTTTATCCTAAGCCATAAACTCTCAACTCACTCATTATCTGCCCCAGGACAGAGCTCAATACATTCCAGGTGTTGAATTGCACAGAGGGAGACTCCAACACCAGGCCTTCCTGGTCTTTCTCTCCTAAACATTATGTAGCCCTTCATGACAACATTTCAGTCATGTGAGCTGTCCCACCACGTCTGTGTAACTGCAATGAGATCAAAGCCCTGGGACTGTACACAGATCTCTAGTTCCTCCTGTTTGTTCCCCGAACTGTGTGCATTCGTGTACAGGCACTTTATAGGAGTGTTTGAGTGTGTCAGTATCTCATTAGGGGTGCAAAGGGAGACCCCAGTAGTCCTGTCTCACGGTTACACTTTTGGGTGCTTGTACTCATTGGAAGTATCCCCTCTTAAGTCTCCTTTTGCTACTTGGGTGGTTCCTTCAGTTGTCCCCATTGCATAGCTTTTATCTGTCAAGCCTGGCTATATTCCTGTACCACTTGATATCTAGTTTAAAACTCCTTAAGCAAGACTGCATTTCAAAACTGAGTCTTTAGAGATCCAAAAAACTTTTAATCTTTCAGCTTGATTTTCTTCATCATTTTCTCTTTCTTTCTTGAAAGCAACTATTTCCTTTTTCTGCAAGTGTATCTTTAGAAAATAAGCCTTTAGAGGAGATGCAGATATCCCAGAGCAGATTCCTACTCATCGGCTGCTTATATCAATCACCAATATCTATCTTACGGCAAAACATACAGTAATGATAGTTACTATGAAGTAATTGTTAATACATAAGTGAACTTTTAGTGAGCCAGCAATAGTTGAAAAAAATGCAGATTGTCTAATTATGTAAGGATATGTACATGGGGTATTTCCTCTCCAGACTCACTATGCATTGTACTGCTGCAAGTCTGCAACCGATCTTCATTGCTGCTAATGTTAATCCAGCTCTTTGTTGCCTATGGAATTAGGCCAATTTGAAGCAAGAAGAAATCAGGCCAAGCTATTCTGCAGAGGAAGCATTCAAAATGCTAATGGCTAGGACTCCTAGTGTCACATTTAAAAAACCTTCAGACTGCACTTTACCAGTTGCTTCTACTCTAACACTTTATTTCTGTGTGGGTACTCAAAGAGCAGCAAAAAGACATGTCTGCCATTATAGCTGATGAAATTTCAGCTGTATCTGCTTGCTCTTGGTTAGGGCACACAGGAGATATATGTCCTTTCCTCTGTCTTCTCAGTCACTGCCAGAGAAGGGGATGACATTTCCCAGCCTAACCTATGAACCAAATAAGCTACTGACAAACCATCCACAAACATCCAAAAGAGCTGGAAGAATTGTATCTAACAGTGAGTTACCATACAGGAAGCTAAGGTTAGGTCCAGAGATATATCTCTAAAGGTAAGTAAGAACTGCTGGTTAGATATTAACTGATATCTCATATTCTCAAGATACATAGATAGAACATGTTAATATAGAACACAGTCTGAGTAAAAAATGGTCAGCAAACTGAAATATTAGTACTATTAAGGAGGAAAAATCATGCACATCCAGCAGCACAAGTCTTACTTGGGGCAAAGCAATTTTCCAAAAATATTGCCATATTCCTTACTATATGATAACAAACCTATTGCAGTCTTTGGGGAATGAATTGACTTGCTTCTCCATGTGCTTCATAATGCACCTGTGATAAGTTTTAATGGTCCGTGGTATTTATGCACCTGTTCTCTTGCTGTAGGTTTGCATTCCATTATTAAAAATAATGTGATCTTGTTTCTAATTGCATGCATCTGTCCACAGTTCAAAGACCTTAATTCTTCCTTATTAACAGATAGCTGGTTATTTAGAAAACCTCTCTGTACAATTCATGAATTTTCTGTAAGATTATGATCTCTGAATATGCCTATGCCAGAATGTAAATTGTTTTATTCAATGAGTTGCCTTTGCCTGCATATTTTTTGTTTCCCATGTTGCATACTATTCAAGAGTAGCAGATAAGAACTAACAGAAGAGGATTGTTTCCTTGAGTATTCTAGCACTGAAACATATTTAGCATAGACAACAAGTCAGTTACCGCCAAAACTGGGTCTCTGAAAGGTGGTCATGCATGTGATGTTACCTGGCTGTGTTTGTTATGACCTTAGGGAAAATGACCCAAGCAATACCTGATTAAGGGTTTGGAGAGTAACACAAGGACAAAGTCAGCTCTTGTCCTTCACTTGGTTTTAGTCACTAAAACCATAGGGGGGTGAGCTGTCTGCCCTGAGAACCTGGTGGAATGGAGGAAACACTGATATTCTAACAGACAGACCTCCCACAAGTTCCAGTTAAAGGATTATTTAGAACAAGGAAGTTAATTGCTTTTTTTTTTTCCTAAAGCAGCATCAACTCCTGTAATTTTTGTTCAAGAAAGTAAAAATACAATAAAAAACTGCTGAACCCCCCATTCAGTTTTTCATGTGTTTTTCATATTCCATGCTCAAAAATACATCAGTGAAACACCACAAAAACATTCCAATATCTGTAGAGACTGTGGAAAAAGGGTGCTTAAGATATCTTCTCAATTATAAGGTGAGACACGAGGAACATTACAAGCTCACTGAATGTTACTTGAAGGAGTGTACAACTGTGCCTCTCATTGTGGGGACAATATTTGCAACAGCTATCAGCTTGGGTTCAATCTTGTGAATCAATAACCTTTCCTAGAATGCTTTCCACTTTTCCTAGTCTGTATTTGTCCATTAGATAAACCTTTACCATAAATAGTACTTGGCATTTGTTCTGATTAAGCAGCGATTTTCCTTCAAATTCATACAGTTCACTTAGGTCAAGGTAATTATGAATGTTAATTCTAGACTCCAGAATGCTGAAAAATGTTTTACTGAAAAGTTTCTAACAAATTCATAAGTAAATTCCGGGAGATTATTTACTTTATACATACTTCTCGTATTAAATATATTTAAGTATAGAATCATAAAATTCTTCGGGTGGGGACTTTAAAGTTCCTCTAGTTTCAAACCAAATAGATGTACATAATGTAGCATAGTAAATTAGAACTCAAAGAAATAATTTAAAATAATGCATTTTCCAATATACTGTGATAGCAGTAGAGCTCAATCTTCTTAAAAGACTACACAGCCTGTAATGGCCAGTGACAGCTTTTAAGTGCTTTTAGCACTGGAACTTGATAAACCTAAGAGTTTAGATACTAAATTCTGATGTAAGACAGAATTGGTAATCCAAGTGTGAAATAAAGATGCCAGAACACTGACTTGTGACACTTTTTTGCCAACTGAAAAAGAAAAAAAAGGAACAGTTTCTTTAAAAGTTTCTAAGACACGTGTTGTCTCCTGGGAGATGATAAGCTTTAGTCTAGAAAATCAGTGACTTGCAGACTGACCTGTTTGACTCTATTTGCCTGCAAGAGGGCTACCAAGGGCTAAATTCTATGTAGTGTTTGTGAAAGGACTTCTGTGTGGAAGAAAAGCAATTAGTTGGCAACAACAATGGAAATGTTGTCAAAGATTTATAGGCAAACTCACCATTTATTTTGCTGACCAGGAAGATTCCTTGAAAGTACTTTTCTAACATCATCCAACGGTGGATGTTCCCACAGCAGTAAAAGTACCTGTTACAAATGGTAAAACAAATACCGCTTAGAACAACAAAGGTTTCTTCAAGTAATTATTTTATTCCCTCCATTTCAAAGTTCTCTACCCCCTTTAGAGGCTACTAAGGAGGAGTTTGTCTACAAAAATAACTCACATGTTTTAACACAAACTGAACTTTCTCATTTTGCCTATATGTACCACAGTCCATTTGAAAACTTAGATCAGAAACTTTGGCCTGGATTTTTAGTTTTAATCCAGCAAAACCTTACTGTGGTTTGTAGTGTTTTGATACATGGTGTACACATTTTCTGAGTCTTTAATCGAAGAATTTTTGGGCAGAGAAAAACTGTAAATGTTAAAATAAACAAAGAATCTTAGTGCCTGGGAGCAGGTGTGCCAGCTGTTTGATAAGATTTGCGGGCTCAGAAGATATTACTTGTTCTTATCCCAAATGACAGGTGCGTGTTACAGTAGGCATATATTTAGAAGAGGAGCTTAATCCTTCCTGCTCCATCAGTGCTGAAGCTGCAAACACTTCTGGCTTATGCCAGTGCAAAGTCAATTTAAAGAATACCAAATACTTATGAGCCAACTACAGTAGCTGAAGAGCAGTAGTAAACCATCCGTAACAGCTTCTGACAAACTGCTGAGCCTTGGAAAATTATGAAAATTAATTCTCAATTCTTGAATATTTTCAGGTTTCCCAGGCACTGTTGGCTATAACTCTAATCAGAGCACAGAAAAGTTTTAATAGTATAATAGGTAAGGTGTGAAAGATAAAGTCATAAAACTGTTTAGAAAATGGCTTGAGGTTTTATATAAAAGTAGACATAGACCACAGGCATTTCTGCCAGCAGCCTTTGCACATCTGTGCAATCAAATCATACAGGAACAGTAAGGTCTAGCTGAAGTGCCTTGAGGGCACTAATAAGTCTTAATGACCCCAGTGATGAAGGGTCTGTGTCTGACCCTGGTTACCTTCACCAGGCCTGATCGAGACCTGTGGTCTGCTCTCCCAGCCTGACATGTCTCATCACCAGGAACCTGCTGCTCTGCACTCTCAGTCCAGCGTGGCTGTGGTCTCTGGGTCTGCTCTGCTCCGTTGCTCATGTGCACCTGGGTCCCAGCTGGCCGGGTCCCTGCACTGCTGGCTCTGTTACCCCCTGAGAAACCTCCAGTGTCTCAACCGGCCTTTGCTGCTCCCCTCCAGTGGCTCAATCAAATCGCACTCAAGTGAGTAAAACAGAAATAATCTACATCTCTTTGTACCCATTATTCCACATTTAGATTCCATATAATAGCAAGCTTTTTAAAAGATCTGTCAGAATGTCCCTGTTGCCCTTTACAGTGGAGGAAAGGATTCAAAATCATTTTATATTCTCTTGCAATTTTCTTTAAACAGTTTTGAAAAGTTATTTAATTTATACCCTTCACCTGGTGCTTGGCCAGAATGCCTGCTCCAACATAAATTTGGGGTTGAAACTCCCAAATTTATTTTCTGTAACCTTGGAAAGAAACTCACATCTGCGAGATATCATGAAAAGAGTCACTGTAATGACAACAGGAATTTCTAATGACTGGCAAGTCAGGCAGGGTGACAGCCATAGCTTAGTGTGACTTGCCTAACATTTCTATTTGTCTTGTTGCACAAATTCCCTCTTCAATCTTCTATCCCAGGTGACAGTCTTAGGAGTAGCAGCTCACAAGGTCTATTATTCTACTACAAGAGGAAGCTGAGCTAGGTTGGTTCAATTAATTTTTGAAAATTGTATATTGCTATTCATTTTCTTATATTCCTAATACTTATAAAAGCTTGTTTTGTTATTTGTTCCAAAGGGGTTTTTTCCTAGCAAAAACCTGCCTGACCAATGATTCCTTGACTCTCCCTTTTCATTTTCAAAAGATAACATGATGCACTCCTTCACTTTTCTGTCAGGTATCCTTCACAAAATAACCAGTGAGAGTCATTATTCTTTTTGTAACCAGCCTATGATGAAGCTTGTCAAAGAGTTGATAAGAAAACATCTGCTTCATCTATCCACACTGTACTGCCGTTATGCTCTTTCATCAATTTGTGGTAATAATTATACTAAAGAGCTTTTCACATGTAACTTTTAATTTCTTTTTGTGAAAACCAATAGAAAAAGCAACCATTAAACACTGCTACTTTTCAGCATCATCAATCATCAGTGAAAAGGAACAGATCTTCCTCAAAATCTCTTTTCCTGGTAATAGTTAAGTAACTATTTCCTTTACACTTGATGTCTCCTGCTAGTTGTCCTACATATATCCTTTTATAATTTCCTTATACACATCCTTAACAATTTTACTTAATTTATATTTTCACCCACTTTTTATCCTTTGATGTCAGTAATGAGTTTGTGATTTTGCCAAGTCAGTCTCTATTTACTCTTCTTACTTCTTTCTCTGTAACTAGTACTGTACTTCTGAAAATTAAAGGCTTTTCCTCACTTTTTATGTAACATTTGCTTGTAAGATTTCACCCAATTAGCTCAATTTAATTACTTCACACTGGTTTTAGTTTTGGGGTTTTTTTACCTTCGTAAGGATTCCAAAATTAAGCATACCTTTCTTTAGCCACATTACTTTCCTCCTTCAATCAATTTCTTCCTTTGGAGTAAAAACTGTAGATTTTGCTTTTTGGGCTAAGGAAAATGAAGGGGATGTTAACTCACTTTTTATCAGTTACTATGCCTCCACTGATACTCTTCTGTTTGAAATAATTCAAGAAAGGTTATACAATAAGGAGTCTTTGACATTAGCCCTTGGAATCAATAAAGAAGTGGCACATAGACCCACAATGTACTTAATTTTAGAATACGTTGGGTAGTATACTGTACTATATTCAGAGATGCAGTTCTTTACTAAGAAATCAGTGAAAACATCTAACTATATATTTAAATAGTCATTTATGTCTAGAGTACACTGTATATTACCTACATTTACAGGAGTGAATAACGATGGTGTTGGATGTCAGCTCTGATTTTGGTCCAGGATCCATGGTTTAAATATAGGCAACAGAGCCTACCACACAGTCAGTAAGAACAAAGAGAGTTACCAGGCAAGGCGTGACAGATGGCAAAACCAACGAATGGTAGAATACTTGAACAAACAGAAAAGACTGACAAAATATCCCTAGGCCTGGCATCTGCCATGACATCTCCTAAGTCTGTTGCACCTGGCCTTCAATCCACTGTACAGTGTTCCACTGATATAGGGAGAGGATGGGGCAGGAAATGAGATCCTGAGGTCAGGCAGAGCTACTGTTTTAGCAGGGGAATACCCAGGGCAAGTATTAGTCTGGTGAAGAAGTGCATATGGATTAGAGAAATGTTTCTCATTTTCAGAAGCACATTTTGGAAGTGATTTTGTCCTCTGACATAAGAAATAAAAAGCACAACATAAGGTAAAAAAGCTGGTTTCCATCCAAACTAAAATGGTAAAAATATATCACAGCTTGGCTTTAAAAGGATGTCCATCTGTTAGAAAACTAGTGATCATACCATATCCACAATGCTGTAGCAAACTAACAGCCAAAAAATTTATTGTCCACACCCACAGCTCAATAAATATTTAGGGCTGTTTTTTTTGTCTATAGCAAGACCATTTTAAGTGATGAAGTGAAAGTTTTCCCATCTTAATATGTCTTTAAACTTTCTAAGTCTTACAAAAGTGTGTTACTGAAAAATGTTCCCTCTCCTTGCAGGTTCTAGTGGGAACACAACAAACCAATTCTTTTGCCTTGGTAGGAGAATCTTGATCTGAATCCTGATCATAGGATTTAATATTCAGTGCAAGAGCTTGTGGAGGTGAAAGTCTTCCATAGAAGTGTACTTGACTAGAAATGTTATTCTTGACTAACTTATTGGAACACAAATTAAATAGCTGCACGACTAATTTGTGCAGATTGAAGGTTGTCTGATTAGCAAACACATGCCAAGGCCACTTCATTACTTGCCACATCTAAGCCAGCTAGATCTAAAGCTAACTTGGCATAGTATCCAAGCTGAAATCATGTTCCTAGTATATACAAGCCCTTCAAGGCCTTATGTCTCATGTCACTTCAAAAACTTTACCACATTAAAGAAATGGGACCAGAGACTGATGGTACTTCAATTTTCTGAGGTTTCAGCATCTCCTGCAGGTTTGACTAGAGCTGTGTTTGCAAAACGAAGCTGAAGCCTCAGATAAAGGGGTGTTTACACTTGTTATACTTCATGCAGCACTGGCCCTGCACTGATCCACCATACAAGGAGATGAACGCAACATGTGTAGAGCTGTTCAGCTGAAATGTCACCATAAGAACCAGTTCCTACTCCTTCATATTATGAACCTGAATTTTACAAGGCTAGAACTGAAGCAACAACTTTCAGTAGAGTGCAAACAGCAATCTTTATTAAAATTAATTATGTGGTATATTTTTGTTTGACTGTCTATTTATCAATGTTTTTAAAAAATGCATGAAGCATATAATAGTATATCCTCTTTGAATGGTTATAATGATTTACTTGTTTAAGTTTGGTGCAATAACAATCTATTTGGATCTACAGAACTATAATTCTACTGTCACTGGCCGCTTGGTAAACACAATCCCATACAAATTACAATGTCTTAGTTGCCTGGCCCAAGAATGTGAATGAACATTCTGGAAAACAAAAAATTTACTCTACAATACCAATACAGAATGAATTGCTAATAACATAATCTTTGACTTTTGAAACACTGCTGAAAAATATAACAAATTCAGAAAGATTAATTCAGAGATATGTATAGCCTATCAACTCTCCTTTGTGGGAGTCATTTCAGAGGCCTTCAGCTAAGCCAGGTGTATACTACAGTACATACTACACACAAAGCTGGTCATACACAGCATAATCTATATCATAGAATCATAGAGTTACTTGGGTTGGACCTCAAAGGTCATGGGCAGGGACACCTTTCACTACATCAGGTTGCTCAAAGCCCCATCCAACCTGGCCTTGAACACTTTCAGGGATGGGGCATCCACAGCTTCTCTGGGCAGCCTGTTCCTGTCCCTCAGCATCCTATAAATAAAGAGTTTCTCCCTAATATATAATATAAATTTTCCCTCTTTCAATTCAAACCCATTATCCCTTGTCCTGTCACATTTTCCCCCACTCTGGGACTGCCTGAGCCAGGACAAGACAGCTGGAATTCAAGTGTAAGACGAGCCTGCAGAGTTTCCCCACCTGCTGGCAACAGCCCACCCTGAAGAGGGAAGGCAGAGTCCTTGGACATCTCATGATGTACTTTGCAACAAAATTGGTGCTGTTTTAGATGTTATATAGGGACCTTCGAAGTGGTACCTATTTTTAGGGAAATGCTTTATGGTATTAATTTATAGAAACAAGAGACTAGAAGGAACCTGCGTCATCGTGTCTAATCCCCTGCTATTACAAGCAGTCACGTCACATAATCCTTTTAATAAACTGAAGTGTACTTGGATGCCATGGTGATGAGTACTTCATAAATATGGATATTTGTAGCTGTGCAGAAAATAAGATGATAAAAATGTACAGTGGAAGAACAGAAAGATTATGAGCGACAAAGGTGAGTATAGCACAGCTCTAAGGATATTATGGTTTTGGTTTTTTCCCAAGAGACTAATGAAAACTTTACTGAAACCTTCACATCTCTGAAGTAAGAGTTATGTCAGCTAGGGAAGTGGTCAATTTCACACAGGACTTATGAGAAATACAATAGTGGAGTAAAGAAAATAAGGATAGTAAAGAACAAGAAAAAAGGCCACTGTCAATATAGAAAACTTACTCCATTCTTCACAGTATACAGTGCAATGGTAATAGCTTGAAAGAGCAAATCCACAGGCATTTACAGATTTATCCTGGGGTTGTTTAACCAGGCAAGTTTACAGGAGAAAAAAATAATTTCCTTACTTTTGTACCTATCAGAAAACCAGGGACCCAAACCATACCTAATTTAACATTCTTAATCACAATAATTAATTTTATGCATTGTGCACCTCTAGTTTAGTTTCATATGCTTGATTTTCCTGCATTTGCAGGCTAGTTCTAGAAGATAATTCCTTTTCTAATGAAGGAATTCTGTTAGAATATATAACCATTTTAATTTTTATTTCAGTACGGTTGATCACTTTCTGCATAAAACTGAAATCCTCTCCTATATATCCTCAGTTCAACCTCCTTCCATGTAGGATAGCTGTGCATTTAGAAGCCACACTATTATCACACAAGCTGCCAGAAAAAGGAATTAAATTTCATAAGGTACACCTTCTATTTACAGCCACGTGGAGAAGTAATGAAATTTAATGAAAGCTGTAGCTCTAAATAAAAGCACAGGGAACCTCTATCCCTATCCTGCAGAAAATGAGGTTAAAGGTTGCACACAAAGAGTAACATTCAAACCCTTTGCAACGCCATCATCTCCAAAAGACTTACAACAGAGATATATTTGGCATATTTTTTATTCCAGACAGAGGAATGGGGAGTAATCATTTTCATTCTTGCAAGTGCACAAAAGGAAGAATTGGAACAAATATTATAACAGGTATGAGTATGACAGAGTAAAAATAATGTATTTCTTCTCCACTTTATTTTTAAAAAATATTAAATACATGGTTAGGTTAAAAAAAGCTAAATACTAGGTTACTTGTGATTTTCTAGGAATCCCTAGGAGGAAAAGTGAAAGGATTTACTAGGGGAAAAAAACTTATCTCTCAATTTCCTATCCAGTGCAACTTTTCTGTTGAAAAAAAAGAAAGCAAAATAAATTTAAGCTCTGTCAGGTAGGACACCTTCTCTGTTATGCTACAAAGAACAGGTATACATTCCCTTGAGAAATTAAAGAGATCATTTTGGTGACTCTCCAATAGAGACTGAGGGGTTTTTTAAAGCCATTGCAACAACTCCTTTAGTTGGCTGTTTTATGAAAGGAAGTTTTGAAGGTCGAGAAGGGAATATAATCCCTTTATAAGGGAATTCTCAGTATGGTCACAATACATCAAATAATATATTCTTTTTAAATCTACTTTTATGTAATAAAGTGATTTGAGTAGAACAGGACAAATATTTTCTGTTCAAACTGTGGGGGGTTTTCAACCAGATAATTTTTGCTGCAAAAGTTGCTTTCTATTTCAGGAGAGAATCAGTTTAGTTAAGTTGAGTCTTCTGAAAATGTGAAAATATTGGCAAAAAATTTGCAGTGGCTCAGTGTTACAATGGTATCTTATTGTTTGCACACCGGTTGCTTGCCCATATGCCTTTCCCTCTCTTGAGCAAGCCCACAATCAGGGTACAGCCTTTGCTACATGGGACAACCAGAGGCTTTTGTGAGGTGAGGCTTTCTCTGTCAAGAGCTCAGATGTAGATGTAGCAGAGAAACCCCCACTCTCTGTCAAGAAGGGTCAATAAAAGAAAGGGAAATGTCTGACAGGTTCTAAATTTCAAAATATGTTTGAATTTGCCAGGCTCTGTGTGGCAAAGCCCAACAGTCTGGACAGAGTGTTGCGGCCTCACTACCAGGCTGCATTAACAGAAGTAAAATGTGATGACCATGAACACTCTCATCACTAAATGGGACCTGACTCAAGACTACTGGATCTTAAAGCATGTTCTTAGCTAAAAGACTGGGACAAGCTCATGAGATGGACTCCATGCCTACAACTATGCTAAAAAAATTAATGTGGTGGGTTGACCCTGGCTGGAAAACAGGTGCCCAAAAAATCTGCTCCATCTCTGCCCTCCGCAGCTGGGCAGTGCAGAGGAAATACAATGAAAAAATTATTCAAGGTAAGGACAGGGAGAGATTGCTCGCCACTGACTGTCGCAGGAAAAACAGATTTGACTTTGGAAAATTAAAGAGAAACAATTCCAAATCTTAAAAGCACTTTGCCCCCACCCCTCCCTTCTTCCTGGGCTTAAATGTACTCATGATTTTCTCCATCTTTTCCTCCCCAGTGGAATATGGAGATGGGAAATGGGAACCGTGGAGTGTAGGAGTCCCCAGTAATCATTGCACAGGATTAGTCCAGTGTTCCACATTCCTCTGATTGCACACATAAGGTATTCCTTGTATTTTGATTAAAGTCTTCTCTGTTCTTTAAGGCCATTTTTATGCCATTGTAATGTATTTATACAATTAGATCTAATTTATACCATTAGACCTAATTACTTAATTGTTGTAGCATGCATGATGAAATAATGAGAATGTGCAATTATGATGTGCAATTACATAATTACAATGTGTAATGACATTAGGCATAAATATCCTAAAATGTTATGGGAAAAATATACTGTTGAAATAGAAGAATTTTTTTTTAAGTACCACATAGGTTTGAAAAAAAGCAAACCAAACTACGAAAGCATTCCTCAAAGCTTAGGAATTTTCTTCTTATTTTTAACTCTCCACTTAAGGCACTGCCCATTTTTAGCGTGAAAATTTGTTTCATACAATTAAGAATGGTAGGGAACTGTGCGGAAAAAATATATATATACTGGGATAACTGAGGTTATGTTTATGTGCTGTATTTTAGAACATCAGGGTCCAATTTCCATGTGTCTTTTTTATAATCTAGAGCAAAACTGCAAATTTAACTGTTGTATACAAACCACATATCAACTTTAGAACTTGTGTGGCTGTACAACATGGAGTGAATTGTTGTGGTGTGGTGGCTGAGGGTGCCGCGACCTTCCCGAAGACGTCTCCACAGGGTCTGGAGTCGCTTCCGCGGGGCCGCTGCCCTTCCAGCTGACGAGCTCGGATGCACCAAGGCCCCTGTTCTGCACCGCTCGTCGAGCCTCCATTTCTGGGTGGCTTCCTGGAGGAAGCAGCTCAGGAGGGGTCAGACTCCCATAGGGGTGAAGCAGGCAGCATCAGCTTAGTCAGAGAAGCAGCTGGCACGCGCACACACGCAGGCGGACGATGAAAGAGTCAGGAAGGGTTCTGGCATGTTCTTGCACACGAGACGATTTATTTGAACCTCATGGCCAGGGAGGTTAGGAGCCAAGAACAAGATGGAGGAAGGACCTGGACCTTATATAGGAGGTTCGCAGGGCGGGCCAAACATCGGGATCAGGGTGCTGGGGTGCAGGGGCAGTACAGAGACAGGGCTAGGGTAAGGGGACCAATGGGAATACCACGAGGGAGGTACAAGGGCCAACAGGGAATACAGGGAAGGGAAAACATACATGTAAGGAATAAAAGGGGCAGGGAGAAATAATGGATCAATCAAAGGAACAGAACTGGGGTACATAATCTCCTTAGGAGAAGCCTGCCTCTCAAGCCTGGGGGAAAACCCCCTGCCACAGCCCCCAGTGGGCTAGGTCACTGCAACAGCGAATGAACTAATAAGGTAATAAACAAAATAACTAATTTCAGCCTTGCTCTGAAACCTGGTATCAACTTCTCTCAAAAATACACAAACAGAAAAATATTACGCCCTCAGGAACTTCTTAAAGTACCTGTTTGATCTTTCCAAGGTTTGGGACCTCCCCACTGCCTCCTCCTACCCCGCCCCTGAGAGATCCCATAGCTGCTCCCTAGACTTCCTATAGGTCCCCCGGAACATCTTCTACTGCATTCTCAGTGGTGTATCATCAAAGGTGAGATGTCTCACTTGAAACCCATTTACTTATTAAAATTAGATTTAATTCCATGAGCATTTTAAACCCCACAGATACAGAAGAGTGAGATGGATTCCACTGTATCTGGGGCAACTTCATTGCTCTTGGTAACCTGCAGGCATCCCAGGCTGACTCTGAGCTCCTAACTGAGCTGGCAAGGGCAGCAAGTGATTGAGTGTTGCCGTCTGTTGTTTCTGCGTTGAGATGGCAAGCCACAAACCTTCCCGGCAGCGCTGCAGGGCTGCACTGGGGAGTGCGGCTGTTCCGCTTCCCGTAACCCTTCCAGGTGGCCCTGCACTCATGCCCTGGCTGGCTGTCGGCTCCACAACACGGTGGCGATAAAGGAGGCAAGAAGGATCTCCGCATGGGGACCACAGAAAAACTTTGTTCACATACTGTCATGCAGGTTCCCAGAGGCAGAGAGCCCAAATGGCCAGGAGTCTGCGGTTTTATAGGGGGATAAGGGGGGCGGAGAGAGCAGATGGACAAATGGTCTCAGGGCGCAGGGGAGGTACATGGGCGCAGTTGGGGTACCGGAACCAATAGGGAAAACCTGAGGGAGTGGCCAGGACTAGGGGTGGGGAAGGGAGAACAATGTGCGAAGGGCAGGCATTTAGTAAGAAAAAGAGTGGAGAAATACAGCACTACAATTGAGCAATAGTGATTAGAATCTTTCTTTTCTTTAGAGAAAATATACGTTGACAAAAGACTTTGACTAGCTAAATTTGAACTTCCCAAACACTTATTTTGGCAATATTCCCACTCTTAAAATTCAAAACAAAAAGTAATTTTCACCTCTTAGTTCAGAATGTTACTTCATGTTTGTTTAAAAAGCCTTTCATTATAACATATCAGTACTGAAGTCTTTTAACTTTCTTCTCTGGGAAGTTTTATTTTCTGGTACCTTTCTGTTACCCTTTAATTTCACTAGAAAAAGGAAGGGGAGGGAAAAGAACAGCATAAATAAAAGTTTGGTAAAGTTTTCATGGCCAAAATACTGATGTTAAAACTGACTGAATGCTGTATGTTGTTTTCTACCATCAGGATCTGAAGTATAATATCTGAAGAGAATTTGAAGTGATAGAAAGATAGACATTATTTCTCCATAATGAATACAAAGAATCCCAAACAGCTTGAAGTATGTGGCCAGGAAGGGATAAAAGGATCAATGGAAGTAGGAGGCTGGAGGATACTTTACTTGCAGTCCTAATTGCTAGACCTCCTGCCCCAAGACATGGGGAACCCACACCATACTGGGAGCAAAGCTGCCAGAGCTACAGAGGTGCATTTCATTCCCTTCCAGCTGGGTGGTCTCTGTGGAGGAGACGTTGCACAGGTAATTAGGTGGGTAATTTGGACCTTGCAGCATCTGTCAGTTGCAGTTGTTCCTGAGGCAACAAAGCTTCTCGTGACATACCAGTATATGCAACACCTACACGGCAGTGAAATCCCAGCTGACCATATGCCTTGAAGTTTGAGATTTGTAGGCTTAAAAATTTTGTTCTGAGCAAAACAACTTCACATACAGCTTTTACAAATCTTCCATAATGTACCTTTCTTTAAAAAGGTAACTCTATTTCAAAACCAGTTATAAAGTAACATAATTTTCCATTATTAAAGATTTCTCAGATAATAACACACTATATTTAGGCTTCCTAAAATGTTCTTCTTCCTTTCTGAATATTTCAACCTCAGCACCTCTCCAATCTCAGACCTGAAGGCCTGTCTGAAACCCGAAGATATTTCTGTAACAAGTAAAGTGTGTACTTTAGGTTTCAAAGATGATCTGCCTTGTGCTAGTTCAAACTTGGCTTGTCTGATGCTTCTCTGTTCTTTGTATGGGTGCACATCTTAATATCAGACACATATAAATGTAACACTCCCACAACCCTTTAAATGTAAATTTAAACACTTTTCATGGTTGAGATTATGCTGGCAGAATAGCTATAAAAATGGAATCCTGACAGGAAATGTATGGTTGCCAAATTTTCTATCCATTTTTTTCCATTTCCCGACAGACAAATCCTTATAAAAAACGGACATGAGGAAGAAATATTTATCTTGTGTTAATAATTTCCTTGAAAATCCTAGAAACACATTTTGTCTCCTGACATTTAAAAAAAGACTTAACTTTTTATATCTGGCAACATTGTCAAATGATAAAGCAACTTTTTGTGTCAGCTGATCAGACATTTTCTCATAGAGTAGGTTTGCATTTTATGTTAGATTAGATTATCCTGATAAGTCTTTCTCTTTTTTTTTTTTTTTTGCCATTTAAGATAACATTTGTTATAAAATGAACATGAAAATGAAAAATAGTTTTTGCCTGAGAAATATATTGGCAAACATAATTACTACCTCAAATGTGATAAAGCTATATAAATTACCTGCTGTCTTGGAGTGACTTTATGCTGTTGTATCCCCTATCACTGCTCTATGCCCAGATATGATCCTGAGCCCTTCTGTGCCTTTAAAACTGGCCACAAGAGAGAGAAAAAAAACTGAGTGAACTTTTGAAAGCAGTCTGTGCTTCAAGGTCACTAGTCCTCTGCGTTCTTCAGTTGTGGGAAGAGTGGAGGAAGCAGCCTTCCTGCTTTTTCAGCCAGTTTTTTTTCAGCTATTTTTCTTCAGAGAGAGATGGAGAACGGTTTTTCTGGGACTTCGGCTTTTCCCTTCTTCTCTTCTGGACTGTTTCAACATCAGAACACCAGAACTCACTGGGAAAATTTCCACCTTCGGCCCGGAGAGGGCCCAATCCGGCCCAGCTCCGAGGAGGAGGAGAGAGACCACACCCACAGAAGGACTCTAAAATCTTCCAAGTTTCTCTCCCAGCGAGAGGTTTTATTATTTAGCATTATTATTCTTTACCTGTGTGTTTGTTGAATAAATAGTTTTTATTTTCTCTTTCACATTCCTCCGAGGAAAATTTTTTTTTCCTCGAACCTGGTGGGGGAGGGGAAGCTATAACATGCCTTCGTTTGAGGAGACGTTCCTTTTGGACATTTTCCCTAAATTTGGCCCAAACTGCCACACCTGCTCATGAATCCTGTTTTGTAATCCTCTAAAATCTATCACTGGTCTTTTTTACAACTTTTCTTTTGTGCAATCTTTCACCTTATATGAGGCTCGTGGAATTACAAAAAATATATCAGCAGTAAAACACGGTTCATGAAACCTGGCAGGGTATGTAAAAGTTAACTGCACTGTGTATTTTACCGTGTAGTTGGTTTACAACAAAGCCAATCATGCTCTGAATACTGCGGTGGAAAAGAATACATTTTTCACCCACTTAAGCTATTATACAGATGCTTGGGACCACACGGACTGTGCCCTGGAAAGCAATCACACTGCTCCCAAAGAGATAAGACAATGCTGGAGGATTTAGCTGGTCGTATGTTTATGCAGTGAGTGCATATAGCTGAGTTCTTGGGGCTGCTTTGGCCTGGTTTTCACCCCTTAGCTGAGCCAACTGTCAAAACCTAGCAGGTCATTCTGTTTTTCATGCCTCCTGTTGAGCACCTTTGAAGAAAAGTCTGAAAATTGAGCTAAAAATCTGTTCCTAGAGATGGTTGGTAAGTTGGAATTACTACGTAAGTATCCCACTAGAGCTTTTAAACAAGACCTGAAACACTCATAAGGAGAATTCACTGTTCATGAAACAAGATGAAATACAAAAATTTATTTTCTTGCTTGTTTTTAAAGAGTCATAACATACAAACAAAATTTGCCACTTGAATATCAGCCTCACTTGGTGTGGACACAACCAGGACAACTGACCTCAAGAGATCAAAGGGATATCACATTCTATATGTTGTCATGCTCAGGATATAAAGGCAGGGGGGAGAAAAAGGAAGCGTGGACACATTCCAAGTTGTGGTTTTTAGTCTTTCTGAGTCACCAGTACGTGTGATGGAACCCTGGGAATGGCTGAACACTTGGCTGCCCATGGAAAGGGGTGAATTAAATCCTTGTTTTGCACTGCTTGTGTGAGCAGCTTTTGCTTTCCCTATTAAATTTTCTTTCTACCAGCCTACAAGCTGTCTCACTTTTAGCCTTCTGATTCTCTTCCCTGGCAGGAGCAGACAAAAAGTGAGCAAGTGGCTGCGTGGGGCTGAGCTACCAGCTGGGGTAAAGCCTTCATCTCTGGGGTTGTGCATTCACAGATACAGACCAGCTTAAATCCCCCTAGATCAAAAATGCTGCAGCACTGCTTTCCCTCTTGATCACAGGCACACCTTATCAAACACTCCATCTTACTAAAATTAATCAAGTCAGCTGCTTGGAGGAGCTGATCCAGTCAAAATGAAACCCAGCACAAGAACGTTCTTTCCATCCCCTTTAGTTGGATAATGATAGAGCCAACACAAGGAGGCTGGGAATACAGGACCAACACTTTCATTTTAAGACCCTTGTGAGACAGAAGAGTAAGGTAAAGAGACTGCAAAGGCTAAAGAGACACGAGCAACTTTTGGAGCCTCTGATGGCAGGGAGTTCTTTTAAATACAGATCAGAATTTGACAGTATCAGCAGTCTGGAAATACTTCAGGATTGGGCTGTTACTTAACATTTGCAAATTAATACTGCACTCAAGATAATGAATGGCTTGAGCACATATGCTTTCACACACCACCTGTCCATTCCCCTCTCACTTCTGTTGTTTCTTCTCACTCTGAAGATAGCTTGCTAACTGCTATGCTTGCATGTAGTATGACATGGCCACAGGGAATGGAGAAATGGGAGGGGAGGGGGTGAGAGAGAGAGAGAAAGAACTTGTGCTTTGAGTAACTACTTCATCTTGTCTCTGGTGGTAAGAATTTATTGCTCTAACCCCTTGGTCCCCTCTTAAAATATATGAAAGGGCAATGGCAACAGTTCTTAGGCACTGCTGTGGCAGACCTGTGATATATATATATATAGCTACATACCACCCTCAGGTTCATCCAGTCAACTGCTCCCTTCACTGGTATTCACAACTGAAACAACCAAATGTGTCTATTAGCACCCATCAGATGAGCACTCAATCAGTAACCAGTGAGATCCATGTGTTACAAAACGGGATAAGAGTTCTGGATAACAACTTAAGAAATAAGTTGCCATCATCAGAAGGAAGAAATTATGTAAACTCAGGCTTTTGCAATAAGATGCAGTAGCCAGATGGAAGATAATGTGGTATCAATAGGGATTTTTGAAATACCCAGAGTGGTTTTTGGAAAACTGCAAAATTTCTAGGGAAATTTATAAGTATGGACTTTCAAGAAGTGTATATTCTAAACGGTAATGCTGTATGTGACATTTATTTCCAAAAGAAAGCACATTAATGCTTCTGTTTCATTGACAGTAATGATGACAAACTCTTCTGCTACTTTCAGACTAAAACATTTTTCATTAAAAAACTGCCATCTCCATGATCTGATGCTTTACTTTCAATCTTAACAGTGAAAAAAATATGCAACATAAAAAATATTAAGTAATTTTTAAGCTATTTGATCAGGAAATATCCCCAGGCAAGAGCATTTCTTTTGGAATGATGTTCTGTTAAGAGCACAGTTCAATCTCTGTCACAAGAAGATATTTCCATCACAAAACATCTGCTTAAATCAAAATATCTAATTTACATCAAAGATAAGTTTACATGACTTTGTATTTTGTCAGCTGGGACCTAAGCATTTTTCCAGTTGCAGAAAACAGACCATAGGCAGTATCAAAATAAAAAGGTACCCTGAGCACACACTGTAAGTTAACCATGACATCCATTACATGACTACCACATTAAATGGGTGGTACTTTTATTTATTGTCCCAAGTGTTCTCTGTACAGCCTTAACTCAGTACTTAGAGCACTCCCTGATCCACCCAGTCTGTAACAGGAGAGGATACATTTTAACACGTCTCAAGAATACTTAACAACAGGAGCACTTACTCCTTACTTGCACACTAAAACTCACACTTTCTGGCACTGAGCCAAGCTAAAGCTCTAGTAATGTGTACATAAACTGAAATATATGCCTCCTGTATATGCTGCACAGGTATTGAACACATAAGTTATAACTACTAAAAACAATAGAAAAATTTAAGTGTTTCTGTGTGAACACTATTTTTTCTTCTAAGCTGGATTTAATTTCATATGGGTACTAAAAAGCGAATCCTGCTGAGGCTACTAAAAATCAGAAAATCTCTCTGTTGTATCTGTAACATTAATTTCATATTTGGATCCTTATTTTTTCCTGTACAGAGTTATTGTTTCCTCCTGCAATAAAAATGACAGTTAGTAGTGTTTTCCCTTTCTGTCTCCATGTGAATATCTGCTGGCACTCCAAAACCATTAACACAGCAATGTATTTCCTGTACTTTTATAGGAGGCTGGAGACCAGAAATATCAGTATTACAATTTTATGCCTCTGTTTGCTTTGCTACTTCTGTGCTAACCCGATTAAAATAGTAAATGTCAATTTGTCCTTCAGACACAGTATACCCATGTTCTTTAGGAATATTTTTCACAGAGATGTTCAATTTTTATCTTCAGAGTTCTTAAAGTTTTGAGATGTTACTTTTTACAAACTGTATAAGAAATGGTAACAAGCAGAAAACCTCATGCTTGGTGAATTTATTTGTGTTTTTCTGTGATACTTTCTCACTCAAGTAAATGAATGAATTTATCTCCATAATACCCTTGTGAGTTAAACACTGCCATTTCCATTTTTCTCTGTATCAATGCAGATGTTTGAAGCTTTTCTTCTTGGCTTGGGAGAGTAGGGGGAGGTATTCATTTGCTGAGTGGATTTCAGTTCCTGTATAAAGCAGCTGGAGAGCAACCTATATTTTAAAGCAAAGAAAAGCCCAGGGAAATGTACCATACTTAAATTGCAATATATCAAAGCTGACAGTAAGCAGGGTCCCTTCATTCTCCACCACCTCCTCGTTCTTTTCTACACTCCTCTTACATATCCCTCAGTTTTAATTCTTTTTATTACTTATTATCTATGCTGCTCAGAATATGCTAGGCATTTTTGGAGACAACCCTTGCCCTGAACAGCATAATGCAATAATAACTGTGTAGTTCCAGAATGCCATTTCTCCTTCTTTTATAGCCCTATTACTGTTCTATCTGAGCAGCTCTGAATTTAATGCATTTCTCCTCATCTCCCTGTGCCCCAGGGAAGGACCACCATCTCCACTGTACAGATGGGAAACCAAATAGATCTATAGTGTACACTGTGTAGAACTCTCAAGCCAGTTTTTCTAGTCTTTGGTCTCATTCTGACGTGATGCACTTGGAAATAGGCTGCCACTAACACACATTCCACCTGCCTTAGCGGTAATACTGTATCATCCTCAAATAATTTTTATAGGGCTCTTGGTGCCACCTGTCTAAAGGCCATGAGTGCTCATTGAAAAGTTGATTTGTGGTTGCTCTCTTAAATAATTGGATTAAGCCACAAGCATCCTGCAGCTGCTTAGGCTCTGAGCAAGGTAAAGAGAGTCAGATTCTAGCTCCCACAGACATTGTGTCTGTCCCCAGAGGTTAATGGACAGATTCTTAGGGAATTAGGTATCTATCTATCTATCTATCTAATCAATGTATTTCCTTTGAAGGCTGAACATAAATGACTTGGGAAGCCACCAGATGAAAAGTAGCAGGGGATTTCAAAGCCTGCCTTACAAGACCTAGGTAAACTAAGAAGTCAATGAACTATCCCCATCTCAAGACTGTGGGACACCCAAACACAGGGATCAACTCTGCAGAGCTGTAATACTTAAACCTCTTTGCACAGGCCACCTTTTTTTTCCCCATTCTCCCCTAGACAGTAACACCTTTGGTCATGCACCACACAGCCACAAAACTGAGGCATTCGCAACCCATGGAACACCTGCCTTTTGAATTTCTCCTCCCTAAATATGTTCCTCTGCCACTGGAGTCTGAAAGTGTTGCTTTTGATTATAAACACCTCCTACATCCCTGCTGAGCTGATTGCCATTATCCCTCCCAGACTACCTCCGCAAGTACACTGGGAAATCTGCCAGCATACAGAGTTCCCCTTCCTCCTTCGTTGAGAAAACAGTATCCTGAGAATATGGTACAGGTGCAGCTTTCACGAGAAACAGCCCCCACAGTCAACTAAAATTGCTTTAGTCAGGATAAATTGAAGACTTCTGGGGGATTTTCCCTTATTTTCTAAAACCTTAGTAACTGTACACAAATAAAGTTCTAACCATTCCGTCTGTGATAAATGAACATAGAATAACTCTGAGTAAAAATGGTTCTATAAAAAAGATTTTTATGAATAACATCTTATGTAACAGTATTAACCCTCTTTTACATACCATTTCCCTTTAAATTAGGGGGAAAAGGAAGAAGAGAAGGATGGAGGAAACAAATTAAGTACAGAAAAAAATTATTGGCAGTTTACTGGGATTTGTTTTTCCAAATATCATCACATTCATCATTAAATCTTTCAACAAGACAGACCTGTGTGGTCACATTCCTGTAAACTCACAGTTCTCACATACTTTATTCTCTCATTTGTCTATCTGACACTCATGTGGATTCATGCTGCCAAGTCTCATGCCCTGAACACAATAATAAAACCAGTAATGTCTCCTACACTCCAGCTTAGCTGAAAGTGGCTTCCATATGAATGTGACACCAGTGTCTCCCTCCTATTCAAATGTGAAAACAATCTTTTTTCTGCTCCACAGCCATCTCTCCCAGGCAATGGATTTAGCAGGGCAATATGACCCACTGTCCGGATGTACCCAAGATGAGGTGAGGTTGCAGAATAAGGACAGGACTGCGACACTGCTCTACAGCCAAGAACATTCTCTTGAGCAAGAAACCAAACACAAGGAGCTCAGCTGGACAATGTAACGTCCAGAACAGTTGACACCTCTAAGATTCAAACCTTCTGCAACAGCCTCTGCAGTACTTGCAGCTAATATTCCATGTGGAACAATAGTCCATGCTGCAGCCCAGCAATACAGTTCTTCCACAGGATGATGATCTCATGTTCAAGAGAGGTCTAGGATAAAATACAACAGCAGATGACATAAAGTAAGTGTTGATACTGGAGAGAAGTTGAACATAAACAGAAACAAAATCAGCAACCAGCACCAGCCCTCTGGACTTAAAAAATTGTTTTCAGCTCTTGGAGCCACCACTTCCACATATTTTTTCCACCTGTTCTAGCGATGTGCACTCATTCATATTATGGCACTATCTCTCTTAGAATAAAACTGCCCCAGTTCACTCTGCTTCCTCCATATAAATAAATACATATATCCCCTTAGAAGGCATAATCAGTTACTACATAGCGTGAAATAGCACATATAACTGTGTGTTTCAGGCAGAAGACTCCTGACTCAGGGAATTTCACTTAATTTAAGTAACTGACGATTTTTAACATTAAATTCTAATTACTGATGCTGATATTGAAAAAAAATAGAAAGCAAACAATTAAGTCAACACTTTGCCTCCCCCTTCTTCAGACTCAACTTAAGCCCAGCGTCTCTCTTCCCACATTCCCAGTCTCACCTTCCTCTGTTTTGCCAAACCCTTCAGTGTGCTGTTGGAGGGCACAGGAGCTCCAGGTCAGTGTCAATTTCTTCTGCCCTTTGCTTCTTGCTGTTTTTCTTCCACTGTTCCTTGGCTCTTCCTGCTCATCTGCCCTGGTGCAGGACTCTCCATCCCTTCAGGGGGGTGCTTGCCCCAGTGTGAGGGTCTCCAGCTCTGATCGCAGCACTGTTCCCTTCCACACCCCTCCCCCACTTTGCCTCTCTTTTCTCCTGGTAGGTCTATTCACTTTTTTCTTCCTGTGTCCCCTCCCAGCATGGCCTTCTCCCAACAGGGCACTATGCTACCAAACCCTGTTGCTGCTGCTCCATGAACAGTGCTGTGAATTAAACAATCTCATTACCAGTTCCACTTTTTATATCTTCTAAATATTTCACATTCCAAAAATGTTCAGTAGCATTGAAAGTGTCATTGAAGTCAACAAGACTATAAACATGATTAAGTGCTCTGCCCTGTGTTCCCAAAGACTGGTTTACCTATTTCCACTATTTGAGAAAAAGGCAGTACATTTTTTCAGGAATTTTGCAGCTGTTAACCATACAAAAATGAAGAGTCAGAATCATGGAGGACTGGAGATGTGCAACAAAATTTTGGGATTTGCTGGTATGGTTTGAAATTAAATTCTGAGCTGCCAGTGATGGTGAACAGGATCTGCTGCAACAGGATCTAACTTCCTATTATTGTTGAAGTAGATGTGGTGCTTAGGGACATGGCTTGGGGCTGGACCTGGCAGTGGTAGGTTCGTGGTTGTATTCAATGACCCCAGAGGTCTTTTCCAACCTTAATGTAGTAACATTCATAATTCTATGAAACAATTCGCTACCTTAGTCTGTTCTGAATTTATGTGTTGCATACCAAAGTATTTATTACACCAAAAAGACATGTAAGAAATGACAACTAGACAGCTCATCCTACTTAAGTATCTGCTGAAATCACACTAGTGCTTTGGTTATTAAGCCCAAATAAATATACTGCCTGGCTTTGTATGGGGAATTTTTGAGGCTGACACTACAGGACCAGTGATAATTTCCATCTCTCAGTTACCGTGGTTACAGTAAAAAAGACTGTGAACTCCTGAAAAGATAGATCTCAAATATTGACTGTCCCACCTATGGCCCACACCTATTCTAGCTCTTGACTAGTTTATATATATGTAATATTTTTCTTTAAACCTGGATTGTAACCCTACTGCAAAATGAAAGATTCCTTTTCCAGAGTGAAAAAGGAGTTTGTCTTTTTCATCACTGAAAAAAATAATTTTTCATCATTTGAAAGGCATTTTTTTTCATTTCTCTGTTCTAATTATTTGACTAGCATAAAAATACGGCAAAAAATTTGAGAGATCTCCGTTTACTTTAAAGCTCTCAAAAATTAATTTGGACAAGGTAAAATTGCATACTATGAGGAGAGGTTGCTGTATTCTTTCTGAAATAAATATGCCTGAATGGTGTTCTGCACCGGAGCTACTTTTAAGAGTAATTTACTAATAATATGTATGTTTAAATTAACAAAGAACTTTGTATAAAGCATGAACATGATCTTAGTAGTGTTGACATTAGATCTATGATACTATAATGAATGGAAAGTATATAGCCAGGCACAAGAATAAAGGAAAATAAGTTACTATACCTTAGGCTATGGTTTCTAGAAGACAAAATTCCTGATAATTATTTTTAATGAAGCCTTTATTTTAACAGTTAATACCACAGTGAAATATTAGATTCAAGATATACAAGTTCATTGCATTCAAGCATTTGAAGGATAAACAGTAGAAAATTGTCAAATTTAAGACAGGTTTATTGGTGTCCAGGCTTTGGTAGCAGGATGCTTACAGGGGTGGCTTCTGTGAGAAGCTCCCAGAAATTTCCCCTGTGTCCAACAGAGCCAATGCCAGCCAGCTCCAAGGTGGATCTGCCACTGGACAAGGCTGAGCCCATCAGCAGCAGGTAACACCTCTGGGATAACATAATTAAGAGCATAGGGAAAAAAAGTGTGCAGCAGCATCCAGAGAGAAAAGTGACAATGGATGAGAGTATCAGCTCTGCAGACACCAAGGAAGAAGAAACAGGAGGTGCTTCAGGCACCAGAGCAGAGATTCCCCTGCAGCTACCTGCAGCCCAAGTAGGACCCCATGTCAGAACAGGTGGATGCCCAAAGGAGGCTGCAACCCCATGGGAAGCCCACTGCTGGCAGGATCTGTGTTCCTATAGAGAGAGAAGCCCATGCTGGAGCAGTTTGGTGGCAGAACTTGTGACCCCATGGGACACAAACAACATGTGATAAACTGACAGCAGCCCCTGTTCCCCTGCAGTGCTGAGGGGAAGAGGTAGGGAAAATCAGGAGTGAAGTTGAGATGGGTAAGAAGGGAAGGGTGAGGGGAAGGTGTTTTTAAGATTAAGTTGTATTTCTCATTATCCTACCCTGATTTGATTGGTAATAAATCAAGTTAATTTCCCCAAGTGGAGACTGCTTTGCCCATGACAGTAATTGTGAAGTGATCTCTCCCTGCTCCTGTTTCAAGCCTTTCTTTACATTTTTCTCTCTCTTGCCCAGCTGAGGAGGGGAGTTATAGGGTGGCTTTGGTGAGCGCCTGGAATCCATCCAAGGTCAACCCATCACAACAGGACAAACAAAATATGATGAGGATGAAAAGAAAATACATATCTGGAGTAAAATCAAATATAAAATATCAAGTCCAATCAGATGATAAAAGGAATTGGAAAAATTCTGTCCCAAGACTCGGCTGAAACAGGAGTAACCAAAACATTTGATACTTCACTTTGTTCAACAGTCCTGAGCTAACAACAGAAGGATTAAGATGTTCTGAAAAGTCTTAGCAGAGATAACAATTCCCTTCAATTGAAAGGCCAGTATGATATTCCTAACTCCTCCAACTGAACATAGTTCAACAAATCTTCTGACAGGCTGAAGAAGTGGGAATGTAACACCTGCTGTGTTTAAGTACACACATGCTAGAGCTGTAACAGCCCACTAAACAGGGCCTGAGCACAAGCTCATCTGCAGCTGGTCCCCACTTATAGGAGCATTTGATCGGCTTTCATGCTCCCAGACAACACCTAGGCATAGATTTGAACACAGAATAAGACAAAGAGAACTTCAAAGAGACATCCTGCTTTGGGTGGGAAGAAAGTTTAGGTATCAGGATACAGTTATGCTGAGGGCCAAAATGTTGCTCCTAGTCCATTTTATTTACCAGGATGTATTTAGTCATGAAGTATCAGAGCAGTAAGGCACAGAAGTAAATCCATACACTTCTACTGAAATCCATTGCAAATGGTTTGAAATCCATAAGACTTTTCTATTTTGGTAAGGAGCAATGACATGAAAAAACACTCACAAGCGAAGAAAAAAGAGCACTGCACTTTTTTTAACAGAAAACTTAAAATTTACTAAGAATGTGTGGCACATCCCTCAGGAATCACTTGGCTGATTTTTCATTCACTTATGCTGATGTTTAATTCTGTGTAATGCTTTCTGAGAAGACAGAATTTTATTCAGCCTGTGCTTTAGTGAGAAAGTTAAGTTAGTGGAAGGAGGGGATTTTAACAGTTATATTCAGTTAACTTTGTATAAGAAATACTGTCATAATACCAGGAGCTTCAGGAGAGATGCAGGCAAAGAAGACCTGTTGATTTATATGTACTGTAAAAAGAGATTGTAGTGAGTCATTTTCAGACTAGCTGGACACAAAATTTGCCTCTGGATTTACACATAAAACTACCTGAGTAACTCCACTGACACAACAGCACTTTAGGCCAGTCACATATTAACACAGCTCACAAAGTGGTCCACAGGACCCTCTGAATATCCCAGCTTAACAGTAGGAATGACAGTTTTCTCTAGCTCTGCCACTGACTGACTAGTTAACCCTAGACAAAATATTTAATCTTGCTTCATTGATCCATTGATGAAAGAGGATTTCAGTCCTTAACTACCTGAAATGTATGTGTGAAAATATGTGCAATTATATAGTAAATATGTGTTATAATATAGTAAATATTACTATAATGAAATAAGCAAAGAAAAACCCAGTTGCATGTTAACTTAAGGCTACGTCAGAATACTCATGTAATGAGTTTCTGTTATTATGCTTACTTTACAACAAATCAACACCAAAGCTCTCAATATTCCAAAACCTTGAGGAAAAGTATGGACTAGTTTGACCAGATCTGAGCTTTGCTGGTCTGTATTTACATTTTAAAAAGGACCCAGCTGACCAATTGCAGCCCCTCCTCCAAGATGCATTAGCCTAAAGCTAAATGGCTGCTAACATGAGCTCTGTAAAGCTTCATTGCATTCCCTGCTAAGTCTTCATTTTGTCACTTTATAGTATTTGTAGATCAAAAACAGCTCTCCAGCCTCACCTTAAGCACTGGATAAAGCAATTTCCTTTAAGAGTTTTAGGGTATTACACCCAAGTGCATTTCTGAAAAGTCTCAAATGGAGCAGATAAAAGGGCAAGCAGTGGATATAAAAAGAAATAATCTCAACTTGATACCTGGCAAAAGGGGGTGATTTTTGTGTCTGTTGATTTCACAAATCATTAAACTTAACAACAAACATAAAATGAATGTTTCCTGCCCATTTTTTAAATGCGGAGGCGTACAGGCACTTGAAATGTTCCCCTATGTGAGTGGCCATTAGATTGAGCATTGCATGGAGGGCAATGGCATAAGTGCTCTCGTAGTGTCCTCCTCAGACACCAGATGCAGTTGTTGTAGCCCCAGGGGCAGAAACCACAAGTACTTATTGTGATTGCAGTCAAAGGTCTTATTTGTGTCCACGTTATTCTTTCTTCTCCAAAAGAACACATCAGTGATTCATCTTCACTTAAACTATAAAATGCTTATATAGAAGGGGACATCACTCCCTTTCTCTACATTTATTTCAGGAAATCTCTCTTTAATGCACTCCTCTACTTTGCTATTCCACTCCTCAGCTGATACAAGGAGCTGCAGTATAGGGTGCCTTTTTCAACCGACTCCAGCTAGCCTGTTACACTAACAAGACAGGGAGCTATTTTTCCAGATGTTTTTCCAACAACTTTCTTTTCTCTGAGAGTAGCCTTCACCAACAGTGTAGTACAGACATTGCAGTAAAGACCTTCCTCAGGCTGTGACTCAACAAGATAGACAAAGTAGTAAAGAACAGGTCCCGGATTCAACAGCTCACATTTAAGAATACCCAGCCATGACTGTGCACCATATTATTGCAGTGAGGTTTAAGCCCTAGGCGCAAAACTGGCCTGAGCACCTTGCCCTCTAGGTATCCACTGTAGAGACGCTGTGTTTCTCATACTTGTAGCTTCAGATGTTTGTCATGATGATTCAATCAACACCGAGGAGGAACACCATTGTTTCTTAGAGTATCAGCTCCAATGCTTAAAAAAAAGGTGCAATAAAACATAAACTAAAATTACATTAAAACTGGAAAAGCCAGGATACAACAGTTTGGACTCCTCTATAGAATCACATTCTAATGAATTTAAAGTTGAGTTCTGCCTTTGATACTTTTGAATACTATGTAATAATTTCCTCATGTGCTTGAGTAAACATAAGTCAGAGAAGTCAGGACCATCATGTTGGTTCTAAGAGAGAAGTATCTTTTCTTCCTGCAGAGCAAAAATTTATTTTTTCAACATCTTGCACTTATGCCAAATCAATCAGTAATAGAAATTAATATTAAAAATTTAATATTAAAAAAATAAAATTAAAAAATATTTTAAAGGAAATATCTCTTTATGCTTGATAGTTTTGCTTTTCTTGGCAGTCTTCCAGATTTATATTTCCTGCACTGCTCTCAGTGATCTTCTGACAAGAATAGTTTTGACAGACTGAATAATAGAAAACAGTGTATACTGACAACCAGACTTGAATTAATGGACAATTATCGGTACTTAAAGCTTACTTTTAATACTAGCTCAGACTTGTGTTACAGCAGTAAAATACTAAATCTCTGTGCACAGGAACAGAAAGTGTGCACATTGCTATCACATCTTTACATAAGCTCTAACACTTCTGTTACCTTGCTCTTTTATGATCTATCAAGATCCTGTGTCTGGTATTTCAGTAATTAAGATCATGTTTCATGGAAAAATTCCCTCCTATTATGGTGATCACACCATAAGGTACTTTTGAACTTCATTTGTGATTTAAAAAAAAAGAAAAAAAACAAACAAGAAGGGACATGTGCTAGAAAGTACTGACTGCCCTGAGTTAGATAGTGTAAGACCATACTCTGAAACCACTGAGTACTCTTTAAGCTTGAATCACTGTAGTGAAGAGGAGCAGACATACTCATGGGTTTTTGATTCAAATTTTGTAATTCAGCTTTTGCTCAAGACTTGATTGGGAAGAACTATTCCTGGGACTAATCCAGAGAAAGGCTAAGTTTTACAAAGGACCCCATAACTCACCATGTCATTTGTACTAATGTCAGTGACAATTTGTGGTGGGAATTCTGCTCAGGATCACTTTCAATATGATGCAGCAATTCTCACTGGGAGCCCCGAATGCCAACGCCCTTTTACAACACAATCCACTTCTTTCCCAGGATTTGGCCTATTAAAAACAGACTAAGAAATTAATAAGCTCTATCTCAAAGTGCACCTTTTCATTTTTTACTTCCACTATGATGATAAGAGAGAGACAGACCTTAAGATCAACCCTGCCTCAGGTAGTAGTACTGCTCACAAGGGGTGGCTGATGCTGCGGCTGCTACATGTCTCAGAACTGGGCAGAAGCAGTAAGAAATAAGCAGTCCCTTGGATCTGACAAGCTAAGGAGTACTTGAAAGTAATCGCAAGCTTTTCTCTTCCTTCAGCAGCAGTCAGGCCAGTGCCCCTAACCCCAGGAAGGTCACAAATTGATAAGTTACAAACTACTGACCAGCCTCCATCACTAATTCAGCTGGCGACAGGTTTGGTTGATTTGCACTCGTAATCATGCAGGCTGTTATATGGCACCAGTAGTACGAGAACTAATGAAGCAGCAGTTGCTTTGCTCAAATTATTCCCCATCCTTCCCTTCCAGTGGTTGCCTGACTTAAAAAGAGAGGCCCTGAAGGCACAGAACATGCTGGATTCCCAAGGCCCACATATCAAGGCATCCCTTATGCAGCCATCACCCCTCTCTAACTCTTGCTGCAACATCCAGCAAAATGCACAGCTACTTCGGCAATATTTTGATATATCACTACCTTTACAATACAGCTTAGATTTCAAGCCCAGCCTTTAAGCACAGGTTGATTTATAGGCATAGAGGCACATTTTTTTTCTGCCAAAAAGGAAACAACTTGATTTCTTTACTAATCAGTCTTTCCAAAGACGTTGTTGAGCTGTACACTAAATAATTCAATACAGTATCAGGGAGTAAGAGAGTACTGAAGGACTGGAGGCCCCTTTTCTAAAAGAAAACTGCATCTAGGACCTGAGGCATTGGACATAAATTTAATACTTATTTTGATAACTTGAAGGCAAATAAGGTTTCCTTTGCAAATACTGGCTTACCAAATAGGCATGCAAATATTCTAGGGTAAATGCTCAGTACAGCACATGGAAAGTATGAGTTAAGAATATACAACAAAAGAAAAGGAGTACATGTGAATCTCTAGTGTGTTCACAGCACAGTGAGCCTTCTGACTGTGGACATGCAGCCACTTGCACATTTTTGGTATGTGTTTACACCACTGGAAAAGCACAGAAAGGATGGCAAGTCAGTACACAAGGATGAGACAAATGATGCTATGAGCAATACCCATGTGCACCAGGAAAAATGATTGCAGCCAGAAGGGGAGGTACAGGCAGGCATAGTTTCCAGACTAAAGCTGAGGTTATACCATACAGACCAATGAGTGAAAAGCAGAGCAGCAAAGAAAGACATCAAACTGTTCTGTGCTGTCTCACAAAGAATCATAGAACCATTAAGGTTGGAAAAAACATCTAATATCATCGAGTCCAACCATTAACACAGCAAGACCGTATTCACCATTAAACCATATTCCCAAGTACCCCACCCACATGCCTTTTGAATCATCTATATATGTCTTACACCATCATGTTTCACCTCTGAATTTGGACCTCTCTATGTGACCTTGGACCATAAAACAACCCTTAGACTAAAAGACCAGGAGGTGCACTTCTTGTAAATCACACAGTAACACCAGATTTGGTAATTCCCTCCTCTGCCCAAATAACTTGAGAATAAATTTGACTCACAGTATTGTTGACTAACACAAAACCTGCCAACGAAAATCTCAGGCAAGTCTCTTAAAAAGCCAGTTACCCTAGAAGTAGTAACCCTGTAAGCCCTCTAATCACCTAGCTAGCAAAGTCCTCCCACACGCACATCCACACCACCTTTCAACAAGTTTATAATTGCATGCAGAACCTTCAGATATTTCATATATATAGCATACAATATACATAACATATATATAATGTGTTTGTATATATATATTACACACACAAACACAGGCATGTATATATAGAGATGTATATATATATACATCTAAAGGGAAGATGCAAAGAGGACACAGCCAGGCTCTTTCGAGTGGTGCCCAGTGCCAGGATCAGAAGCAATGGGCACAAAGTGTAATGCAGGAGCCTCTGTCTGAACAATAGGGAACACTTTGTCACTGTGAGGGTGGCCTTGCACTGGCACAGGTTGACCAGAGAAGTTGTGAAATCTCCATCCTTGGCGATCCTCAGCCCTGACTGAGCTGAGGAAGCTGTATAAACTGACCTCCAGAGGTGCATTTCCATCTCAGCCATTCTATGGTTCTGTAATTCTGTGATTTTTTTGTATTCTAAATAGTGATATAATGAAAGGCAGGGTCTTGCAAGTATACCAGAGGATGTACTTGGAGAGAAAACAGTTTTCTAGAAAAAAGCAGAGCTAAATGAGCTTACAAAATTCAGGGCATGAAATTCCTTAACACCAGTTAGTTTAAAAACATATAATTGAGTTTATGCAATAGATAATCTGAAACTGAGCAGAGAACTAACACATATAGGCACTTGCCTTTATGAATATTAAAGGCATATACTAATAGAAGATAAGTATTACCTGAAGAAAACTACAAAAAAAACAGCGCAATATCAATTTTTAAAGTAAAAATATACATACAGCTATTGTTCCTTAAATATAAAATAGCAGGAAAACTAACAAAATAAAATGATATTTTTAAAATGTATGGGAGAGAAATGTCCCGCATGAAAGTAAGGATGGAGTGAAGGGCAGTGAGAGGTACCCCTTCCTCAGCCGTAAACAAATGGAAGGGATAAATGCTTTTGTTATACTTTAATAACTTATAAGGAGATTCAGAATCCTTTGTTTTGAAGCATTTTCTTGTTCCTGTGATTAATGTTGACTGCAATGCTTCTGTGAGGTTTTGACTCTTGTTTACAACTTTGTCTGATTTTAAAGTTTTGGGGCTTTCGTCTCCAAATATTTATTTTAAAGCATTCACAAACTGATCAGGAATGCACTGTGCTGAACATTCTGAGAACATGTAATGAATACAAAACCTTGACTCTAATGTAAAAGCTTGATACTTCAGAGACCCACTTCCAACTGCCGTTATTGTACTCAGGTAGCTGAGGTCCATTCTGTCCACCTGCCCACTGGTATTCTTAGATTTGGTAATCTTGTCCATGTTTCCTTATGCCATTCCTTACTGGCATTTCTAGGCTCCATTACACTGATTTTTGAACAGTGTTTTCCAGTGTTCATTTGTGGGACTGGGCTGAAGAGGGCAAAGGATGTCAATGCGATTGACAGGGCATCTACTGTACATGGTGGCTGCTGACACCCTAATAGAAACCCACACAAATCATGTGCAAAATAATTTAACCTGGGCTCCTCTAGTCCTTACATTTCTACATTACATGCTTTGAACCCAGACCCTCCTGTCTCCTCAGTTCAGAACACACAGGTTGTGGGGCTGATGCAGATGTACTCTGCTCTCTATTGGTGCAGCTCCCCTGCCTTTGCCCTCTACCCTCACTGTCCTGTTCTGCAGCACAGTGACTGGTGTGACTTTGCAGGCAGCTGCACAATCCTATGATGCCAATATAAAATACATACTGAGAGCTGTGGAGTGGCTTCTGTTAGGGTTGATGTGTTTGTTTTGCCAGGTAATGCACATTTGTGGCATTAACTGAACACTGGGAAGAAGCAAACTTAACCTTCTGGGAAATCATGCAAGAAGGAGTGCTTTTTCTCATCTTGAACTTTCCACCGTAATAATGTTTTTCTCATTTACCACAGAAAGTTCAGAACCAACTGGGAGAAGTTTTTAAGATGTTTTTCTTGTCAGAATAAATTTCTTCAGTGAGTTTATAACCAGTGCTGCACTGGACTGTTATAAGCAATATAAGCTTACCTTTGACTGGCACCTCAAATTTGATACAATTTTTTAAAATCAAGATCTTTCACATGTTTTGCCATAAAAAGCATCTTATTTTCTTTTTCAGATTAAAAATATTTAAACTAAACAAACATTTGTAAAAAGGATACCAAATTTCACTTTGTATTATAGCAAACGAAACAGCAACAGTGTCCATTTGTTCTGAGATGCTTTGAAGTTCAAGGCAACAAAGTAAATTATTCCTGTTTCAGACTTAAATTGTGATAGGGCCGCTCAGCCAGAGACCAAAACCTAGGTCTCAGCTTTAAATAAATTAAAAAAAAATCAGAACGAATCAGTGCAGCTGTTTCTGAAGGTATAAGTTAACACGTTTAGTCTTTTTGCCATGAGCTGGAAGCGCTCTGCTGACGGGCGCCGGACACGCCTCCCTTCTGCCAGAGCATCTCTGCGGAGAAACAGCGGCCCCGAGCGGCCACACAGGGCGATCGCGTCCTGCGGGGATCCCCAAAACCACCTGCTACATCATTTAACAGTTCTCAATCTATCGCCAAAAACAAAATTTAAAAAATCTTTACCTTTAACCCACCACTTTGTAGAAACACCTCTTTTTGGTTCTCCATTCAGACCTCTGAGAAAGTTCCACGTTAGGCTCAAAAGTGCAGATGTGAATTTGGTATCTAGTTTGGGAAAACACGTGGAAGCCTGGAAATTTAAACTTGAATTCAGCAGAAGGCAAAGGAAATTCATTACGTGTGCAAATACAAAAAATCTGGAAATTGCACTGCTTAGCCAGTCATTTTAATATCTTTGCTTTCACAGGGCTTGGTTACATAGCCCACTACAGCGCACCACTCCCAGGGCTAAGGGTAAGTATTCTGCACCTCTTGCTAGTTTTTCTTAGAAAAACTACTGCTTTACCCCGCTCAATTTTTCTGTTACCCAACTGTTCTGTTCAGTGAGGTCTTAGAACTTGCTCATAGAAGCTGAAGTCCTCTTTGACAAATTGCATTTCTTGACATAACTAAGCTTGCCAGGCTGTCAGACTGAGGCAGCTGGAATGAGGGATTTTTCAAAATGTTCAGGAATGATAGACAAATTATCTCATGAAATAACATCATATTGAGGCATAGCATTATGATATATAAATTGTCATGTAATTATAACAGTGCAAGCTCTCTTGCCTGAGAACAGTCTTCGCAATTTTAAATCTATCCCAGACTGGAAACTAAACAGATTTGATCACAATCCAGTTTTATCTTCTGATGGATTCTGCATCATAATATGGAAAGTCACACAGAAAATGTCTGGATTCCTATAAAACAGTGCTTTATATAACATAGAAAAAGTCTTTTACAATGTTTCACATGCTTAGCAATCACACTTTGCAGAATTCACTGAAGGAGCTTTTTACAATCCCTCATAAACAGAGAAGGAAATTAAGTATTTTAATGCTGTTATATGAAGTGATTATCCTTCATCATCTGGGAAAATGCTCTCAGTTCAGGTCATCTAATTGCATTAGATACAGCAGAATTTAACAGAAGTCTTTGTAGAAGTTGGGATATTCCAAGAAATCAGCCTTATAAAACAGCAAATTATTTCACAGATCCGTGCTAAAACTAACGGTTAAATTCCGTCACAACAGGTAACAGTATTCTAAAACCTGCTTGGCACAGTTGAAACTCGTCCAACACAAACTACAAACATAAGGTTTTAGAAAGGATATTCTATAGGTTAAGGAATGTAGAGGAACACCTAATAATGACCACTTCTCTGGGGCTCATTTCTCATTATACAACATCAAAGGGAAATTGGTGACATCAAAATGCAAAACAAGGGTAAAGGGATTGTTTCAGTTGAAATAATATTACTCTGAGGGCTACAATCTTGAACACAGTGCATATGCACCTTACTCAGACTGGGGGGAAGACTTTCCCCATGAACAAATCTTTAGAGAATTCTGGCACTTTCAGCTGAACTCTCTGGCACCAGGCACTGCTGAAACAGGACACCAAATCTCAGGTTTGACACAGTGTAGCAGTTCCGAAAATTCCTGTTTGGGAAATTAGATCTAACAAAATTCTCCTGCTGGGCTTACAAAAATAAGGATAAAGTCTAAATTAGGCAATACAGTTTGGCTGCTGTATTTAAAGCTGACTTATGTGTAAGATCAAAGCAAGATTCTGCAAGGCAGCGGCTCTGCTACTATCTTGGAAGGCAGGTTGTCTTTCAGGAAGACAGGAATACAGCTCCAATGGTCAGTGTAGGCACAACTACAGAGTTCTGTGAAATAGTTTATCAATGCAGCCCCAAATTAAAAAAAAAAGACTCATACCAGTTACTCTATAAAATTCCATGTAGGGTTAAAAATGGAATTCAGTAACTATTAGTACTATTTATACATGTCTTGATGCATACAGAATTTAAAAGTTGCCTTTACAATCTAGCCTATTACTTCAAGCCACTAGAAATTAAAACCATGAATCAATAGATGATAATAGATTATACAAAGAAGATTGAGACCTGTCATGTCTACCTGGGTATCTACTACCTGGGTCCTCAGAGAGTGAGGAAATGCTTGAAAGACAAACTCCAAAAACTTATATGGAGTACAAAACTCCATTTTTGTCAAACTTAAATAGTTTCAAATGTGGATAAAACCTTATAGTCTACAGACGGTATCTGAACTCAACAGAATGAGACTGGCTGTGTTACAGTTCCCATCATGATTCAGGGAAAGAGTCATCCAGCCTAGTACTCACCCATACACGTTTTTGGGTTTTGTTAGTTATCCAGCTGGTGAATAAGTAATGCAACGGATCTGTTCTGCATTCCCTCCTTGTAGAAAGTCTGGCTCATATAACAATATTTGTTAGTATGAGTATAAATATAGCGTGGGCAGGAAATTCTCCCTGTGTTAATAGTTATTATTTCAATATTGCATTAAGACATTCTTTCTTTTTATTTGTAATGTGATGTACCCACAAATCTTACTATTGGTCATTATACCAGGTATTGTACAATTGAAGAATTGCAAGGCAGCTTCTGACCCAAAGTGTTTACTGTTGAAGACTGAAATGAAAAAAAAAAAAAAAATCATTAGGGTTAACTTCATTATGTATCTCCAAAGCATCTTTAAGTCATATATTAAAAAAAAGAAACAAAAAACAAAGCAATGTGTTTTGTAACTATCAAAACAATAAACATTTTTATATGTTTAATAAATATAAAAGAGAAATCTGCAATAGTCTTGAACTGCCTGAGACATACTTTTCTTTTCCATTTTTATCAGTTTTCCTTACCTCTTAAGTGGGAAAACTTTATCAAAACTGGCAAACCCATCTTTGACTCATATTGTTCTTTCTGAAGCATTTTGGTAAGACTAAGCAAACATCAATGTAGGCTAAAATTAAGCAGTTGTTGTTTTCTTCATTTTTTTAAATGCAGATTTTATGTGAAGAGAGAGATTTTCCACTAAAAAAAGCAGATGGCAAACACAGAGAGAGAGAAATAATAAAGAGACGGATAGATACGTGATTCTCAGATATCTTAGAATTTAATTATAGAAATTTAAGCCTGGAAGTTAAAGCTTAATATAAATATGCCAGTTAAACTCTGAAATAATTTCTCCAAACAATCAACAAATTGTCAAAAGTTTGTTATAAATACATATGCACAACAGCTCCATTACAGGTACTGTGTGATTTCCAAAACGGATTATTTTGCATGTCCTCATAACCAGGAGAACAGACTGATGCCATGTTTTCATTTTTGTAGTGCTCTTTTATCAACTTTTGCAGGTAATTTTTTCCATGTTCCCTCAACAACAGTCTTTTTTTTCCTAGTTAAAAGACCAATTTTAAACCCCAAGACATTAAAGCACTGTAAGGAAAAGAAAATTGTATGAAAATGTCTTCTAAAATCCTTTTAAATTTCAATTTCAAGCTTAGATGTAGCTTTTCCATATTTCATCAAAAGCACTCAGGTGTCTTCTCTCAGAGAATTTAGCGGAGAATCGCATTCCTACTATCAGCAAGTTGCAGTCCTTCCAAGTGCTTTGTGCAGTGACCTTAACAACTCAAAGTGCTGAGGAATTGAGGATTCCCACTGAAGCACACTCTGACTTCATGAAGCATGGTCTGAGTTCTCAAAGTATTTAAAACCAGCGCTTGCTAACTGCAAGGTAGTGAGCACCATTATACTCCACTATTTCTGAATTTAATATTTCCTTTCCTATTTTCAAATAGAATTGAACATAATCAGTTGAAAGGATATTATCAAAGGAGGCATCACAGAATAACATTGTTTTTTAAATAAACAGAATTAACTTGTCATAACTTGGTGTTAATAAAAGAATCAGACTATTACAGTGTAGAAAATAGAGAGAAAATGTGAAGTAGATATGGAGAGGAAATATGTTGGAAGTTTACTTTGAATATAAAGGGAAATAGAAGTAAGAAGATCATGTTCAGGAAAGAACATCTATTGTATCATGCAGCTTTTTATTTTGCATGGCTCTTATATTACAAAGTGCAATATGCAAGCCTTGGCAGAAAAATAACCCCTAATTAACATATTTGTAGTTGTAATTGCATTTATCTGAAAGTATCCCTGCATATTGTAAGGACCTCGTTCAGGTGACAAAAATAGGCATCCAGTGCCATTTGAAAGAGCTTATTATTTTTAAGATATCCACATGGATCTAGCAGATTTGACACATGCCTTCCTGGGACAACAGTTGGAGGCCAGATAAAATAGCATTTTGGAAGCTTGAGAGCCGGCATATTAAATGTCACTATTTATCTGTATTTGGTCATTTGATTCAAAGCTTAAGTCACACATCAAATAATTGACAATAATTACCAACTGAAGTTTCTCAATCAGGCAATAAGGAAGCTATTCTATGTACATAAATGAATAACAAGCCATTATAAAGAAGGTTATAATTAAAGATGATACTGCATCAAGTTTGAAAGTCTAATCAGGAGTCTAAAATTATTTCCTGATAAATGTGTGAGTTCCATTCCATCCCCAATTAGTTGAAAATTTTCAGTTAAACCACCTCTGTTGACTTTTAAACCTATAATTGAAGACTTTCATCAGCAAATTTCCAGCTTTAAGCAGTAAGCAACAGCACCTCTTCACTCTTGCCTTCAAGATAATCCTCCATATGAGTGAGGATGGTTTTTCACCCAGAGGGTGGTTGGGCACTGGAACAGGCTCCCAAGGGAAGTGGTCACAGAACCAAGCCTGACAGAACTCAGGAAGTGTTTGGACAGTGCTCTTGGGCCCATGGTGTGACAGGGCTGGTGCTGTGAAGGGCTATGATTTGGACTTCAGTGATCCTCATGGGTCCCTTCCACCTTAGCATGTTCTGTGATTCTGTGAAGCTAAAAACAATCCAATTCAAATCAAAGCATAATTGAACAAACATTAATGTTACATTAATTAAGGTGAGCTTTTGTCTCCAGGCAATTAGCCATTCTGCCTCCCATTCATGTAGCCTTACACAGTTACCATTCCACTTACATTCTCTAGGCACTGGAAAGGATGCATGAGACACGAGGTTACCTGGTGTGCACTTCACCATAATGAAACG
>WEIT01028271.1:320149-341305 GCA_013389985.1 Dryoscopus gambensis | reverse complement strand
AGAAAGAAAAACTGAGTCAGTTTGGTAGATTCTCAGTCTATGTATTGACTAACATTAACCTGCCTCTACAGGTCAGATCCACCAATTCCCACACACAGGAAGTGCAAATGCCCCAGTCAGAGTGGATGACAAAAAGTATCTACAAGCTGTACCTAGTGAGGTGGTGTGGTAGCCCTCCCCCCCTCCACTGACAGATTGCTGCCATGCACCTGAGAGACCACCCTCCTCCTCCTCAAACACTCACTGAAAAATAACTTGAACTCCCTGTTAACTCCCTGTTAAAATTTTGGTAGCTTTAGGAACAATTAAGGCTTGACCTAAACATTTTAAAGTGACTGCACATTAGACATAATGTAAAAATCAGCAGGTAAAAAAGGAAAAGCAATCGTTACAGACTATGTTGTCCTGCTGTCCCCTGAGCCTTTTTTTCTTTTAGCCATTGTGCAGCATCAGAGTTGTTGCAGAAAACTGGTCACGTTTCAGACTGGAGCTCCCAATATCCTACTTGTGTTGTTGAGTACTGTGTGGAACACCTGCTACAAAAATTCACATGTAAAGTGGTCTTCAACTGAAAAGGCCTAGGTATTACCAGAGGTAAAATTAATAGTGTCAAAAAACTTTGTAATGTCTTAGGACTAACCCTCTGGAATTTGTCATTTAATAAACTGTAGGTCCTATATAGTAAATCAGATACTTTACATGATCAAACTGATATAACCAGTAATATTTAATATAAAATTTATCCTGATTATGATTTCTCTTAAGTAATCTCATGTCCAAGTAAAATCACTCCTAAGGCAGAAAAAAATAATTTACATATTTCTTAGAGATTCTTTAAATGCTATAGATTCGTGCTTGTTTTAGCAAACTTACTTAAAATGGAAGTTGTGACTTACTGCAAAATAATTAAACACTCCCTGATCCTCTAAATTAGATAACACTGAACTGAGTTTCTTAATGGGCACCCAAAACAATAAAGAGCATATTTACAGTGCCTGGAGAATATCATTTAAGTATTATTACTAGTGATTATTACTGGTTATTACTGATAATTATACCCATCTTAGAAGGGACTTCTGGAGGTCAGTTATTTCCACAGTTTGCTCATGGCAGGGTCAACTTTAAAGTTAGATGAGGTTGCTGAGGGTCATATCCAGCTGAGACCAGCTGCTGCTTGGTAATATGGTTAATGCTCCTGAGACTTAATGCTCCTGTTATGTGCTTTTTTCAATCTTTGGTAAAGAGGATATCTTTTTCTCATATCCTTTATTCATGGCCTGTATTTCCATCAAGATTACAGGTTCCTCGATAAAGGTCTTTCCTCAAATTTTTGAATTTTTTTTTTTATGGAGATGACTTTAAATGCTTTATCTGAAAAGGTAGGTGAGATGTCCAAGTCAAAGAAAGTTGGCTGTCATTCCCACATGTATATTGGAGCAGATGACTCATCCTTTGAACAGGCACTGGGAAGATTCTTTTAGCAGCTAGTTATTCTTTCACAGCAACCTGTGAAAATATTTCTAGTCCTTGGCGATTACCACCAAGGGTTTTATTTATAGAGAAGTTGACTAGATAAACCAATCTTGTCCAGAACAGTTCCATGTCTGGAAACTGCATTTTGTAATTAGAGTCATTATTTGCCAGGATAATAAATGAATCTTGGTGTAGGTATTCTATAGGATGTGCTATTTCAATCTACTATAATATATTCCATGACAGTTATTCTGGGCAAACAAAGCTAAGAAATGTGAAAGAGAGTTTCTAAATGTATGTTTGAGTTTATTATTTAAAAGTGAAGCAACTGTAGGCATCTTTTACAGTGGAGGTATGCAAGCTGTGTGACTGAGCAGAAAATTAGATATGACATTTTAAATTTGGATTAGATATTTTTGTCTTTTTAGTTAATATTGTTCCAAAGCCAATTATATGTAGAAAGTAACTACTGGAAAAAAATCTTACTTTCATGAAGTAAGGAAAAAACTTGCTGTGTTATATTTATTAGATGTATGATAATTTCCTTTTTCTCCTCCCAATCTTTTTTTTTTTCCTTACTTCTGATATTAAACGAAGAAAGTCTGTCTTGAATATTCACTGGAAGTACAGTCTGCACCATGGGCTACATCATGGTTTCAAATTGGGGAAATAAAGGAAATGAATGGGTAATTTCAGCCTAATTCCAACCAGACAGCTGCACATGAAAAAAACCTGTCACGATCTTGGCAGAAATTAATTGGCATTTTGTTGGTTTCTCACTCCAACCGAATACTGAGCTGGCAGTAAAATTAAAATGTATTCCCAGTGAGAGGGGCTATCCCTCTTCAGGGATGAGAGCAGAGGTGATGGAGCACAGGAATTCTCTGCTGCTGCCTGGGCACCTGCGCTCTGCAGCCAACAGTGCCTGATCATCTCCTCAAGTGATTCTGCTGGCCCAGCCCACAAACAATGCATCTGCTCAAAATTACTACTCATAAATCTCTAAGTCTTAAATAATGCTCACGAGTGGCAGACAGGGAGCACTTGTGTTGGCAACTATCATTATTAATTTAGTTTTTAATAACAATAAGGAACCCTAGTGAGATAAGCTGATTAAGACGTTTTCTAACTTCTTTCCATTTAAAACAAAACAAAACAAAAAAGTATCAGTATAAACTTGATGATTCAGTAGAACATGACCTCTCCAGCCATAGAAAGCTGGCCTTGCCACTGCCTATTTTAAACCATGAGTAGGCAGTAGTAAATATCCGTTCTAAATTACAGATGTCTGCTGAGGACAGTGCAGTTATGACAGTGGTTGTAGGTGCTAATATTGGACAAAAAATTAGGATTAGTAAAAAATAATTCTCACTGAAATCACTGGCAGATTTATTAGCTGCTGGAGTAATTGAGTGTGTTTATATCCGATTGTATTCCACCACCTCTTGCAAGCATCATGATATCGTTGTTACAGCATTTCTATCTCCTTTAGTCTTTTTGAAGTTATGATAATCTATTTCGCATAAAATTGCCTTTTAGCACTTTCATTAAACTGCAAAATCTAAATCACTGAAAGAGAGAAATGCTGACGGTTTTTTATCAACCCTTTATTTTCTTAAGTTAAAAAAAACCAAACAAACTTGGCCAATATTATGCAATCTTTCTTGGAGCAATGTAGGAAGTTTCATACCTGTTCCTTTGAAGAAAGGAGAATTCTGCATAAATGTGAAGATGTGGTTGTTTTATGGTACCTCCTCAGCCATAACAGCTTTTATAACTGTTGGAAGAATTTAAATGTAATTAGTCCTTGATGTGTCCACTTGTTGTAGAGTAAAAAAGAAAGTGATCTTTTTGAGGCTTAAAAAAATAATCCAGTGATCCATCTCTGGAAACTTTCAGATATCAGAAAAAAAATCCACTGATTTGAACAAATTGTTGGCTGATTCTCAAAACAGTGAGGGCTGAGGGAATTCTTCAATTTTACGTATTTCCACTAAAATGTTTGTAGAAGTGCGCAATGAATTCAAGTATTTTTGAAATGAAACATTTAGGTACATTCTCATGAAAAAAAGAATTACTTTGTTGATAGTTTGTAGGGGCTGTGTTCTTTTTTATTTGGACTGGTTCTGCTTTTCCCCATAAAAATGCTGAAATTGGCTGATAGCCTGGAATTATTGTACAGTAATTCACAACTGATGAACAGTGAATCAAGATCTTTTTTTAAAAATCACTGTGCTGATTTGGAAACCTCATTCTTTGCTTAACTCTGTGAAATAAACTGATTACATGTCAAAGGAACAGAAAGAAAAAGATGAGAGGGTAACATAGAGATGCATTTTTTCCTGGCAATTTCTCCCCAAGCTTTATAAGTAATTAGATTTTAAAATATCTTTTTGGATCGTGTCTGCTCTCTATAAACTTCCCTGAGTGACTGAGCTCAACTTGCATATTGCAAGTGCCATCATGTGTTTTACATGGGTACCATGGCACATATTGAAATGTTGACATCTTATTTTCTAGAGTATCCTATCACTTGATTATTTGTTAATGGTTAAAAGAAAGATAACTGTGAACTGAGTAATTTTCCATATATTACAGCAAATCAAAAAGCATTGAAAACACTATTTGATTGACAGACTGATTTAAACTAACTCAAGATAATGACAGTAAACTGGAAAGAGGAAAGAGAAACAACTCTAAACTGTCAGTGGCCATGTCTATGAGACTGCTGAGCACAGCTCTTCTTATCTGTTAAAATTGGTGGATCTGGCAAAACCAAAACTGAAACAAAGGCTCTCGCAAATTCCATCCCAATGACCTCTCAGTGCTCCCTGGGGCAGCATTGGTGATTTCTGACCCTGCCCTCGAAATCACTGCAAAGAGGTGGTTTCTGCTCAGTGCTGGGCTCAGTTCTGCTTCCTCACCTTCAGGGGTCACATCCCAGTCACACAGAGGAAAACTGGCTTTGTTGTGAATCCTACCAGGTGAAACTACCTGTAATGGATTTATTTGGAATGTAAATTTCTTTCAGGTCCAGTATTCAAATGAACACATCATACCACAAAGGCTGCTTGTATTTTCTTTCAGCTCGGTAATCTTTTAATATAATGGAAAACCTAATTTTTAAAGCAAAAGATTTTTTATTGTGCTTCAAAGTATTACAGGGGGGAATACAAATATTGGCTTGATATTATAATCAGTTATCTAGATAAGGTGATTGCCTTAGACTAGAAGCCTGATTAACAATATTATTTATTAAAAGGTCAGATTTGGATAAAATTAAATAGAAATGAGAACATTTTGCTACTACATTCAAAATAATAGATACAGTCTGAAGACAATATTTAAATGTTTTAAGGACATAAATATCTTAGTGGTCTCTCTGGAGTGGTACAGCTGTCTTTAAAACTTGACCTCAAATAATAATATAAAAGTACTATACAACCTAGTTATGCATGTTTCTACCCTGCTGACATGCGTTGGGTATATATTCTAGTCCAGACCTTGGCATGGTAATGGCTTTGATCACATGATTGAGGATTTAATGAGAGAACTTTTTGATTACTGCAAGAGGGCAAAATCAGGTCCAAAATACTTTGTATTGTTATTAAAAAAGAAAAAAAAAATCCACTAGTATTTTCTCTCACCACCTTTTAAGATATATATTTACCACATTAAAATTTCATGACAAATATGGAAAACAAATAAAGCTACACTCATCCAGAACTATTTTAGCTCCAGAAGAATACCTACTAGATTTTTCAAGGTTAAGAAAACAATAAAATAAGAAAGTGCCCATTCAGTCTTTTTTTTTTTTTTTCACTCCTGTGTCTTGCATTCATTATCATAAAAAAGTCTCTTAATTTAAAATTGGCTAAAAGGAGGAACAAAAACAGAGAGAACAAAGCAGAAAATACCGTTTGATTATTGTGATTGCATCTTGCACTTGGGTGCATGGTCTGTCTCTACACTCTGACTCATCTGCCAGCAGCAGGCTTTAAGGTGATAATCACCCACACAGAGCTATTTGCACATCATGTCTATCCTATCCTCTATCTAATTATACCCTTTATAACAAACTGTTTAGCATAATTAGTGGAGTTATGCTTTACAGGAAAAAAGATAGAAGCAATAGTTTAGAAGATTCAACTTTTTGAAGGCGTACATGTACAGATTAGCAATGTCGGTATTTGGTCACAATAATGAACATTCTGATGCACTGGTCTATGTAAAATTGTACAATCATTATTTTAGCAAGTAAAATAATGTAGTTTTCAGAATATTTACATATTGCATGTAAGCATTGCTTAAAATTATGAAATGGTTTTGGGACTCATTAATTGCTAACACTTTCACCAGTATTTTTTCAGACATGGCTGAAAAATGCTGAAAGGGCCAGCATTATTATCAAGAATGCTGGAAATGATCAGAGTACCTATTATTCAACTGATAGACAACAGCAGGTACAAATGACCTTAATGGGAAAGCTCTGGGTTTTGTTTCTTTTGTTTTCTTCTAGATGATCAGAAAGGATGTTTACTAATGACCACTCTTTTCTTTGTGTTCAAATTTTAGTGCTGCTTTACTACAAAATACTCTGAGGTAAAAAAGGAAAATAGAGAATAATACGTATATGTGCCCACAGATAAATATATTTTATTTTTCTTTGCTGGCTTTCATTGCAGTCTGAAAAAAGTGTTAAATGAACATTGCTTGAGGTGGCATCTTCTTTGCATTGCTAACCCCCCTGCCCCAACCCCATCCTCCTTATAAACTAGAAAGAACTGGGAGCAGAAATGCCAATGCCCCCTGTAGGTGTTTGCTGCCAGGCAAAATGAAACCCAAACTGTATCTCCCGAGAGTAACTTCCTGTCCCCAGATGGGAAAAAACTCTGCTGATATGAAAACAAATACTGCATTAGCATAGACAAAACAAAAATCATGCAGAATCCATTAAAGCAGCCATAACTAATTAATCTTGTTTGGTTTTGTGTGTTAATTGGACTTCTGTTAAAATCTCTTTGAGAACAGGATAAATTTATGGATTCTATCCTTGTTTAACAAAAATTGTGCTATTCATATGCTGTAGGAAAGATGTTCAGAACATTGAGCAAGTAGAGTTATTTCCTCCCTAAACTATTTAAGAAAAAACACATGGAAAAAACAAGCAGAGTATCAGTATTTCCTTGTGCTTATGAAGAGAGGCTCATACTTCACCCTTCTCAGGTAGGCAAAGAAATTTTTGAACTCTACCACATATTATTCCAAGACGTTTACAGCAGAGTAAAGATAAAACATAGATTTGCATAAACTCTTGTATTTCCTATAGAATGTTAAACAGAATTCTCTCCATTTGTAATAAATAAACTGTACTAATCACCCCAGTGTAAAATAAAAAGAGGTCAACAATGCATCCTTTCAGCTCACCATTGTTCAAAAGGTATTTGAGTTTCCCTATTAAGTTTTCAAAGGCCAACATCTGCTGATGCTCAGAAATGGTAGATGAGGTGACGAAGGCTGTATGGAGTGTGAAGTGAATACGCGACCATATAGACCATGCAATACACTACTAAGAAACTATAGCACAATCAAACTCCAAAGAGCTATTTCCCATTCATCTCATTTCTGTTATTAATGGCAAGAATATTTCTGAGAACAGTGACATAAACTTATTCTCTTTCCTTTATTTTTTTTTGTTATGAAATGTATGTATAAACACAATGTTTTGAAAATAGCATATCACTATGAATCTGCAGTCGTACAAATACCAGAGGAGACACTACAGCAGGCAAATGACATTATTAAGATTGAAGGCTTTCATTTGCACATTATTGTCATTGATGCTGTTTTGCTATTTGAAGCAGAAAAAGGATGCTGTGGCATTCAGCTGCTAACACTGCTCTCACTTGCAAGGGAGATAGTTTTGACGGCATTTAACTTGGCTGTCTAGAGCTTAACAAATCAATGCTATTCATGAGCTTAAGTAAACTGAGTTGATTATAAATTGATAGTCCTGACCCTGCATCATAAGAAGTGAGACAGTTTTAGCCAAATTATTAAAAAGTTTTCAGTTGGATATCGGGTATGGCAAATTGCATTTAACAACTGTGATATAACTGTGATAGTCCTGCATTATGCAAGTTGTGTCTAAAGTATCAGCAAAGCTGAGGCTGTGGGGAATATTCTTTCTGTGAGCCGCAGCAGGATCCCATTTCTCCCTCCTTGCTTTATTGGCAATTAACTAACGTGCCATGCCTGTGTGCCCTCTTCAGCCGTGGAGCCCAGCCGAGGCTCACAGCTGAGCTGCTGTGCATTTGGTCTCTTCACGTGTTTTGTTTAAGTAACCATCTATTTCATTGATATAGTAGTTCTTTACAAAACGGTGTCATGGTTTTGTTATAGCTTAAGAGCAGTATTTTGGTCCTTTACTTGCATACAGGAAAGCATTTTTCTGTGAAGGAACACAATTCAATTTATTTTGTGGAGTAAAGCTGAGTTCAAAGCCTGCTAGAGTTAATGCAGATTCCAGCAGATACGCTGCATTTACTAATCTACTTCATAGAAATGAAAGCTATTCCATTTATAAACTTTTCCATTTGCTCTTTGAATTTATGCACACGTATCTTATATGAAAATTATTGGTCCTATACTTCTGTTATTAGCAAACACTTTTTCAAGATTCTCAACAAGTATTTCCTCTGCAACAATGTCTTAATTCTTTGTGTCACGCTCAGTTTTATAGGACTCAGTGCTCATCTGCTGATAAGAATCGATTGGAAAATCTGGGGCTGAATGCAGATGTAAGGAGTGACATTCTCTTCGACCATGTAATAACAGTTACATGTTAATGCCAGAGAGGAAGGCCAATACACAGCCCCTGCACCACAGAGCATGCTGTCAGAGGAACATTATCTACACCAGAAAGGGATGTTGGGAAATCAGATCCATGAAGCTGAATGACAATGCAAAACAATACTGGTTTTATTACTTACTACCAATACTGGAAATACTGGGTATACCTGTAGAGAAAGAAAACACAAAGAAGTGTAGTTAGCTGTTTGCTGTAGTTGGCTGAGCTATTACATCTAAGATTCTGAAAACATTTTCAGAATACTTTATCAATACATAGTTAAACTCAAGCATCTGCCATTACATGCCCAGTCCTTTATAAATGCAGAGTCTTTAGATTTTTCAGTATGGGGCTGCAGGGACCACTAAAATGCATTGACAGATGGGATCTATACAAGCTCTCTGAACTTCATGAATTTGTTCAGAATGGTTTTGTGTTTCAACTAACCAGCCATTAGGTTTAATGCTCTAGATAAAAATACCAGTCATGCATGTATTATGCAGATCTAGGAGAGTAATTTAACCAAGGGATAGATGCATTACTAACTGCTTTGGCCAGCTGCTTAAATCAGTTGGTACCTTCTGTTGCATTAATTGTATATAGCTATTTTTTCCTCTTTTACCTGACAGTTATCTAAATTAAGCTATGTAAAAGAAATGTAATTGAGTGAAACAATCTAATGCAGTAGGTTGGCCTTATTGATTAAGCCTCTCACTGATTTTTTTCCTATGTTCATTTCAATTCCTAAACTGAATTAATGCAAGGAAACCATTCCAGAGGCAGGTGAGATTTACCATAAATGGTGGGGCTGTAGAGGAGTAAAACTCCTTTACTGGGTAAGCAATGTGGGATCTCATGTATAATGCAATCCCAAGAACTAGCTTCTTGTCAGGTCTGCCCTGAAACCTAGGCTTTGTGTGTAGCACAAAACCATGGATATGAAATCTTTCCTGAAATGCCATTTTATTAAGATTAAATACCATTGTTAATGGCACTATGGCTCATCACTTGGGTTAGTCAGAAACTGCAGATCAGTGTTGAAATCCTGGATATTTGCATCCTCTTCCTTAAATACAGTTTGCCTTTTTAAAGTTATATTGACTTTTGTGGCATGCATTTTGTTGCAGAAATCTGTCTGTTTCTTCATTAAACATCTGCTACACTTCTTTCAACATCTATCTTGAAGTTATCCCTTACTCAGAGATGGCATGGACCTCACTCTGCAATTAAGTAAACTGGAGCGAAGGAATGTCTAGAGAATAAATGATATTCAATGTAAGCAAGGTTGCAGAGTCAAGCTGGGAACACTCCTAACTTATGGCATGGCTGAGACAATGCTGAAGTAAAGAATTTGCAGAATGGGGACCAAACCCAGATTTGTTATGTTTCACCACATCAGTCCTGGGGCACATGTCAGAATCGCAGCTCTCGGGTTTCATATCCTATGGCACCTGTGGCCTGGCAGAGCACTGTGGACAGCACCTGCTGCTCACCTGGGCCCACACTCAGATGCTGTTTGCAAACTTAATTATTTCTACTTCTGCTGAGATCAGCTTGTATTTTCCAAAATTTTAGCACCATGAGGTATCAAAAGCTAAATGCAAATATCATCATAATAGAACAATGTGGTCATAGTTCTAATAGTAACAAAAAGTGCTTTTTTAGTTAGGATAATTAAACAATACTGCTATCCCCTTGTTTTAAATGTCAAAAAGACAATCAATTTTCAAATAATTTTCCCTGAAGTTTCAATAGGAGTTTGTTTAATTTTTTGCAAGTCATTGTAGCTGGATTAAATTAGCAGGATTGGTTTTCCTTTATACAGTCATGGAACCTACTCAAATATTAGATAAAAGACAAAAACTGTTCTCGCACTCACGCTCGCACTGTGAAATGGTATTTGTATTTCCTCTGGGTATACTCCCCCGCCTCAAACCTCTCTGTCTCCTACACGCACATACAAATATCCTTTCCTTTCTCTCCTGAACAGATTGTAGCAAAGGAAGAGGTTTTCCTGCAAGTCTACTCTCCTCATATTATCATACTTCAAAATTTTCAATGAATTCACAGTGATAAATGCTTCCTGGGCAGAGAATAATGAACACAATATGCCTTCTAGCCTAAGGACTTTGTATTAACCTTGCAAAGATATTTTCAGGTTCTGTTTCAAAAGCTGTTTTGCTATTTCTGTACAGAGTTTCTTAGTTAGTGTGCTCTTCTGTAATCAGACTCATTTTTGTACTACCAGGTATCCCTGTGTGGGGTGACTGGCCTTGATAGTGCACTACTTTAGGCCCTTCTTACTAAAGAGAGTGAGAATGACACTTCTGAGTTTGTCTGGAAAGGAGCTGGTTATGTAGGGCCATGAATCAGGATCTATTAACACTCTGTGAAAACCACACATATGATGGGAAAATTATTCTTAGAAGGAGTGTTTGTGTGAGATCTGGAGTTACATATTGAGGCTAGCTCTTGAATTCAGCTGAGCTGTATTTGGTGCAAGTCCTTAGGTAACGAGGCACAGGAGGTGTGATACTGCTCTCCCTCTCTGTCAGTGTGGAGGCAGGTGAGGGCCTGAGTGCACGGCTCCGCATGTGCCACCACTGCTGGGGACAACCGCAGGCTGCGGGGTCATCCCCCACTGCTGGCCTTTGGCATGCAGCTGGTCTGTTACATGGCATGGGTCGTTTCCAGCCAGGCTTGTACTGAAATCTGTGAGTACTTTGCAACAGTGAAGTGATGGGGACAGGTTAGAGAGATGAAGGATCAGGCCCATTACCTCCTTTGATGGGCTATTCTATTGAGCAAGGTATAAAGAGTAAATAAACTCAAAGGGATTAAATTTATATACATTCAGTTGTTAAACCAAAGCAACGTTCAGCCTAAATTATCTTCCAGTTGAAATCACTGGGATGGTTATTAATGGTAATACATTTATAGTGAGGGGACATCAAGTACAGCATGCAAAGAAAGTTCAGAGGTAGGTACTGCCCCTGAAATGGCAAACATTGCAGGAGAAAGTCACTAATACTATTTATTATTTTTGACTTAACTTGAGGGTGGTGGTTTAGTATATTACATGTTCACTGTAAGTGCATCTAAATATATATGCATTACTTGAGAGGAAAAAAATCTGGTGTTTTCCTTTCATACGATCTTCTGCATCTGCCCTGTAATTTTCTCATTTCCCCTGCTTCCAGAAATGGGTTGCTTTAGCTCTTAGCTACCATGGAGCTGGCTATTGAGATGGAAGAAAAAAGCAAATCAGATGCTAGCAAAGAAAGCAAGTTTTTGATTTTGTCTATAGTTTGTGTCAGTGTGAAATCCTTAACACAAAGGAAATGGATCAAGCTTTTGGTTAGAAGGACCACACTGCTGCTTCCAATCTCAGGGCAGGTCATACCCTGCAGACCCTCTTAGCACCTCCATTGTCAATGCCCTCGTGTGCTTCTGGCAGGACTCTTAAACAGGAACAAAATACAGGGTTTTTCACAGCAGAGTCAGAGCAGGGATGTTAATGCCTCATCTGATCTTTTGCTAGAATATCTGTCCTGCAGCATGACAGCACTCCCTGCAGCGAGTCTTTCTTCCCTTTGCAGCTCTTCCATTGAAGCATGATTGCAATATCAGGTGCTCAGCGTCAATTTCAGAACTTCTGAATTCTCTAGCAATTTAAAGCCCTGAGAAGCTCGATGATACTGCTGTCTTGTAATCCCTCAAGGGGACTGATCATTATGATCATAGGAGTAAACTTTTCATGTATTTTTAAACCTGTATTCAGACAAAGGACCACACACAGTGAAAGAAAATTCTTTGGAAATTTCATGTGTTTCATTGCAAGAGCCCCAGAACTCCTGCTACTGTTAATTTTGCAGCTGTTTCTCTGTAAAGATTGAAAATTTTTCAATTCATAGAAAAAGAACTGCTTTGATGAAGTTTATTATCCCTCACCTCTGCTTTCCCAAGTGATATCACCAGAAATAAATGGGACAGAGGAAATACTGTTTTACTGGGTAACATCTTTTAAAATTTGCACTTTTTCATGTTATGTTTTAGTGAGTCCAAACTGGTATTGAAAACTCTGTCTAGGAAACACCGAGTGAGATCAAAGGATTTTTTTTCATGTAATCGTAACTTATTGATAGAGTATTAGAAACTTGGAAAAGCCTGGAACTCAGACCAGTTTTAGCACTTTCAGTATCTTAAAACAGACACTTTGCCTTCCCATGCTGCTGCTGCTTAAGGACCAGAAGTTTCTTTCACTTCACCTCTTCACTGGATATGGCAAAAATAGAGTTGTTTGAAACCAGTGAAGTATGGTAGCAATTCATTTCCCAGCAACAGATGTCACCATAGCCAGCACAAACAACCAGCTGAGCAGGGTCATGCAAAAGGGTAGAGTGCTGAAGGATAATTTCTCAAACCCTATTTAAAAAAATACAGCATGTTATTTATAGTGCATTGTTTTTAGGTAGGTACCTGCAATGTTTTGCTGGCTACTGCACTGGATACCCAGTTGAAGGAAAATGAGTTTATCACTTGCAGATTGTTGCAGTTTTTCTTGACACTCCAGTTTACCGGAATGCTCTTGATAGACTGCAGTTTTGCCCTCACCACTAGGTTTCCCAGCCTTTTGTGTGACATGTTCCTATGGCTTTATCCTCCTGTAAGCTTCATGGGCTAAGATTAATATGTAATATAAAATAGGAGCAATATGAAGCTTTGCTGTTTTGTAACTTATTATTGATTCATATCTTCCTTTTTCTCTTTGAAATACATTGTCAAAAGCATCAAGGAGAAATATGTTATAATTTCAATATAAGTGTCCCATTCCTTCAAATCGAGTCATGAAGAAGGCACTGGAAAACTCCTTCCAGTTGCTGGGGAGAATGGGCCCTTAGAAAATGGGACACTCTCTACTTTATGAGTCTGCTTTGACTGGAAAGCAGGATGTGTCGTCCTTTCAGTTAGAGGGATGCTTGTTACTTGGATTCCTGATTAGAAAGCACAACTTCCTGGCCAGCTTCATTTATGCTGGTCCTTCAAGATGGTTTTGTGTCAGCAAATATTTATGGGGAAAACTGAACATTGATGAGGTTAACCAGCACAGTTCTGGAGGTGCCGTAAGTTTTGTCAGAAACTGTTTCTGTGGCAGCTGTGCTGCATGGATGCCTCGTAAGTCTTTTCCCATTCTGGGAAGTTTAAGGCTGTGCTGCTGAGACAGAAGCTGTACGATGGGAAGGGGACCCAATTTCTGCAGGAGAAATTCAGTAAACTGACTGTCTGCCTGACTATTGACTGAAAAGAACCACCAGTGTTTCCCATGTTCTGGTCAAGCCTTTGTTTCATGTTGAACTATGAATTAGGAAAGTCCTGTAACAGCTGGGAGGGGGTTTTGCTGAGTGTTGGGCACAGGTTATTGGTTGTGAAGGGACTGGCACAAAGCGAGCAGGCTTTGATCCATGGCAGCTCAGTGCAGTCTGAGACAACTCTGTCTGATGGAGCAAAGAACATAAGTGCCAAAGATGATCTAAACAGCAGGAGGAAGAAAAGGGCTAGTGCTGTCAGACACATACAGCTGCTGAAGAGAAAACCTATCCTGTAATACAAAGTAGAGAGAAATTCAATAAGTTCACTTTGTGTGTCAAAACATATTGCAGAAAAAACTATCTACAGAATGTGGCAGCACAAGGGAATGAATGTAATCACAAAATAGTCAATAAGATAGAGTGGAAATATAAAATAAATGCTGTGTGGAGACAAATGGAGAAATATTGTTAGTGCCAGTAAACAACAGAGTACTTGCTGTCTTTCACAGGCAAACCATGGAAAAATGCTTTGCATTCTCCTGAAAAACTCATGATGACTTAAAATGAGAAGGATAAAGAAAACAGCTTTGTATCAAGGTTTCTGCTATGACTACAGAATAATCTGGAATGGTCTTCTGTTTCATGAGCTGTAGCTTGAGAAGGTATGATGAAGTCTTGTTGGACACAAAAAATGGCAGAAACAAAGCAATGGAAATAACAGAAGTTCCAGCTGGGAAGGATTTGGAAATAGACATTAAACTTCTTGTTGAATCTGAACAAATTTCACAAATTCAGAGAATCTCAAGAAGGGGTATCTTTTTATCTTGTGAAAAGGAAAAATAAAATTCTAAGTGTTTCATTTATACAGCTATTTTTAACTGTATCTTATTTAAGCATATTCATGTAAGCTTCAAATATATTTAAATTTTAAAATAATTTTGTCTTAGATGAAAAAGATGGTCTTTGAAAATTGGAGGAAGGAGAAGTATCAAAGGGACACTGTACTACTGGATTATACAAAGTGCCCCCAGGGAACTGAAGTAATATATGAAGGGAAGTTACTTCTGTCGACATGTTCCAGGAACAATTTCGGAATCCACACCTGACTAGGGAGGCTGTAACACCACGGCTGCATTGCTGACCACACGATGGAGATGGTGACATAAAGGCAACAAGGTAAGTGAAATTACATTGGCTGTGCAGAGAGTTTACCCAATACTGCATAACTTCATATGCTCCAACACATGCAGCCTTAAATCAGGAAGTGACAAAAGAAATGAAGCTTTTACGTGCCACAAATGATTGCTGCTTGTAGCAAGGAATCAGACAACCCACAAGAAGAGAAGCTGATTTAGTTTTGAAGCAGTGCATAGGACACAATTCGAGAAGTAGTTATCAGAGAACCACTTCTGGACTGAAACTCAACATGCTTGTTGAGAAGGAAAAGGATAAAAAAAAAATCCACTGCAGTAATATTTAACTTTGAGAGAGCGAGGAAATGAAAATCAGGAAGTTAGATAAAAGAAAAATGAAAAGAACATCTAAAAAGATATGCATGCAACCAGCATGGAAGCAGGCTGGAGACAAGTGTATGAGAGGCTCAGAATAATCATATATAACTCATCTCTTTTTTTTTTTAAACTTATAAAAATTAACTCTCTTATAAGCAAAAAAAAAAATCCAAACCAACACAAAATTGAAAACAACAGAATGTAGCTGATTTTGGAAAGATACCCTTCAGAAGTGTAAGTCTTCTCAATGGAGAAGATATAGGGGAAAAAAGCATAAAATCTGCCAATTTATATATAAACCACAGTATTTCGAGAATCAGCTTCCTATGAACATAAAAGTTCGTAATTATTTTTTGTTAAAAGAATCACACTAGAAGCAGGAGGCTCAGAGAGATAACTGAGAAGACAGGCAATTGAGGTATAATGGTAAAATAAGGTATTACTATGACTAATTAAAAAGTAATTTAATATTGAGTACTAAATTAATTGTTTTCACTGATGTTCACAACAAAGATTCTCACATGCTGAGGAATTTTCTCAAAGTCTGTTAGCATCTGAAGTAAATGGCATTGAACAAGAATTGCCATGAGGATGTTGTCCCAAGAAGTATTTTAAAGGAACTCAAATATGATGTTTCTGAACTAACTATTGTAGCATATAACCTGTCATTTAAGTCAGCCTTAAGGCCCAAAGAAACGTTTTAACTGTGGCACAGTCTTAAAAAAGGACTCAAGGACTGATCCATACGGTAACAAAATACAAAACAGACACTTTTTGATGTGATTGTAAAAGAGCCATGTTGTTGTCATGTTTAGAATATCGTGTGTAGTTTCAGCCTCACCAAATAAGAAAATGACATCATAGAACCAGAAGAGGGCAAGAAACCACAGATGACCAGAGATGTGGCATGGTTTTATGACAAGATGAAATAGATCAGGATTTATCATTTAAAAAAAGAGTGGAGGAGTCGGTAAGGTCAAGTCTATGTAATGATAAATGGTGTAACAGATGTAAACAGAGGTGGATAATTCTTTGTTCCTTCCTTATCTAAGGAGGTACTGGCTTAGCCATAGAAAAACATTTAAGGCAAGCAAAATAAAATACCTTTCACCTATTGTCTCACTAAAACATGAAATGTATTGCCATAAGGTATCACTGAGGTCAATCTTATGTCAGCTGGGTGTCTCTTTCTGTTCGGCAGCAAGCAACCCCTGCAGTGCAGCTCAGAAAGCCAGTTTATTCATGGTAACTGAGAAGGTGAAGAAGAAATCCTTCATACTTTTTTCTGTTTGCCATCAATTCCTGCTGCCGATCACTGCTGAAGCCAGGATTTGAGGGTGAGTATTCATCAAACAAGCTCAAACAAGGTTATGTTTTCATGATGCCATCATCATCATCCCCAGAAATGACTACCTATTATTTGCAAAACGTTTTGGTTTTTGATGAAACTGTATATTTGCTGAAACTCACTAATGTTGTTTTAACATAAAGTTGTTTTAACAAGCTTCAGACACTCTTTCAGCAGGTGCTAATTCCACTGTTCCGTCTGGTGTGTGCTCAACTGACTGGGAATGAGGTAAATGACACAGCAAGCTGCATTTAGCTAAAATCAACCTGGTAAATCTCACCATATTTCCCAAACATAGCTTTCAAATATTAATTCTGTGAGCCACACTCACTTTTTATAACAGGCGAAAAAAAGTGAATACTCTTACAAAATGTTTTTCTCTGCTTTTTGGAAGTTCATTTTTTTCCTGCTCAGTAAGAATTTTATCATAATTTCATGCTCCCACACGTCATGGTTTGTTACTTGGTCTATTACTTTCACACTTTACTTGATAAGGTCCTGCTTCCTATGATCTTCATTTCTGAGTTTTGATTCTTCACAGCTGCTGCTTTGAAGTCTTAGATAACATTCTGAGCATTGCACACTGCTCCTGGTTTAAACTTTTCATTCAGCTGGATACATAGCTCTGTTTCTCTCAAATAACTTTTTAAATAAACTTATATCTAATATTCTAAAAGGAATGTTTTGCTTTTAATCAGGGCAAAACTGTGGACTCCTTTCTTAAAAGAAGCTAGTAACTTCTGTCAAAAGGTTTATCCTCATTTTCAATCCTTTCTTGAAAGGAATTTAAGTCTGTTACTCAGTTCAGGAGGATTCTGAATCATTGTGTATTTCATATATGCACGAAAGGGAGAACTGATGCTCATACTTGTCTTCGTGCCCTCTCTTTTACCACCATGTTTTATTTTGACCCAATCCTGTCCAGGACCAGGAAATGCAGGTGTCAGTAACTTCTTCCTTTGGATAATATGGAAGTGTGCTGGAATAGAACATATGTGTGTTGTGGAGTGGCTGTTGGCTGGAAACAAGCAGATATAAAACCTCTGGTCTTGCCCCTGCTTTCTCTCTTCAACATTTGTTCTACAAGAGTACATATGAATCTGGACTGCAGGTCAACATCAGGTAAATGTTTCCCAACGTTTAGATCTTTAGTTATTAATATGAAAAATTTTGCCTAAGTTTTCTTTTTTTCACTTTTTTAAATGGACAAAAAATGAGCAAGGACCTCATCTCACACGTTGAGCTGAGTGTTGCCAGTCTCAAGACAATAAGGATGTTTGAATGGAGACCTGAGGGCACTGTGGCTGGAGCAGTACTGCAGTTATTCCCACTGTTTTTTCTCACTTGTGTGTATTTTTTATGTGAAGAGTCCTAATCTTTTCACTCCTTAGCCCTTTCTGCGCAGTGTCTAGGGATACAAACATGTGGTTCTCCTGGAAGTTATTTACAACCATGTGAGAGGCACAGATGATGTATACTTACAATTAGCACTTACAAATTGACACCTTGTCCAATTATACACACTGAGTCATAAAGAAATGACAAACCTTTGCAAGCATTAATCTTCCTTCAGAGTCATGATATGGGGCAGAATTGTAATAATGAAATATCCTTATTATACAAAACTACTTACAGATATTGGCAGTGCCCTTAGGTATAGGCAGATAAGAACCAGGGCTCCACGGTCGGCCCTGATAATTCTTCTTGCATTTTCCACAGTCTGGGCCCGTTGTGTTATGCTCACATTCACAAAGTAGTCTTTTGTTTTCTTCTTTACAGCCAGTAGCGTGAAGGTTGCACTTACACCTAATTTTAAAAGGCAAAAATAAAACAAAGTGGGATATTATTTAAAGGTGAGGTGAGTTTAAGCTCAAGTTTTAGAAAAGCATGTCCTATGGCAACCGCTCGATTTCTGTGTTGTGCCTGCAGTATTGTTCTACCATGAAAGCATGACATGACAAGACATCACTGCAAAGAGCAAGTTGCAGGATCTTCAGCTCACACAGGTCTAAAAGCAGAAATGTCACCAAGACTCCAAGATGCTGAATCTTTTCTTGTTTTCACTAATGCAGCTCCACTGAGAGCAGCTAAATGATTCATAATTTTTATTATAGACAGGTCTATAATCTTGCAAAAATTCAAGAGTTATTACTCCCAGGAATAAAACAAGTCCTCTGCTTATGTCTTTGCAGAATCTGATCCAAATTAAGGTCCTGGGAGCCTGAGAAAAAAGACTTCATTTAAATATCCTCTGTAATGCCACACTTCAATAGCAGGAAAGCTCACTATAATGGTGTCTTGCCATTCTTGTTTAGCAAGTACTGTCTTGTTCAGAAAGGAAATTTCTTTTCCTGCTTTAATTCAGTATAGCTGTAGGAGCTGAAGGTCAGACAAAATATTTTGGTAGGCACATTTAGTTTTACTTGGGAAGGAAACCTAATTGAGCCTTGTGACAAAATCATTAGATAAACCAGATTCTGCATCTGGTCTTAGAACAATTGTATTTTCCTTAAATTCCCCTCTTTTCCTGAAACTAGGACACTTACAGAATGGGAAGTTAGTTTCATGAACAGTAAGGTATTTTCACCTCTTTCTGTCCCTTTCCAACTGATGTCAAAACCAGTTAAAGTCTATTTCTGTTTGGGGCTGGAGAAAAAACCAGTATTTAACGACCTTTCCTGTTTGTTTTCCTAATGACTGTACATCTAGTAATTTACAGGGTTCTCATGTGAGCATTTGTCACCTTTTCCATACAGTGACCAATAATTAGAGCAAAACAACACATGGAATGGCCAAGTGCAAATTAACAGCTGTCAAGCTGACTTCAATTTGGAAGGAATATGACCTGAAGCAATTGGCCACATACATATATGTCCCCAGGGTAAAACAAGCTTGCAGTTGTCATAAGTAGCTGCTGGAGAAAATCCAGAAGACTATGTAATACAGTAGATGGTGGAGCATTCTCCTCAGTGCCAGTAATGAGGCAGATGAAACCGCTGTTATTTGAGCAGTGCTCATTCTAAAGAGAAACAGGTTCAACACCTTTAAAATTGAAATTACCAAAATGTATTCAATATGCTGAACAAGAGAGAGTAATTTTTACACAATTTCCAAAATATCAGTGCTTGAAGACTAAATCAATTGTGAATTTTCAGTGACTAGCCGCTGCAGAATGGAAGATGCCTGTCTGAGCATCAGTGGATGACATCTGTCTATTCACTAGACACTGAACATTTTGGTAAAGGGTACTGCTATTAAGAAAAGCTGTGGGTTGTTTTACTGTCTGCAGGAATATGAACATGGAAGGCTCCAAACAGGAGCGATATACAGTAAGAACAAGACCGAAAAATAGAGGAGAAAAGCAGGAGAGACTGTCAAGTAACTAGAACAAATTAGAGAGAGGAAGGGACTGGATTTTTTCAGGAGGAGATTTCTGTTTTATTGTAGGGACTCATCAGTGTCAGAGGCAGCAAACTGATCTAGGCAACAAGAAAAAAATGGTTGATTCTGAGGAAAAGCTGTAGAACCTAGTGCTCTGAAAGGGTTCTGCAGACTTGTAGGGGAAATGAGATGGGGGAAGATAGAGGTATGTCCATCTGCTAATTGGTGTAAATATGCACAGCTCTTTTAACTAGCACCTGAAAATAAAGAATTGTTGTGTCACAAAACCTTGTGCAAAATCTCTTCGCACTTCTTAGATGCTGTGCTTAGATGCTGATGCTGTCCTGAAGAGTTCCTGAAGAGAGACTGACCCTTGCTTAGTTTTGCTTGCATGGGTAAAAGTCTTGGATGGACTCTGGCCTTCTCCATCCTCCTCTGCTTCTATGCCTTTTTTTTAATATATATATATATATGCAAAACATATGCATATATTTATATGTGCGGATGTATACATGCACACACAAACAACTCCAGTACAATGTCCCACCTCTTTACAGGCTGCCACCTCCTTTTCCTTATTCCCCAGGCAAGGGAGCATGGGCAGCACAGCTCTGCTGCTTGTTCTGGTGCCCATTTTTTTAATTTCTGAGGGCAAGATTGCTGCAGAGGAGATGCTTCTGAGCCCGTGGTGCAGCACCACACCCACCAGGCAGCTGTTCTGGGTGCACATGGCAGGGCCCAGGCGATCCAGCAATGGGCAGGGTCCTGCACAAGGCATCTTGTGTGACTTCAGCCGCCGAGCCCCACCAGCAAGAATGAGACATCCTGGAGGGCTGTGTTTGTACCAGATACAGGCAGCTTTGCACAAAAACAGAAAAATGCATTTTCTTCTAGAAGTAGCTAGCAACCTCCTGTCAAATTTTAAAACCCTATTAACTGAGATTTAAAACCAACAGCCCCCATATGGGCATTCAGACTAAACGCACACAAAACAGACAAAGCAGGGACATTTTCGCCACTTAGCTTCCTAAATGGAACAATTGCTAAATGGCTTTTCTTGTCCTAAACCAGTAGAATAATCAAAGATTCATTCAATCAATGCCTTTATGGAAATCACCTTATTTATACGCTTTATGTGTATTTTTGAAAGCTTTCCCAGCAGTATACCCAGAATGCTGCATCCTGTCTTAAAAGAAAATTCCAAGTAATAATAAAAAACTGAAAAAAACCCCCAAACCAAACCCCAAAGCATTCTCCCCCACCCGCCTGCCACCCCCACCCCCC
>WEIT01028271.1:229705-320124 GCA_013389985.1 Dryoscopus gambensis | reverse complement strand
AAAAAAAAAAAAAAAAAAAAAAAAAGGCAATGAGGAGAGACTGTAGCCTTCTAGGAGTATGATTTAAAGAGAATAAGAGAAACAATAAATTTGATCACTGGGAAAAAATAAAGGACTGATCTACAGCTTTTGTGGGCAGAGGATAGTCCACATCTAATGTTAATAACAGCAAAAAAAGAGTCAACCATGGTGAATTTCCAAAGAATCATCAGAATACTTCAAACTTAGCTGTGTACACTCTCTAAGGAGAAGAAAGTAAGGAACAAATGTGGTCATTATGTTTTACTACAAGACTAGCTAAAAATTAAGGTTAAAAATACGTTTATATTAAAAATGTCAATTCTGACTTAAGGAGACTTAGTTATACTAGGCACAAAAAGAAATGTTTAAAAAACCCCCTAATCCAAACCACAAAAAATCAGATAAGTTGTGGTAAAAACTTGCCCTTACTGTAAAGACAACAGAAAAGTTGGGTTTAGCTCATGAATATTAGTGTTATACAAGTATGAAATAATCTGTAGATTAATACAGTCTGAAGAGATTGAACTGAAAGTCTTGTTGATGTCAGCAACTATATATAAGGAGTAATAGAGTGGAAGCATAAGTAAAATAAGACATTTAGAACACTGAACCAGAGGCTCTGATTCTCCTCTTGCACCATTTTTTTGTTGAAGCCACTTGACAGATCTTGAAGAGCTTGATCATGATTTCCGCTGCAAATCAAGGACGTAGCTGATTAGTGAATGCGTGTAAAATGCAGGCAGTGCTGAAACTGCAAGAGCACAAAAAGCATCTGTAGAAAGCAAACTGGAGGGCACAGTGCCTGGGGAAAACCAAGCCAGTATCAAAATCTGTGGTGTATGTGGAGAGAGAAACAGGGAAATAATATTTCATATGCTTTTGTTATTTTAGGAAGGCTGCACCAGGAATTGGGCATTCTGTCCCAGGGACCTCATCTGAGTGTACATATGCACAGTCTCAGAGACCTCTGCAAAGAGAAATGCCTGTTGTTTTTGAGGGACAGACTTCTCTGGATGAGTGAGAGAGGTAAATGGGCATAGCGGGGCTGAGAGATGACTAGAGTACAATAAAAAGCTGCTTCTATTTGCAGGATAGGCAGTAAGGAGAATAGAAATATTTAGGGTTACAGAAAGAAGGCTATTTCAGTAAAAGTAGAACCCAGATGGACTATGAGAGAAGCACTCTTGCGATGAGATGCACTGGATTGTCAGCAGTGTGAAAACAAAGCAGCAGAGTCTGGACCTTAGGAACTGCAGCTGTCAATCAGCTGAGCACCACTGATCTGGGAGCTGACTTGGGCTCCCAGCAGATCACTGTCAAGATGTGCGTGTCAGCTGCCAATGGAGGATACCCAAATTCATCTCTTTCTTATGGAAGATTACCTTTCTTTTCTGCTCCAGAGGTAAGGAAAGATTTTGTTATTTTATATGAATATCTACGGTGATAAATTATTACTGAAAATCCTAAGTCCCTTTTGTAATTTCATTAAACACTTGTTTTGAAGGCTGGTCCTAGCTGTTACTGCTTTCTATCTGAGATACTAACAAAAGGTTTAATTACATTTACATACAAAGCACATTCAACACAACATTTCCTAGAGCCTGTGTTGACGCTTCCATTAGCAGAATGTGGTTGCTTTGGCTGCTTGTATAAGAATGGAGGAGGTCTGAAAAACCTAAAAAACTGGTTCCACCTCCTGTGTACTGAGTTCCATATAACAGTATTCCATGCCTATCTAGTTTCTTGAAATCCAAAGAAGAAAGTCCAAGTCCTGTACAGGGTATTACGTACACACACCCAGAAATGCAAGTACTGGGTAGCAGTGGGTGGGTAGCAGCTGCTGGCACACCAAGTGGGTTTGCCTGTGCAGAGAAGGGATGACAGAGGGACCTGTAATCAGTACAGCAGGTTTGGGAGCCCAGGTTAAGGTCTGGTGAACAGAAGAGGATCTGAGCTGCAGCCTCTGCACTGCACTGGCAAATGGCTTAAGGGCAAAATTTCATATAAGGACACAGCAAATGTTAAGGGCAAAGTGCAGTTCTGAGATACAGTACATGCTCACTGTAAATGGCACTGCTGAGGTCTAATTCTTGTACGACTTTACAGAGCATGACTGAAGTCCATGATTATAAATATCAACAACTCCATGGACAATTAGGTCATGTACAGAGAGATGTAGGCCTTGAAATGGCTTTCTACCTGAAGGGAAAAGCTGTCTGCCATTTATATCTGGTGACAGTTTTTGCAGACTTTTTTGTTATCGCTCCTGGTGGGGCAGCTCTGTCAGTTCTGAGCTTGTGGAAGTGAATACCACAGCCCCGCACTACTTGTCTGCATTTGGAAACTTCCACCCTGATGTTTCTGCAGCACAGTGGCTATCCATCTCTGCAGTTCAACCTGCGCGGACTCTCCCTGCTAAGCAGCCTGGTTATAGCACACGCAAGAACACATTTCCCTCAACGTGCAAATTCAATTTTGAATCACTGGAGATTGATATTGCTGTCCAATGCTATAAACCCTAATTGTGTGGGAGAACAAATTTGTTTTTCTGACCACTCATCTCTGACAGACTCATTATTTTGTCATAAAGCAATTGAAATGGTATTTTTGGCAGTTACGTAAAGCACAGGAGGGCTCTGGCGCACTGAAGGAGCAGTGCTGTTGTAGCGGGAAGCCCTGGGTGCGCTGTGCTCCTCACAGACTCTATTTACATACAGACAAGTGACATTAAAATGCTGTAAATATCACTAAGGTAATTGCTAATAGCGTGCTGACGCTCTCGCAGGGGAGTGCCAGCCAACAGACTGGGGGCACGTGAGGGGATCCTTAATGTTCACAAGATCATTCATGAGAAAGAAAGACAAGAGGAGCTCTTTGATACATTTTTAACGACTAGCCATATGTTCCTCACTTAGATACATCTTTGAATCATTCCGGGTCATCGCCAAAGTTTAGAAAATTAACTTGAAGCCAACTTGGAAGCCTTCTGCACAGACTCTTCGCTTTTGCATGCCACGAGTCGGATCCCTGCTCCCAGGTAAGCAAAGCCTGAACTTGCAGAGGAGTTGGCATGTTTGCTCTTCACATTACTGCCCACACAACGTAAAATACCATCCCCACACAGTTTTAATTAGCCATTTTAAAAAACTGTTGGCAATGCTGAGTGCCTTAGTCAGCTCCCCAGTGCTAGCGACTACTCCGAGCACCTTGTTACAGTTGTCCTAAAGGACTTGGCCGTGTTCATCATGACATCAAACGTGTTAAAGCTGTCATCTACATTATGCCTCCCAAGCTTACTTGAGGCAGTTTCACCAGGGAGATTTAGTTTTCTAATGTAATGTAGAGAAAGATGAAAATTCCACATTACAAATACATTTGAAGTGATACCTCAGCCAGGAAGGAAGATGAGATGTAAGTTGAGAAAGCAAAAATCAAATTATAAGCACCTTTAAAATATACCATGAAAGCTTTGCAACTGAATCATTATTTTTCAGGTTTAAAAAAATTTTTTTTTACTCTTTGTGAGACAAATTCATCATAACTTGAGAAGCTATATATACAGGTAAGTTACAAAACTCTTGCACCATTGAGCACCATTTTTCTCTGACAAGTAAACATGTTTTCACTGAGGCTCACAGTCTCAGAAACACCATGTCTGCTGAATAGTATTAATCATTATATTTTTCTATAATATAAGATTTTTCTATGTCATGTCAAAACCCCAAAGTGTGCTGGTCCTTATCCTAATTTCCTAAGCTTAACAGATTTTGTGGGGATAAAAGCAAATATAAAGGATCCTGTTGTGAAGAAATAAAATGACTGCGGGCCAATTTATTTCTGTGGGGAGGCAGCAGACACGCTTACATAAAAGAGGTAACAAGATAATTACTGCAATCTTGGCTACCAGTGCTCACTGTAAGGACTACCCGTCTGAAGAAGTTCTGAGCTAAAAGGATCAAAAACACCTAACGACAGTTGACAATTAGAAAATGGCATGGATTGCTGGCTGCAAGTAGGTCTGCTGAACACATGTGCCAGCTCACATGAAGCAAAACAGTAACTTCTGTTTTCTATTCATATTTTTTGAGTCATATGAATATCACACTGCTGTATGGAATCTAGATCCAAAGAGGGCACTGCATCTTTTTCTGGACATTAGGCATGTGGTCTCCCCTGTGGTCTGGTGGTAAAATGTAGCCACTGTAGCGAGAGTAATGAAATGCGAGTCCTTTTTTTCATGTGTTTATTTTTGAAAATGCATTTGGTCACCTATTTTTTCCCCTGTCCTTTTCCCTGAATTTATCTAATACATCATAATCTCTCACTGAGAAAAAGATTCCTTTGTGGAATAGGGCTACATCAATAACAAGGGATAAACAAATTCAATAATAACAAATATAACTTTGTATAGGTAGATGTATTATTCTTTCATTTGCAAAGCAAGGACTAATGTTGGATCAGGTTTTTAAGCTTCTTAAATCTGTAAGTAGCTTTGTGGTTAGAAAAGAAGTTTAACCTGTGCTCAGTAATCCTGCTGCACCTTAGTACCTTAGAATCCAGAGATTTACAGAAGCCTCTTCAACTTTATTCTTTACTGTTTCGTTTTTACTGCTAAATTTGGGAGGAAATTGAATTAGATTCCCACAGGCAGTATGGAAAATTGGGGAAAATAGCTTCTTATTCTCCCTCAGCTGAATATAATGTATCTAGTGGGGAACAGCAAAGCCAAGGCGCAGAGAGCATGTTTGCTTTGCTTTCTCAGCGGCCTACTTCCAAGCAGTTTGGAGAGCTTGAAATTAAAAAAAGAAAACAAAGTCCAAAAGGGCAGCATAATTCCCTTTCCCACAGTTCCAGAAAAGCTTGCAGTGCATGGAATTGCCCACTGTTAGCATTAAGCCAACCCAACAATAAGAGTACGCAAGTGCTAAATTTAAATATTGATGTGTTTATAAGATTTACGGTGTTCATATGCTAGTAAATGCATTTATATATACTGTCAAGTAAATGCTGGCCTTACAAACAAGTACAGGATCACTACTGATCAATTTATATCTCAACCTGCATTTGATTAAGATTGATTATTGGCTGATAGATGCATACTGTCTTCCTTTAAAAGCAAAATATTGAGGCAGGTCCTTCTGGCTTTGCTTCTCCTTTTCCCCTGCCCCTTTCAGACAGAGGGCCACAAGTTACCATACCTGCCAAATAAACTGTAAATGTTCCTGAAATGGAGTAGTTTACCAGATGACAGCCTTCCAGACAGACAGAGGCAACTGAAAAACGTTACAGCCTAGACCAACAGCACTCATCACAAACACAGAAAGGAGGAGTCAGTAACCTGAGCAAACGCCTCAGCAGTTAAGCATTTATAACTGTTCTGATCTTGTGGCTGGATAAAAAATGTCACCGACCAACAGATATGAAAATATTCAGACTTTCTTCAGTCTCTTAGATCTAAAGTCTAAAAATAATCCACTGATGCTTATGTCTAGTAGAACAGAATAGCTAATTCCAAGTCCGAGTTATTTCAGTTTACCACATAAAAAAATACCTATCCTTAATATTAAATACTTTTATAAACTTAGCCAAGTGGAATGGACACATGCTCTTTCTAATTTTGATTCCATATTCTCTAAGTGTTAAAGCAGAAATAAATGTCTGAAAATATAGCTGCTGTTAGCTGCTGTAGAGAACTAACTAACTTGCATTCCCTTCCTAAACATTCATTTTTGCTTTTTTTCTTCAGAGGTATTAGTGTTTATGGAAATGTGTCAATAAAAAAAGTGATTATAAAATCTGCTAGAGTTTGCCAGCAGCATGTTCTGCAAATACTTTCACTCGTGAACACACTTTGTCAGATTCTTAGCTGATGTAAATCCATCTGGCTGCCGTAGATTCAGTGAATTTATGTTAGTTCACACTGCCTGAAATGAAGCCTAATTTGTTTCCAGCTTTCATTCATATTATCCTAGGCTTGGTGGCTGTATTTTTTAAATAGATAATGACAGATAATCTTTTTATAATTTTCAGTGGCAGGTCCAAGACCTTGAGTAATCAGGGGGTGGAAACTGGGAGTCAGTGGAGGATAAGGAGCCAAGGTGTGATGTGCTTAGGGACAGGACTGCTGACAAGGCAGGATGCCAGTATTCCACATTGTTTCTGTGCATCTATTTTGCTCTAATCTTTAACCTCAGAAACAGGAAGCTTTTCTTACCTACATGAAGGATGCTGAATGGGAACAAAGGCAGTCATGTTGCTCCCAGAGAGGAAGCCAAACTTCTTGTGAAGATGAAGATCAAGAATGACAGTTTCTTCCAGTGCTGCCAACTGGTCATTTAAGACTAGTGATTGTTTTGGTAGGTTCCCAGACTACCAAAGAAGAACTGAGAAAAAGCAGCTGATGTAAACCCTTAGGACACTAGTGTTACAATTAGTTTTCCTTTTTCTTTCTCCCACTTGAAAATTTCTTTATTTAACTCCCTGGAATTCCTTTGGTCTCACCTACTAAGTTGCTGTACTGCACACAGCAGTCAATGTCTCGATACAGGAATGGGACAAGAGGGCAGAGGGGGAAGCAGGTGTTGCAGAGTTACTACACAGCTCAGGTATTCTGAGTTGTCATGATGTATCTCCTGTTCTAATTGGTTTGCTCTAAACAGCAAGAAAAACTCGGAGATGCTAAAACCCTGAATATCCTCAGCTCCCCATAGTGTTATACATCAGAGAGGCAAGGGGTACTGGGATGAGAATACACCTCTCTCCACCAGCTTGGCAGTACCCTGCTATTATCTGTCTGATGATGCAAAGAAGTTAAGGTGCATGTTATCTGAGATTTGACAACTGCTCATTGCAATCAGGCTATTAAGAAAGAAAAGCTTTTGGTATTTTAAATTTTTTGGTGCTGTCCAATGGTCTTCTTAGCCAGTCTCAGTTTGCCATCCATCATTGAGCAGTTAGTCATTATCAACAAGTCAATAGACATGCAAAGATACCTGAAAACCACCTTCTATTTTAATCATGATAATACCACTAGGCAGAATTTAACCACTGTATTGCAGCACTTGTAAAAGTCTGTACCACAACCTGCTAGATTGTTAAGACTGTGGCACACAAACCTCTGATGAAAGGTGCAGCTATATATCACTGCAAAGTTTTATAGCTTACAATTTTAAGAAGAGAAATTAAGAAATCTTTAGGAGTCACTTTTTCTTCTCTTTTCTCCTGACACAAATCTGAACACTAGCTTTGAAACTCCCAGCATTTTGCTAATGTGCATCACCACTTTTAAGTTTATTGAGAAATCCATTTTTCTGGGTTTAATTTAATTAATAAGTACCAGTCTTACATCTGCTCAGCAGCACTCCCAAGAAAGCTGTTCTAAGATGCTAGTGATTACATCAAACTTCGTATCTTTTTTTGTAAGTAGTGTTTCACAGCATCAGCTGCCAGCTGGTCCCGAATTCTTTTTCCCAGCACAGCACTGAAAAGAAACAATTTGTTGTGTGGGAGGTCTAAAAGTGTGGACATTAAATTACCATCCAAGTGGACATGGTTTACAATACCATTCAAAAATGTCATTTAACTATCTGCAATGGGAGAAATTTTATTCTCACATGCAGCAATACCCTAAGTGAGCTGTTACAAATTTGTGTCCATGATTGATGCAGGACAGACCTGGCTGAAGCAGAAATATCTTTACTAGCTTAGAAAAAGACTTAGGGCATAGCACCTATTGTGTCACAGTAGGGAATAAAGTATTTATTGTCAAGAGAGCAGTGTTTCTGCTACATGAGAAACAAGCAAGGGTAATTTCATACTGATTTTGGTAACCTTTGGGGGACTGTAATAGAGAAAAGCAGCATAAAGGTATCCAAAGTGCGCAGAAAATTCAACACCAGGGAAACCAGCTCTGTGAAGCCATACATCTGCAGCTCTTTTTAAAAGGTTTTAAAGCATTTCTGTTGAAGAGACCTCCCAAGGACTCATTTAAAAGCTCAAATGTGTTCCCAGTAGTCACTGCTGCAGATGGTATATATGGAGGAGTGGGGTATGGGCTGTAACTGGCTGCCTCCAAGAGAGAGAAGATTTGCCTTGTGCTGCTCAGAGCAGTACTGCTGGAGGACCACTGGGTGTCCAGGGCTCGCTGCTGTCCTCGCCGGTGGAACATCTGCACCCCAGGCAGCTGCAGAGCTGGGAGGGCAGCATCCCTGACTGCAGGCACAGAAGGGGTGCAGAATAGCACCCCCCCCCACACACTGGCTTTTGGACACCAGGTATCACCTGAAAAAGTGAGACCTCTGGTAGCTTAAATGCAATGAATGGCTAGGTCCTGCTCCTACTGCATCAGTAACAGGAAAGGTTTTCCTGTGGGTGCTGCTATCAGGATTCAGTGAGAAACTTCCCCTTCTCATTCTCTGAGAGGCATCTGTTATGACCAGCTCTGCTTTAAAGCCCTCTTGCTATGTTTATGCCTGTAGGTGAGGGGATTTTACAAATCAAAAAGTCCTGAGGAAACTTTCACCTCCTTTCCAAAAAACCACAAAGACGTGGGAAAAATTTGTTTCCAAGAGGAAGATAAGATGAGTTGTACTGAGAAAAAAGCAAACACAAAGCAGAATCATTTAGGGAGCCTGTCTAGCCCTGCCGGAGGTGCTGGTTCAGCCCAGCTCATGGCAGCTCCTATGGATGCCCCGAGTGACAGGAGCCATGCAGGACATGCAATGATATGGAGCTGGAGCAAGGGAAAGGAGCCAGCAGGAAAGCTTCAGGCAGTTAATCAGGAGACCCACTTACTTCTCTTTGAAAACAGCCAGAAAGAAGCCAGACTTTTCTCCAATGATAAAAGGTCTATTGAACATATCCTTGGTTTTTTGCTATGTATGTTGGCCACCTTTTGCTTTAGGTGAACCACCAATACACACAACCAGTAATAAAGCACACCAAAAAACAAAGGCTAAGTTCTCTTCCCAGTTATATTCTGTTAATAGTTACATATGACCTAACAGTCCCTGAAAAGCCCAGGATGTAAGTGCTTTAAACAGATAAAATCAGATTTCCTTTCTTTTATCTCTCTTGTTTTATAGGAGATGTGTTGGGGAAAGGTAAATAAATATTGATAAAAGCACTCTTTTATTTTCAATATCACCATGAGATGTCTAGGCACTGTTTGGATATTTAGAAAAACCACTGGGGTAAGTGAGGGCATAAGTAGAAATGTAATTCAGGTGGTTGTCTTCTGAGACTTCTGAGAATCCAGACACGAAAACTTTTGGCATATGATTTAGTGGCCTGTCCTCTAACTGGATATTTTAAAATGATAAATATCTAAAATATGTTTGAATTGTGCAGACACAGCCTAGCCAAAAACTAATGCTTAACATTTCTCTTTTCAGGCTTATACTTTCATCTCAACCGCACAGAAGTCACTGCCCAAGGTTCAGCGCTGCAGCCACTCTGAAAGGCACCTTTTTCCCCAGGTAAACTGTGTCCCGCTGTTCCCCACTGTGGTTTGCTGTTCTGCTGGTTGCTGCTGGTATTACCTCTCGGTGTTACTGAATTTAAGCCTTGGAGTGCCCTCTCTCCCCGGGCAGCACTGCCGTGGCTCCCAGAGCGAGGAGCGCGGGCACACGGGCACTGCTCTCGGCTGTGTCCTGCTGCTGCCCCTGCTTGATGCCTTTCATCAGGGCCAGGGAGAACAAGGGGCTTACTCTGAGGGCAGCTTAACTGATCTCTTTCTGAAAAACCATGTTGCTGAACTTGAACTTTAAGGATAATTATAAGGCAGCTCTGTTCTTTTCTAGACTGTGTTCTGGGGTATTCACGATTAAACCAGCAACGCCAAGGGTACTTAATGACTTGTTCAGAGCAAGTGAAGCTGAGTAAAGATTTCAAAAGTGGTTTTGTCCTGGTGTTTTCTTGTGTTTCATTAGTGTTGACTTTTAAAATGCTTAGGCCTCACAGCTCCATCTAAAATAACTGGGAAGTGGTAGCTGCTTATTATCAAAGCAGACACTCCCAATCCACTTTGAAATACATACAGCTTTTACTGTTCTTCTTTTTGCCTTTTTTTCTTTTCTTTTTTCATCTCAACTGGAGGTCATAACTTGAAAGAGAAAAAAAAAACAAAACAACTTTTCTCAGTGTTCATCACGCTAGCCTCAATTTTTAAGCTTCTAAATTCCATACAATATAAGCTCTTTGTCACAGAATAATTCCCTCTGGAATGATTATGATAAGAATTATTAGCCAGTAGTGCCATTGCAAGTAATTGATTTTTCAGTTCACTGACTGAACTGAAAAAAAAAGTGGGGGAAAAAATTATTTGTGTCAAAAGTGTAGTTTTATTTTCAGATTTTAAATCCCATTTTAGAATATTTTTAAGAAAAATATTTCCAAAGGAAAAATTGTGCCTTTTTTGAGTTTTCAGAAAACTTAGTCAGTTATTTATTAATGTGGGTTAAATTCTGAAGATACTTTTGGCCATCCCGGACAGAAATTTCTTCTGTGAATAGTTTATACTTCAAAAATACTAATCCCTTCTCCTTTTGAAGAAAACTTGATGAAAAGCGAGCTGCTGAAATCTGCCAAAAGCAACTTAGCATCCTATAGCTAACTTAAGATATTGAAAAAGAGATACTGGGTCACCTTATCTCTAGCCCTGTTGGTAGAACAACACAAGAAACACAATGCTATATGTTATAAGTAATTTTAACCAGTTTAGGAAATAAAGTTCTAAGTGTATATTTTCCTTTTAATTTGGGAAAACAATTCTCTTTCATCTAATGTATTTCAAAGGCTGATTTTGTATAGAGAAAGCTTAGTTTCTTTTTCAGAAATGTCATATGAAAGTACTTTTTAATTATAGACACTAGTTATTGTTATCTTGAAGCCAATAAACTGGCTAGAATCTGTAAACGTTTTATTATGTTGTATTAAAGTCAGTGGAATTATACAAAATGAGAAAACTTAAAATACGTTTTAGTATTAGAATTCTTGAGATAGATGATAAATGGTCACATTTTTACTTGCTTTTTACCAAAGAAAAATCTGAATATAATAATTTAAGTGCAGAATTGCAGAATATCCTGAGTTGGAAGGGACCCACAAGGTGGTCCCTAGATGGTCTGAGGGTGTGACTCTAATGGCTGACATGGTCTTCTCAGAGGTGGGTGGCCAGAGCGAGGCAGTCCTGAGCAGAGGCAGCTGGAAAGGAACTCTTAGACCTCAGATGGTGAAAAGTAGAGGGGACCTGGCTTCTGGCACTGGCCTTGGAGCAGAGAGTGGGTGATGTGTGAACATGAGCAGGTGACACGTGTGGACACGAGCGGGTGACACATCTGGATATGCATACAGGCCTGCCCATCATGGTACCACCAATGCTGGTTTTCCCCGAGTGCCAAAACAGCTCTGCCTTGTACTTGTCCTAGCCTCAAACTTATGTGACATGGGACAAGAGACGTTGTGTATGTCATTGTGAAATGGGGTTGCTGACAATGCTTTGGTAAGTTTAAGTGGCAAAGGGCTGGTAGTTTTAAAGTCTTGTATTTTAAAGTCTTGAAATTCTGACCTAATGTCAGACGAGAATAAAATAGTGATAGCTTTTGGCCTTCAAGTGCTCTGGAACATTCATTATTCATACTTGTTTTTAACAAATACTGGGTAAATCAAAGAATGTTCACACAGAAGCTGCAGTGTCCACTGAGAGGTTGGGAACATGTTTTTGTTGTCTATGAAAACAGACGTGCTGGGGGGTTGAATTTGATCCAGTGACTATAATATTCCATGTACCAGAAGAACTAAACAACTTCATTTATATTTTAAATGTTTCAAATCAATACTTCCCTTCGTATTCTGTGACCCCCGCCAGGAAACTCTTATAACTGAAAATTTAAAGAATAGAGTTTAAGTTATGAATAATGTAAGGCTGTCATAGGGGAAAGCAACAGTGAAATACTGCTGACAGAAACAATCAGTACATATTTATACTGAAGAACAAACCTTAGCAATTCCATCTTGCACAACACAGCTTTTAAAATTCTTTACCAACTTTTCAGTTTTCCCTGAAATGTCAAGCAGGCTTCCTCAGACTCCAACTCCACTGGAAAACATACAAGCTGTTTCTGTTTCTCAAAGAATGACCTAATCTGGAAGTAAAATGCATGCATATATATATATAATATAAATAGCTCTATGAAAAATAATAGAGGACTAATAGAGGAAGGTAAAGAAAGAGCTTAGGTTTGAAAAAAACCCCAGAAGTCCTTAAAACAGGGAGGTCTATCAGTATCTATTTCTCAAGCAGCAGGTTATTACAAGGAATAGATCTAGTAAGATGGGACAGGATCCATTTTGGGGCACAGACAGTCAGATGGTGAACAAGAGCTTCCCTACACTAAAGCATTCTTCAGAGCATAAGCATGCTGTTCAAAATGAATTGAGTTTTGTTTGCACACTGACAGGGAGTTGCCATCCACTGAAAATAAGAAGAGGTATTTGTCCTAAAGACCTAATGAGCAGGAAGAGACACAGTGCCCTGAGAGAATCCTTATAAAAATGCTTGCATGACACAGAGCTTTATCTTTAATCAATTTCAGCATAATTATCAGAAACTCCCTGAATTATGCAAAGAAAAAAAAAACTATAATGGCCACTTCATTAGAAAATACTTTTGTAAGTATTACTTCTGGGGATGAAGGCGTTATTGTTTGTGCCTGAGGTGTTCTATAGCTGTGTTCTCTCTCTCTCTCAGACAATGAGAGCTGCAGAGGAGGAGGGAGACAGCTCACTGGGATTTAGGATGGTGCCCACAGCAGTCGTGACCTCCTTTCCCCACCACTGCTGTTCACTGTCGTTCCTCATCTAGTCTCATGCCTGCTCAGCATTTCCTCCTGTTGACCTCCACAAGCCAGGAGGGGGGGCATTACGCAGGGCTCAGAAGGGTCCCCAAATCTTGTTAAAGCAGTTCTCTACTTGCAAACTGGGCAAAAAACATCAGGAGAGAAAAACGGCAGCACTTGTAGATTTTCTGGTATGCACAGATTTATCATGATATATAGCAGATTGACTGAACGAAATGACTTAGTGGCCATATAATCATATCACAAAGGGCACAAGCTTCTGGCATCTGTTCAAGCTTATTCTAACAGAAGTTGAATGTAGCTTGGGTTTTTTTTTTGAGAATGCAATATTTTTGTTACTCTTCTTTTTTTTCCCTATGGAAATCACTCCTGCATTTTGTCTCAGTTTTACCCCTTCATGATACTCTCTGAGTATCATTCAGATGCTGACCTACCCGTGAAGATAAAGAACTCTATAAAATAAGGAAAAAAAGTCTTAGTCTGTAACAGGTTTCTCTTGAGATGCAAGCACTGCAGACCGGGATCTCTGAGATCACCCCTGACAAAACAGCTGCCCCCTCTCAGTCTTACCAGCCCCTGCTCCTGTGGCTGGACAAGTGCCCTGCCCTCCCCTACACCTCAGGGCAATTCTTTCTCTTTCTTAGTTGGCTAATGTAGTTACAGCAGCTGAATTTTCAAACCTGTTCTTTTTAAAAAAAAATGTGCTAAGTTTATGAGGATAGAAAAAGTACACATTTTATGTGTTAGGAATTAGTGGGAAGCTCCTGCATACAGGACACTGAGACTGGACTTTATGTTGTATTAACTGTGTTTGCATTGCAGCAATATTTGCACAACTCTCCAAAAGGTCTCCCTCCTGTTACAACATACACTCAGCCCATTTTAAATTGCTGAATCTTTTTCAGTGGCAGTAAGCCCTTTTTTTGTGGTCCTAATATGTGCAAGAGATTTTTGAAAAGCCCTGGTATAATAAAACATAGTCAAAATTTAAAAAATCTCCTATTTTTTTCAAAGAGTCAGCACCAAACCACTGTTACATAATTTAATTTTAAATGCCAAATGTCTCTACAAATCCGTGAGTGATGCATCAAGTGATGCTCTTTGGATGAAGCCTTTGAGCATATGTATCTCCTCTCCACAATTCACGAGCCGCCTGAATGTCAGCCGCACACTTCTTGTGCATTTGTTAGTCAAACCCTGGGTATGACTGTACAGTGAGGAAACCAGTGAACAACATTAAAAGTATATCCTTTGGAATCAGAACACATAACCCTTTGTCATTCCTGTGGTATCACTGTCTCACATCTCTCCTATTTAAAGCATCAATATTTTATGAAGCACTAACAGACAAACAAACCAACCAACATATAGACCACAAAGTCAGCATTAGCCTCCAAAAGTAGCTGTTGGAAAGATGAGATATTTCAGAATCTGCTCTCTCAATATAGATACTCAGTATCCTTAAAAACCAAAAGTTTGGATCTATATTTTAAGGCATCAAGTCTAAAGCATGAGATATTTGTACATATCAGAACGGAGGCCATTGCTGTCAGCCACCTGGAAGGATTGTTGGAAAGAATCACCACACTGAGGGTTACTCCTGCAGTGTCCAACAGATCTACCTGATGAGAAGGTTAAATGATGCAAACTGCTTTGGGTGTGTGAGGGCTCTACACCATTGAAACTTTCTTTGAAGACACGTACACTAGAGGGGAAATGAAATACTACTTTTCATTTTACTTTTCATTTCATCCAACTCTTTCTCCACTCCCCCTTCACCATTCAGGAATAAAACAATTGGAAAAGGAGGACAAAGCTCTTTATTTACCTCCACCCCAACCCCCTTCCCATCTAGCTTCTGGATTAGGTTAAACATTTTCAGTAGCAGAATATTAGCAGCTGATGACACTCAGATTGTTTGATCTTTAGCTCATTACTAACTATAACCCACCATTCTCAAACCACAGCTTCCCATCTTTTAATTCTTCTCCTGTGTTGCAGAGGGGAAGGAGCTGCCCTTGCTGGCAGACTGCAATTCCTATGGGACACAAGTGATTAAAAATGTAACTGGCTCCTTGCTGTTTTGCTGTCCTGCTGGAAGAATTATTTCAGGGGCATTCAAAGGAAGGAAAGCATGGTTCCATAACACAGAATCCTTAATGAAGCTTGTTAAAGGATAAGCAATTTTCTGCACTGACAAAGTATAATAGGTTTACTTTTTTGTTGTAAAGAGAGATGCTCCTCCTGAAGGTTTCCATTCCTTCTTTGAGCCACGCGGGCAGCGACTCCCCATGCGCTACATGCAACAACTGAAGGAGTGATGATCACATCACGGAAAAGAGAAACAAAGACAGTGAGAAATGAGCAGCTGGAGGTACACAGGGTGTGGGAGGAGGGAAGGAGGATTTCCCAGAGTGGGTCACTGACAAAACAGATGCCTTGTCATTCTGCAGCTCTGTCCCCTGTCCCACCTGCCACTGCTGTTCCCTGTTCCCGCTGTCTCCACTCCCCCAAAGGAGCAGAAGGTTGTGGGACCTGCTGTGCTCTAACTGGGGGGCAGAAATGGTAATTTTTTGAAAAAAAAGAAAAACAAAAACTTTTTCAAGTCAGTTCGTGGTTGTGCTTACATGGCAAAATCAACAGCTCTATTTCTATCTAAGGGAAGAAACAGCACATAGTTCAATAAATACAAGAAAAATCTAAGACAAATTAAAAAGATCAGCTACTGAGGGAATGAATTTCACATTTCCTCTCTTGCATAAAAGGCTGCCAGAGTTTCCTGGACTCTAGTGTATGTTTGTGTGCTTTGGATTGGCTTTTCTGAACAGGCCTAAACAAAAGCACTATAGAACCATTACCAAATCAAAGAAGTTAAATTTCTATGGTTATGACAACTTCAGTAAACACCATCCCAACATCTAAAGATCCTTAATGCACAAGAGAGTTAAAGGGGAAAATAAGTAAAATCTGTTTTACCACATATAAAAGTCACAAACAATAAACAGTCCTGCAACCATTCCGTATCTGGTAACTTGCATTAAAATATATATAAAGTGTTCTGGGAACTGAAGCAATGCTTCAGTTCAATAAAACTAATGCAATTAAAGAGAAAGAATCCTGTTTTTCCTCTGCTTGCAATTTCAAATGAGAGCTTCCTAAAGCTTGTGACCATTGCTGGAATCCAATTCGGGACCTCAGCTTATCAAATTCCCAGCTCTGGCACCATGCCTTTGAGGTATTATAAAGTGCTGCTCATCACAACATCTCGGTCTATAAATGCTCCAGATAACTTTAAAGTGTAGACACCCCATTTTGAAACAGGCAAGCGATCACTGTGAATCAAAATGGAGTTACCAAACACGTGCAGCCTTCAACTGGTGCTTCTTTTCTTGCAGAGCAACAAAGGAAAATATGTTTGCACAAAAAGTCTCCTTGTAACATTTTTTTAAAGCTTTGCAGGACAACACACCTACACAAAGCCGCAGCTTTTGAGACCCTGTAGACCACGCATCTTATTCTGTAATTCATTCTGGGACTGAGAAACTGTGAGGCTAATGAGCTCTCCTGCAGCCTCTTCCTCTGCAGGTACTTCCGCGGAAGCACAATCTTAAATCAGACACTGCCATGCCAGGTGTAACCTCCTGAACAAACACCAATCCTCACTCCCAACGTGGTCTGAGCAAGCCATGGCAGCACTAGCATCTGACTTTGATGAAATCAGAAACTTCTTTTCCATTCAGACAGTGGAAGCCAAATTAATTCCTTAGCTTCTTTAATGCTGAGAGCCACATCTTGGGAATTCAATACAGGAACATATTAATCTCTTTGATAGGTGATAGTGCAATATATTACTGATGAGGGAGCCAGCACTGTGATAGTGACCCTGACCAGCAGATGACTGAATGGGTAAGGAGTGAAGGAGCTGCTCAGGCTTGAAGGCACAGCCTCAACTTTGGCAGGCAGTCCTTCACTCTTGTCCCACTACTAATTTTCCAACACGTTACTTTGTCGCTTGGGTATCCAGGAAAGGTCATTACGAAGGTATGTGACAGCCCCTGATAATACATGTCTGTGGCAAAATAATTGATCCTTCTTTGCAGTGGTGATCTTTAATGCTCATAGGGCATGGGAGGTTATTAGATGGCAGGCACCCTTTGATGGTCTTTAGCGTAATACGTTACCAGACAGCAATGTGCCACCTATCTATCACTTACAAAATAATGTCATCCCTGAAAAAGGGCCTGGCAGCCAGGGTTAGGGGAGGAAGAGGGTTTAATTTTATTTGTGGATGAAAAGATGTCCTGAGAAAAGTGTGCAGCCTGATTATTTATTGGCTGTTCAAAAGCACTCAACACAATATAAGGAAAAGATCAGGCTCTGCAATAGGGTGGTTCACATTGCTGTTACAGACTCTAGCCTTGAAATCAAGTTCAAGCTGAAGAACAAAATTACCTCTTACAATATGTGGTTTACTTCTGAAAATGAAAAGGGTAAGAGACGTATTAGCAATGTTGGCATTAGTGGAGGCAGCTGTTTTTAGATATTTGGTATTTCAGGGATGTGAGTTTAGCATCGTTACTAGAAGTACAGCTTACTATATTCCTCTGCTAACTTTCCAACAGGGAGCAGATGGCTACCCTATTACCAACCATTTGCATTTAACATATTGTAATGATTTATATACCACATGTCACCGAGCAAAGTGAAAGCAGTCGATGGTAACTAATTAGTTGAGTGTGAAGATGCATATCTCAATGTGTATTTCCTTATTGTAATAAAATTTTATCTTCTTGGTTATTAATAGGTTTAATGTGTGGTGTAACAGAAATACTGGTGGCAGTTAAATGTGAACCACCATGTCACTTTACCACTGGGACAGTACTGGTATCATTAACATTTCCACCAGCATTCCCTTACATGCCTGTTTTCTGAATGATGGTGCACAGAGGACAGATTATGACAATCCATTGTGCTTCTCTACCAATCCTTCTGAAGTGTATTTCAAAGTACTTTATAAATCTTAATATATCAGATATTGGCTCATATTACAGGACAACACACATCTGGAGAGGGTGGAAGTGGGAATGCTGCTTGGCAGAGGGGAAAGACACTCAGAGCTACCATAAAGATGGAAATGGATTTAAGGGAGAAAATGAAAAGAATCACAAGGTCTTCAAGGGAGTTTGCAAGGAAGAAGCAGACAACTATTGACATTTACACGAACATAAACGTCAGAAGATAGACTCACGGGTTCAGAGGAAGAGCACAACTTTAGAAACCTGCCCTCCACAACTAGAATATGGGCAGGGGTATGTACCATGTATTGCACTATCCATGGTGTGTCCCAAGGCCTCATCAGATGTGACCTATGTATGGTATGAAGCTATGGTTTATCTGCCTTATCCTGAAATGGTTTTCTTTACTTTTGTGCTTATTTTAAAATGGTGGCCATCACGCCAGAAATGTCAAAATAATTGTTAGTGAAGTACAGCTGGGTGTTGGGTCTCCCCCACTGCAACAGCTGGGTTACTCCAGAGTATAGCAGCATTTCCATCATCAAAGGCTGGATGAACTGTTGTGTGAGCAACCAGGTGCTGTTACAAGACTGACTCTAAGGCTCCAAGGACTCAGTATGCTGCAAAAATTACAGGTGGTCTCATTCAGGAGTGGTAGTATGTCAAGAAGTTCAGCAGTTCCTGCTCCCTCCTAATGTGCTTAGGACACTTCTTACTATTCAGCATCCTTTCATTTCTACCATATCCCACAAATCTCCCGGGACACAGCCCGTTCTCCTGCAAAGGGCTGCAGCCAGCATTATGCTTTCCTGAATGTGTCAGCAGCCAGCCTTTCTCTTGGGAATATGACCTGCAGTGTAACTCCCTTCTCTCCTTTTCCCTGACCGTATTGCTGCCTGCTAAAATCACAGCATTGCCGTTTGTTTCTGTAGCTCTTTCCTTACTTTTCCATGAACGAGATGATAATCTATGGGAACAGAATTACAGCAGTGTTGAAAAGTTACCCTGTAGTTCAGCCCAATTAACAATACGCTTCACCTGTGTTTTACCAAGGATTTTTTCACTACAGCCTGCTGTGATCAAGTAGGGACTGTGATGATTCCCTTTGTGCATGGGTCACTAGTACTGCTGAGGCACATCAATCGCAGAGGCAGACTCCAGAGGGAATGATAGGAAGGGTCACACAGACCCCACATAATGATACTATTAGACCTTGACCTTTACTAATTCACTTTCTAGTTTCTGAATAGGTGTGACTCTATCACTGGACTTAACAGAACTGGCTGCTTTACATCAGCTCTATCACACAGACATGAGACGGGATGAACAGACTGAGAGGTGTGGGTTTTTTATCATTTTTTAAACAGAAGCTGGGATAGCCTTCTTACTTCTGTCCCCCCTCCCTCCTTTTTTTTCCTCTTGTTCCTTCTGTCCTCCCTTTCTTTCCATTACTTGTTTTCCCTCATTCCTCCTACATGCATTTGAAACTCAATGGGTTAATAAGAGTAACTTCACTCAAATTAATCCTGATTTACAGGATGGCATCTGAAATTAGTATCAGGACTGGTTTCTTGTTTCAATACTTAACTTTTAACATATAGGGAGTGATAAAGAGCATACTATGGCACCATTCTAAAGGGAAATGAGAGGAAGGCAGCAGTGTTAACTCTCTTAGTTTCAAATATTTCCCTAGATCACAGCTGAATGATGGGTTATTTATTACAGCTACCAAACAAAAAAATTAACAGAGAGAGAGAAACATCACCTATGTCAAGATAAAGTATGTGGATATTTTGGTTTCAGCTACTACCTTCTGAGGCACTTCACACACTGAGAAGTGCCCAGGAAAAATCAGCTCCTAAGCAGATGCAATCAGGTACTGACATGAACAAAACTAATGGCAGGCAACACCACCACACTGGTACCCATGGAAAGGAGTAGAATGAAAACTTAACCCCAAACAAACCCACACCTAAAAGTTGGTAGCTCCTATTATGTGAAATGGTTGGAAATTTTTAAACTTTTAATGTGATAGTATGTTGTACCACTCCAGCTTTAACTTCAGCCAGAAGGACATCCCTGTGCCAGGAATCATTTGTATATGTGATACAGGAGATCCTTAAGCTTATTTCAGTGTTTGCATTAAATAGCACTCTTTTCATATGAAAAGCTTAAAGGAAAGAAAGTTTCTGCAAGCTATTGGAGTCACTGAATTTATTCAGAAAGGCTCTTTGGATTGCTTTTCAGCATACAAAGCAATACAGAAAGAAAAATCCTCATTTCTTTCATCAGGATTTTTATTTCAACTCCTTTAATATTCAATGGCAAAATGAATTATACTACAAAAAGGCTTGGTGCCTCTCCTCAAACACCCTGATCCTGCACGATACTGAGCTTCCTTGAAAGACAGCTGGGGGAGATCAGTATGGAAATGCTTGATGCCTTGCCAAATGGGTCAAGAAAAGATGACCAGATGCTAATGAGCAAAGGTGGTGAGTGAAACCAGGTGATTTAAACCCACTAATTTCAAAAGCATGTAGCAGAATGAGAGCCCTAGACAGCATTCAGACTCCACTGCTCTGCTCCCCTTCCAGCCGCTGCGACTGCGGCCACACTGAGCTGATGGACAGGAGCTGTGTCACCAGGATGGAGGGTGGAAATCAGCATTATCAGAATGCAGGCAGGAGTAAAACCCACCCAGGACACCTGTACTGAGTAAACCCCTGGAGACTGCTCATGTGTCAATAAACACCGTGACCGTTTAATTATTTCGATTCCTGATGATCCTAGATTTGCTTACAGAACATGAAGGACCAATTTCCTTAGTGACATATTACAGTAGATATATTAAAGAAGGAAATTGCACTTGGGAGTTACAGATAAATTGACATGCTTTTAAATACATATGTTTCTTTTTCTTTCCTGTTCTCTAATGAGTTTATAATTTAATCAGAGAAATTGCTAGATTCCCTCCAAATACTAGTGAAAATCTCAAAGGAGAAAAGCTGCTTATGTAAGTGTTCCTGTAAAACAAAGAGTATTCAAGTATGGTAAATAAGTACTGGAGTCAAGAATGGTATTCAGTTGTCACCTTAAAGGCTTGAAGCCTACATATCTTAGTATTGATGGTCTGGTTCTGAGCTGAACATCAATGAAAACATTTTCTATTATAAATAGAACTACAACATTCATATTATAACTTCCCTAGGGCAAAGTTCTGCTTTTGGGTAAGTTACAGAGCGACATTATCATATAGTGTTCCCAAGTGTAGGACAGAGTAACATACGAGATTTACTCCAATTCATCCATCCACAGACTGGATCTGCAGAATAAGCCAGAGGATGGGACCCAGTACAGCCCAGCCTCCCTGGCGGAACCGCCTGCCCAAAGCTGCAGTGTGAGCTCCCACTAAGGGCAAGGGCCCTCACCCACCCCAAATCCACCACAGCCTCAGGAGCAGGTTAGGCTCACAGTTGGCAGGAGGGGCAGGCTGACTGAGAAGACAAAAAAGCCCCAACCCCCTAAGTAGAAAATACATTTTCCTTCAGAGTAATTTATTCAGATGCTGAAATGGATTTAAATTTAGAAGAGATAATGTGAGAGCAAGGAAGTGTTAAAACTGAGGTTACTTTTCATTTGCGTACTGTGACTTAGAGGTTTCTATTGCGGCTGGAACTGCAACCGCAGCTGAGACGCGGTCAGAAAACCCTGGGGCTTAAATACCGAAGCTTCAAGGCGAGAAGATATAAAAATAAATTCCAAAGGGCTTAATAACATTGTGCAGAGACTGGATATTCTGGTGTCAGAAAGAAAGTGGTGGCTCTTAGATCAAAATCTCATCATTCAAAAGCAATAAGAGCCTTTGTTTTACCCAGCCAGTCATTCTGTTGCCCACTGGGGCCATGTTTTCTTACAAGCATTCTGAATTACAGTTAATTTACAGTGTATAAATGTACATGTCAGTGATGATATAACAGAGCAAAAATACTTTAAAATTAACATGGTTAAACCTTCAGCAGTCTGATCCAAAATCTGCTATGAACCTTTAGCTTGACTTCAAAGGAATCATTATCAGCATTTTAGTGAACAACCGCTACAAAAATAAGTTTAAAACTGGGAGCTGTACCTCACTGCTTACTACCAGCACTGTCCTTCACGTGGAATTGAAGAGAGGCAGAGTCTGCAGACAGCTCAGGCCACCTCTGCAGGCAGCACAGTGAAAGAAACCTTCCTGAGGCTGTGGCACAGGACACCCTGTGATCCTCTGCAGCAAGGCCAGAAGAGGGGAAAATGTAAGCTCTTTCTTAGCTTCCCATCCCAGAAGACTTTATTTATGCATTAGTCGACCTTTCTAGCTGTTAGGACCATCTTGCTTCAGCAGTTAATTAACACAAGTGCCATAATTTAATACAGTTAATGCTACTTTATGCCCTTTAATGTACCTTCCATTAGTGATATTATTGTAGTATTACCCTGTAAATTAAAATAAGATCAAGAATAAGAGAGGCTCTCTTTAATTAAGGTACTGGCACACTGCATCGTCCATTATTCACTAGAAAAAATCACCCTGATTTAGTGAAGCAGACCATCAGTAAGTCAGAATTAGTTCATGTGGATTATTAGGTTTCTTGAATAATGTGAGCACAATGCATTTGCTGAAATTGCTAACAGCCACGTTTCCTTTTTTTCATCACCTTAATAAATACACAATGGAAGTGGTAAATTGAAGAAGAATAAACAGGTGGTAATAGAGGAGGAAAGGCATTCATTGAGAGTACACAGGTTTTCATCTCTAATGGAACATACATCAGGCTTATTTCACACCAAAAGGCAAAGCAATGACAAAACAAACCCTATATTAAGTGGGCAAATTGCCCACCTATAATTCATTGTGAAGTATTAACCACCTCAGTATCCTGTATATTTAACATAGCGGCTTTAAAATAGATGCTTTTCACTGTCACTGATGCTTAAAACACAGAGTGAAACAAATTACATTTTATGCTGCGTTTAGAAATATACTATTATGGGCTTTGGTGATTTTAACTATACTTAACCTACAGGTTATGTTTTTCAGAAAAAGGACTAGCTTTAAAGTGTGTCTGCTAGCATCCCTCATCCACTATATGTCAAGCTCCTTGGTAACCTCCCTTTGTATCCTGTCTTCATGGAATAATCTAGTCTAGTTTTACCAAATTTATATAAATAGCTGGGTCTCAAAGCCCAGAATATGAATCTTGGTAGCAAAACAAAATAATTTTGTAACAATTTCCAGTTAACATCCTAAATTAAGGAGCAAGAGCTGGAAAGCTCAGCTGAACTGGAAACAGTGGCACAGCTACGCTGGTCACCCTTGCTTCCCTCCACTGGTTCCCACGCTCAGGGAATGCCAGGGCACATGCTGGGAATGTTGATTGGGAGATTCTGGTGGGGAGAGGCCATAAGGTTTCTGAAAGAGACAAAAAATACCTAAACCAGGTAACAGTGGGCTTGCTGCAAGTTAAAGTTGGTGCAAGTAAACACCCAGGGGCTGTGTATTGCAGCCCCAGAGCCACTCAGCAGCAAGCAAGCCCTAAAGACTTTAACAAGGAAGGCTCACTAGACATTGAAGCAAATGGCACCAAATCACAAAAGAGCTGTTCTTCTCATTAGCAGAAAAGTGATAAGAATTCACATGAATCTAATCTAGTGAGGTACTATTACACATCAGATACTTCTTTTAAAGCGTGTGTCCAATTACTGCAGCATTCAGACAACAAACATCAGCATCAGATAAGTTCTCTGTACAGTCATGCTTCATTTCTATAGATAATTTTTCACAAGATTGGTGAGCCCCCAATGTGCTCAGAAGGTTTCTGTTTCTAATTTGCATGCAATGCACTCTTTCTTAATCCTTCAGATGCTTTCTTTGATAAAGTAATGATAATCTAATTGAAGTCAGACTAAGCTCCAAATGGGTTTTTAGACAGGGAACAAGCTTTCCTTAAAGCCTACAGACCTACAAATGCTGAGCTTTGATATGATGCCTCAGTAGAGCTAACCTATGTGGAGCCCAGTGGAGAAAATATACACATTAAATAGGTATTTTTTTTTTATAATTTTGCCAAATTAGGCTAATTTTACCAAAGTGTTTCAAAGTATCTTAAGCTGTTCATGATCCACTTAGCCCTCCCAAGTGACTTCTGAAAAATAATTTACAATATAACTAATGAGCGTTGCAAGAAGAATTCTTAAAACAGCATCATTTATTTTAGATTTTCAAATGTTGGACTAGTAATTCTATATGTATAGATATATAGTTGGTGTGGACACAGAAGACTGTAACTGCATGTTAAATCTCTGGTTCTAAGAAATGTATTTTGATGATTTTGATTTTCACTACAGGAATAATAAAAATATAGTCAGCACTGTTTTATATATAAATCACTGTCGCTATTTTTTTTCACTCAGTTCTGAGCCTGCAAAGAAGGTTCCTGGCCTTCCAAGATAGATTAGCTTTTCTGTTTATTTTGATACTTAGATTCTCTTAAAGAAAAAGAAAAGAGTTTTTTACAAAGGAAGTCTTAAACTCTGTATAGAAGAAACAAAGGAGAAAGAAAAGGTATATTAGACTGGTGAGCAAATTGCTAATAGAGGCGATCCCACTTATTTCTTCTGAACAAACTGGCATCCAAGACCCATACAAAGGGATCACCCTCCTGTTTAAGGGCATCAGTAAATTGCTACTTTGAGTTGGGAGGAAAATTTCCCCATAGGAATGTCACTGCAGTTATTATTTTTGGGTCTAAAGCACCTGATACCAGCCACAACTTGCCCTAGAGGGAACCATTTGTCTTGAACCCAGCTGAATAATCATCTTTGTTATATTCAAATCAGTCTATCTAAAACACTGTTGGTTTTTTTCCATTTTAATTTAGCTTCTCTGCATTTCAGAGCTAATTAGAGTACAAGGAATGGACTCTAATCTCTGCTGCTTTCCTTGTTCACAGCCAAACCTAGTGGGAAGGGTTTGTGCAAGGGCTGCTGTATCAATCACAGCTTACATTAGAGGCCTAGGAAAGTCAAATGATAAAACAGAATCTCTGTTTTTAGTTACCTGCCACTGGATCAGACTCCAACTACATCAGAAAAGAAAGTGTCCCACTGCTCGGGTGAATTCCTGAGCCAATGCATGAACCAATACCCTCCTGTCTGCGAGATCCAGGGCTCAAAATCCAAGGTGAGTGCCAGCAAACACCCAGACCTTGTGCCACTGAGTCAGAAACTTCTGATATGGCAGCAATGGCCTTCAGCTGAGCCAGATTTCCAACGAACACTGGCAGAAAATGTCATCTTGTTTGGGGAAATAAACCGTTTTGAATAACTTATCAAACCAAACACATATGCCTGTTTCTAAAGTTATATATTCTCTTACCTTCCATATACCCTTATGTCTGAAATTGCATAAAAGTAGCGTGCCAGGTGTTGCTCATCTACATATATTTCACCAGTTGCTGGCCTAAGCAGTCTTATCCTCAAATCTGTGATGGTAAAGAAATCTCTTAACTTCTTGGTGGTGTCAAGCTGGCCATAAAGAGAAGCCATGTTATGAAGCCGAGGTCCAGCAAAAAAAGCAAATCTATCTTTGATTTCAAAGTGGATTATTTTACTATTTGTCATGTACCCAGTAGAGTATTCCTCTGTGCAAATGATTTCTAGGACTGTGTGCTGTGATAAATCCCTCACTGATTTTGGATCCATGTGAAAAGCATCTAAGCAGTCTGTGGCATAGTATTGGTAGGGCTGCCATGTTCGTCCATAGTCGAGTGATTTCTCCAGGATCATTTGGTCTGGACGGCCAGATTCAAAGGTGATAACTATGTTATCTGTTAGCTCAATGGTTTTGTTCCAGGAGAGTGTAATATTAACATGAAGAGGCTTCGGATAGTCCTTCCAAGTTGTGGACTGCCAAAACGTGGAGGGATGTCTTCCTTCCAGATCGAACATCAGTTCTGGAGGATGAGCCAGTTCTTGGGTACTCGCATCACATTCATTATTGCACATGTAGGGATTCCCCTGGAAAAGAGCAAAGCTGTGTTACAAGGGGCACCGCAGAGGTGAGTGTGACATGTTAGATGTTTCTTGACTGAGAACTGCTTTTCTCCAGGAGGGAAGCCAAGAAAGGAAAAATAAATGGTTGCAAGTAATAACTCTATCTTAGTGAGATTCATCCTGGCTGTTTTACCTGTTAAAGTAAATGAACAAACACAACACGGAGAGCACCCTTGCTTCTGTAATATAAACATTTTTCTTACTATAGGTTAAAGAAAGAAAAAAGCTTATTTACCCTGAATAACTCAGACCAGGGATTGAGTCACAGAAGACTAAGAACAGTATGCAAGTCACTAACAGCTCAGTAACTCCAACTCTTCTTAGAAAGATGCAGCAGCCAAACAGAATTTCTTTTTGAAACAAGCATGTCCCTCAGAGCTCTGCCCAAAAAATAACTAATTTTTAGGGCAAGTGTATTTTGTTAGCAGTGCAGCCTGTGTGTACTCAGTATGAGCAAGTATTCAGTACACTTTCAAGTTTCCTTTCACCCAGGTGGGAAATCTATCATGCTTAACTTGTGCTCCCAGCTCAACACTTCCTTGCCTTAAAACATTTACACTTGCAACCAAAAGCCATTAGAAAAACAGTGCTCTGTCAGGTCTGGGGCTTGATTCAGGTATCTGCTATCTTATTACAGGGTACCAAAGTACTTCAGAAAAGACTTTTCATGAGGCACCAGGTTCAATTTATCAGGACAAGATAATCCAGCACTTGATTAGGTGGGAGATGTCAGTGGCTACAGCTGGAACACTGCCGAGGTGGCTGGAGCTCTGAACTGAGGGTTGAGTTAAAAACAGCAACATAAAAACCTTGCCAATAGTGCACAGCTTTTACTGCTGCTTGTCCTCTGTAGCAAGGTGAAAGTGAATTATTCTCTTTCTGGCCTTTTGATGCATTAAGTTTCACACTACAATCTTCTGCTTCTTCACAAAGGCTATTTAGTCTGCAGATTGGGGATATCTTGCAGCAGTTGCCAAGATATCAGCCCCTGTAGGCTGCACTGAATCACATATATCTAATTTCAGCTTTCAGCAGTACATTAGTATTTTGCTACTTGTTCAATCTGTGTTTGTTCCAGAGAGCAACTGCTGCTCTGTATCCTTCCCTCTGCCTGACATACAGATTGTGGAAGAAGCCTCTATTCACTGATAGTCAGCACTGCTGGGGAAAAATATGCACATGCCTATACCTAGCAGAGCTCGATGAGGTCATAAATGTAGCTGTTACTGTCATTAATCAGAGTTCCCTGCACCTAGCCTGAAAAGAGAACAAGCCCTGGTATGATGATCAGCCTTTTCTTTTCTTATAATTGCAGTTATACTTCTCTTCATCTCAAAGCCTGAGGGGAATGAAGTGACTCAGTGCCATCCAGTGTGGAAAACGGGTTTCAAACATGAGTTTCCACCTTGGCCACTGCTCTGCCCCTTGACACACTCCCACAAAACACAAGAACTTCTGTGCTCACTTTGACCTCCCCACTGGCAAGTTCCTCTCACCTGGGCTAGGAAATACTATTTTCTTTCTCTGTCTTTCTTGTTAATACAGCTGAATGCTAAAACTGACGATTCACTGGGACTGAAAGTTAGGAAAAAAAACTACAAGACAACAAAAAGGGTTATTTGATAACCAGCATGCTGCTTGTTACACTAACAGCTTCAAAGCATGCAGCTGTAACTGGAAATACTCTGCAAAATATTGTCTATAATAAGTCTTTACAGCTCTGATTTCAAGCTCATGGTTGCTATTTCTATGCCTTCCTTTTGAATAAAACAGTGAAAATTAAAAGTAAGTTTCAAGCAGAAGAGAGAAAACATAGAATTTTTTTATTATTTAAGCTCTATTTAATATATCAGATATAAATGCCAGAATTTAATAACTTACACAGGCCTATTTACCTCAGGGAAAATATACATACTGTGAAACTTTTAAGGTTCCAGACTCTTTGGCTAAATGTAAATATCAGTTTATCAGAAGATGCTCATTTTGCATAAATCACACCTGTCTGAGGTTGCCCAGAAAGATCTGGTCACTTCTATCTGTGTACCTCTAACCTACATGCTTTATGCTTCCGCCTTTGCTTTGGCAAAAGCAACTACACTGGGAAGTCACAGGTATCAAAACTCAGCAAATAAATGTTCCCGTGTAGCCAGACAGGTGCATTAAGCACTGCTGAGGGATGGCTTCAGTTCCCTGCTCCACAAGCAGCCACTGAGTCTGTTGTGACTCTTCCTGCTAAACACTAAAGCCGCTCTGATCTGCTAGTCCCTGGATGCTGGAGGAAGCATGTTTTATGACTTCCAGCAGGTAACCCAGGCTGTATGGGATGTAGTGTTTCTTTCTGTATATTAGTTGATTCATTTTACTCCCTTTGCCTTTTATCTTTGCTTTTTAGCTGAGGTGCCAACAGAATCAGAATAACTGGGAGAGAGGCTCTAAAAACACCCTACAAGCTAATGTAAATACAGTAAGGCATTGAGAGCTGGTAGGCCTTGCTTGCAACTGAAATGCAGTCTACAGCTCTGTGCACAAATCTTTTTAGAGAAAGATGAGACCCAGTTAATGGCAGAGTATTGTGAGAAATTGGTCAGAATCACTGTGCTCTCCTGCCCTGCACCTGAAACTCTTACCAGTGGTAACAGTGGTGCCACCCCCTGCCACACTGGGTGGGGTAAGCACATCACTGCAAATGAGAATCCTAATAAAACCTTCACGCATATCCTCCCCAATAAACTGAATTATTAAGTTTATGGCACAGAATTCTCTTTTAAGAGGTGAAGGATTTGATGACACCAAAATAACCTGTGTGGAGTTCAAGTGCTTGAAAAAGAAAATTAGGAGAAAAAAAATCTAAGCTGATTATAAGCCAGTAAAATAAATGTCCCGAATTCTAACAGGAGGAGGAGAGAAATTACAAGTTTATGTAAATTCCCCTCTGTCTACTGACATGGCAATTGCTGATGTAATTTTGAAATAGTTAACATAATTATTGCTTCAGAGGCTTGGAATCAGGTTCCCATTTTCTCTACCAGCAACTTGGCTTTCAACTGCTTCTAAATAATCTTAAATGTAATTTGCATGGTAAGTCATACTTACATTACCAAAACACTGTAAAAGGGTCTTACTCTACACAAATGTCCCTCAGTACATGCTATTATGAAAACAATTAATTTAACTGGGATTAGTAACATATTTTAATGTCTTGATCTCTACCATAATCCTCTTTAAGACTTTTGTCTCAGTAAAATGAATACAACAAAGACAAACTTTGCCCAATTTGTGAAAACTAAGCTCAGTCTGTGTTGGGGCCATCTGAAGGACCAGATCATTAGCATCTGTAAGTCATTTTGTGACTAGCAGGCAGCCGTAAATAGATCTTCATTTAACGCTTCCAAAGAGCAGCTCTTCAGTAGGACAAGGTGGAAATATTTATAACTTTTCAAAATTATATTTAAGCCATTAGGAGAGTTCTAAATAATTAAATACTGATAAATACTTCTAAACACTTTACTGCCAATTAGCATAAAAGGTAGCTGAATCTTTCCCAACACCACAACCACCACCATCTAAAAGAAACCTGCTATTTTCCTGTACAGTAATGGGAGATTGATATTAAATAGCTCCTTGCAGGCAGGCAAATTAAACTGCTATTTATTTAGGTTTTGGCGGTTCATGGAATTGAAAATATGACTGAAACTGCTGCCATAGTCTCAGTGTTGGCTTTAGGAGGAGGTACCCAATTTGCAGGCGCAGTGAGGGCATGTGGCTGTATCACACGGCTTGTTCACATTCAGCCCTGGCTGGAAAAAGCAGAGTTACCTGAGAAGCTCCTGAGTAGGGCTGACTGGTCTCAGTAGGGTTTCCCCTTGATTTAGTATGTTTTAGCACACAGCAAGGTCTCTTTGTGCCAGCCAGCTCCAACTTTTATAGTGGTGTTGGAGGTGCTCTGCAAGTGTCCCTGGCTGGGACAGGGCGCTGGGCTGGCCTTGCTCCCCCCGGGCAGCAATGTGTCCTACCAAACGCCTCTCTGGGAACAGCACAGTGACCCTAGGCTGAGGATTTAGTTCAATAACAGAGGTCCAGCAGTACTGTGACCTTTGAATGTCAGCAGGGGAGCAGCAGCAGTGCTGCAGCTGCTGTTCAAGGGTTGAAGTTTGAGTGCTGCTGCTGCTCACGTGAAGCCTCTGGTCTCTCACCTGTACAGCTCCTCAGTGGCCCCCACACAGGCTTAGGGTTTGACTGAAGATGTTGCTTCTTTCAGTGTGTTCCCTGTCCACATGAAGACCTCATGGACTTTTTCACTCAGGAACAGAAGGGCTTAACTCTTCTGTAGCGTGAATATTGGAAGCTGTATCACAGATTACATGCTGTAATGGACACCTGGCTAAATCCCTACAGAGATTATGACTTGCATTTTCAAACTGGTGAAGGCTGTTGAGGTCAAGCCGGCCAAGATTTTAAAAAGAACCAAAATAAATTTTCAAGAAGTGAGTCACTGCAACTGAACTTTATACCACTGCCACAAGGTAATTAGCTCAGATCCACAAGACAAGAAATAAATACAGCCTCACGCATGTTTGGAGTGTGGCTGTGTGGTAAATTACTGCATTCAAGGCACACCTTTAGACTAGAGTATTCCTGTTTTCCTTTTCAAGAGATCATTACAATTGGTGCCATACTGTACATTGTAGATGATTAATTAGATAGTAATAGCTACCAGCAGCAATTGCCCTAATGCTTATATTTTGCATGTGGTTTCTAACCAAGAATTACTTGTTTACCATGACAGAGTGAGATTATGAAACCATTAATTGTGAGATACTACTTATTAGGTGTTGTCCCGCTAAGCAAACAGTCAGTGAGGAGGATTGGCAAGGCCCGGGATCTGTTGCATGATAATTGATGTTATCAAAGCCACTACATCCATTAGCTGGTTTGAGAGCATCTCGGTCAATGTCTGCAGAATTATTGTTGTGATGACGACAGGAATGGCTGTAGACAAGAACATTTTACCATCAATAGCCTTTCATCACTGCAGTGACAGCATTTTAAGTTGAAGTTATTTAAGCTAAAAAAGAAAAAGTGCTAAGATCTGAGCGGAAGATTTGATGCTCTTTCAAGAGCTCCCAAGCGAGAGGCATCTGGATGCCCAGACTAGCACTTTGAACTCTGAGCTGCAGGCTGAACAATGTACATTCTTCAAAATGAGCAAAAAAGAAAATAAAAGCATGTTTAAATCAATACCTTCTGGGGAGACTTAAAAAGATTAAACCAGGGAGGATGTGACTGGCCAAAAATAGATAATAATGCTTAACAACTTTGTGCACTTTTAAGCTTGAAAGTGCATTGCAGATTATGGTCCTGATCCTGCAACTAACTTGGTGCAAGAAGGCTCTTGTAATTCAGATTTATAAAAGATATGTATGCTTCTAAAAATCTGGCACTTTGCTGTGTGCCATATGAACCTAGTTAATTATTCTTCATGACAACACCTCCACGAGGTTTGGAATTCTATACCAAATTTACATATAGATGCAGAATTAGAGAGAAATGCTTTTGCATGATGAACTCTGTAATCCCTGATTATACTGTACTGTTTCTTGCAAAGCCTTTGTGAAGGTATTCCTGGCATGCAGAGTAGTTCTCAGATTACTGCCTCTTTTCAATACTATGGATTGAAAATGTTGCGTAGGAAAATATTTTAATATTTACAGCACCAAATGCATTGGTGCATTTGCCAAAGGCATTCAATTTGTAGCAGAAAATTCTCTTTTTACAAACTTTAGTTACGTTTTGAAAATTACTTTCCATTTACTTTATGCAGCAAGTGGAGTTTTATTTCCTCTGAAATATTTCTACCCACTTTTGGGGAATGAAAATCTTTCTTTTCCTCACTGGTATCTTTCTGCTACTGAAACTATCTCTGACTTGGCAACCATGCTGATGTAACTTTGGCTACTTGGTCATTCTGGCATAACCTTATGGCAGATCTACTGGCACTGACCCCAGTGCGGTTTTGTTATTTCAGAAGGTCAGTATTTTCAGTACTGGTGCTTTCCTCTTGCATCAGCAGGTATCTGGCAACATAATCACTTTCCTATTTATAGCTTTTGCAGTGTCATGGCATGCCTGATGCTGGAACCCCATTTGCTGAGCTCTGGCTGAACAATACAGCAAATGTTCCAAGAAAACCTGAGTTTCTTTTACCCCAGATGCATACGTGGAATTAAGATCCTGAAATCCCAGGGGGTGTAGTATCCCTTTCTCTCAGCACAGTGCCACTTGTCCTGGGTAAACCAGACCATCCATGAGGGTATCCATTTCCAGCATCGTGCCCAGCTCACATCAGTGCATTTTTTTCTGAGCCAGTTTTCCAGCCATCCTGCTGCCCTGCAGGAGCTCTGAAAACAAAGTTGTGCAGGAGATACAGGGGGTGTCCTCAACTGGGAATAGCTTATGCTGTCAGTGGCAACAGCTTGGGGTGTCTCTGCCTTGGATTTTGTCTTCTGATACAGCTCTATCTTGCTCACTTTCTGATTATTTTGGACTATACGTGAATTAGAATGGGAACCCATTAGAATGGGAAGGTAGAAAGAAGGAGAAGTCTCAAGCACTACAGCTGAAAGGTGCCCTCCCTGGGCAAGGAAAATCCAGCGCAAAGGAAAGTTGGTCCATTATCATGAACAGATGTTATCAGTGATCCCAGTGATCATGGAGGGAATGTGAGCATCAAAATCTGAGAAGTTAAATCATCCTGGTGGGGACAGGAGGAATCAGGGTTCTGGAAACAGTAAAAAAATTTTTTTATTCCTTTTTTTGTTCCTTTGTGGTTATAAATGATTGTGTTCAGAGTTTAGGTCCAAAAAAGAAATCTGGGCATAGCAAAAAATCTGAGAAACAGGTTTTGATACCATGGAAGACTTCTGCAGGCCTTACTGTCTCTGGCCAGCCCCACCTGGGAGCAGGGATTCATGTCCCTGCCCAGCCCCACTTGGGCCCCAGACCCTATTTAAACTCAGGCTGAGGCCTCTACCTGGTCCTTTTCCCACCTTAGGCTTGTGTTGCAGCCCTGGATTCGTTTCTCCTCCTGAGGGGGCTCCCCTGATGACCCTGATTTGCTCACTTCTTGTACCTGGGACGCCTGATGGGATGTCGATGTCCCCCGGCTGTGCTCTGGCTGTGTGGGATGGTGCTGAGGTGGGTCTCTGATGGGACATCTTCCCCTGCTGCTCCCTGGCACATGCTGAGGGATATGCAGGGAGTGAGGGGATGGCTGAAGCAGAAATGCAAACCTTCCCAGCTGGCCCTAGGGTGGTATGTACAGTGGAGCTCTTTATACTAGCTGAGTATGAAATCAGGTCATGAGATACCAAATCATGGGAGTATGGAGTTCTGTGTTAGCAAAAATTCCTGGCAGACTCCAGGTGTGAGGAAAGTGGAACACTGCAATCTGGGTGCACTCCTGACCCTCCCATGCAGGGCACAGTGGCTGCTGTGAGCTGTGCTGGGCTCTCAGTGCTGGTGCTCCTCTCACTGTGCGAGAGTGAAAGGAGGGCCTTTTCTGGTACACAACACAACTGATTATGTAAATGCAACTAGTTCTGTGTTTTTATTGCCCACAGGCCAAGTGAAGAATGTGCCTTGTACTGGTGCTTGCAGGTGGTTGTAATGGCTGTAGCTTCTGCAAAAGGTTGTTCTTAGGTTTCACACTGGTTCCCAAGAAAGCTCCATCTTCTACCCCTGTGGCCACACGCCTGTGGTAAGGGCTTCCTTGTCCTCCTGGTGACAGCTCTGGAGAATAACTATGGAAGCTTGTGCAAAGTATTGATGCCACAAGTCCCGGGCACTGAGTACCTCCAGGTACAGGACACAAATTTCTACCTGATTTTTGTGTAAATCAAATGAAGTCAGCAGAACAGAGCACTGATGTGGTGTTTAACTACAGAGTTACAACAGTGTTCAGTGCAATCCTATCCTGTGTTCATTTCAGTAAATGCATCTTACTTGGACAGCTCTTTATGTAGAGCATTCACCACAGCCCCCAAAAAGTTACGTATGTGCCAAATGCCATGTGAGGTTCGAAGTGAGCAGTACAGAAACACAAAACCCCTGAAGTTAATGAAAAATAAATGTACAGTGTTGTAATGACTTAAATGAAAACTACATGGCTCTGGATCTCACCATTAAAGGACAGAACCATGATTTTTGTGTATATAGTTTAAAAGGATTTACGGTGAAAAGTTTTTTCACCAAGCTGTTACTGGGTAGTTATATCTTATTATGGTAAGATGTTGGATGTAACAGGATGGATTTATATTGCAGTTTAAAAACATCTGTCCATAACAGATCCGGACAAGAACTCTCCATTGTTGAACTGCCACATAAGTAGCTTAATGATAAGGCTGAGCGCATTATTTACTTACTGTGAAGGATGTACACAGCTCCTTATTCTTTTTTCTCTTAGCCATGGTATTTTTCATTCAGAAGCTTCCTAAAATGCTATGTAGCCATTTAACATCACTTTATTAACTATCTGAGTGTCCACCAAAGCAGACTGTCATAGCTTTTTTATGGCACACAGCTATTCTACAGTGTCCAAATACTTAGAGAAGAACTGCTGCATTCAACTTGAAAAGTGTTTTACATAAGCACATACAAAAATGTAAAGTGCAAAACAACAAGCTATTCTAAACAAGCCAAGCTTTTGTGTCTACTTCTACTGTATTTAAGTGGAGAGTAATATGAAAAGTCTGCATTATTACAGAGTTACTATAAAGCAAATAATATGAAGATTTAAAAAAATAAACAACAACCATCCACTTAACCCCTATATTACTGGCTTCTGTGCAGGTTCAATCTAGGTAGTAGAAGTCTGAAATGCTAACGTCCCTCTAGAATTATGTAAAAACAACTTCAGCACTTCTATGTGTAGTTCATACAATAGCTCAAGTTTCATGCTAGGCTTGGCTGACAGAACAACATGCTAAGTAATATGCTTTATAATTAGCGTTTAAGAAGTTGGGAATTTTAAGATTCAGTGAAGCTGAAATTATGGTTACAAAGCAGTATTGTGTAGTTTCAAAGGGGCGGTTTTGAGGCCACAGTGCTAAGGGTGGGTGCACGTGTATGCAGACAGGCCCAAAGGGCTCCCAGCCATTCACCTGCTGCACTCTCCCTCAGCACAGCAAAACAAACCAAGGGCTTCCAGTCACTAAAAGTAATTTTGCTAAATTAAAATAAGGCTACTCTTTAAAACAGCAGACACATAATTCTTCTGGGTTTGAAGGCGGGGGGGGGGGGGGGGGTGGCCTTGAAAAAATTAGAAAACAATTTAAGAAATCCTGTTGTGCCACTTTTCTGGTCCAGCAACTTCCAGTGGATCTCCTTCCTTGAGGATTGCACCTTTGCCATGGGCTCAGTCCTGCCTCAAGCGAGCATTAGCCTGATGTGCAGCAATGTGCTGCTTGCTCAGCCCTCTCCCTGTTTGCCTGTCCCTGCAATTCTGCTGGGGAGCTGATGGTCTCTGAGCTGGCTGCTTCTCTCTAAGCACAAATTTCTTACAAATTTGGGAGATTCCACCTTTGTGCCTAGAAATTATGCCGTTGTATTGGTGAGCTGCATGTGTCTGAAAAACAAGTACTTTTCTCCCCAGTCTGAAGTTTTTCACCAAGTCAAGTCTCTATTCTGATGCACTGCTTGGCCAGATGAGTACTGGTACTGCCAGAAGGGATGCAACAGCTGGAAACAAAGTGAAGCAGAGCAGATAGATTGACTGGCTTAAGGGCAACATGAAAATGCACCCTAAATAGTGAACAAAGAGCTAAATTATGCCTGTGCTGTTGTACTCATGCTTATCTGTTAAAAGGTCACTTGCATACAAAAATAGCTACTTGCATGTGCAAGCGTTATTTATGTTGTAAAAGACCACTCAGGGTAGTACATGTGTGTTGGACTTAGACACAACCATTTCTGTCCCAACAAAATGAATTTCACTACATATGTCCCCCCAAGGCATCATTACAATTTTATTCTTATGAAGAGCAGCAGGATTTAGGACAACAAAATCAGATTATTTCCTTTCTGACAGATGTAAACAGCACCTGCAAATGCTTACTCTGGTCTGCACTGCAGGTATTGCTGTTGCAATCTCTACAATCTAAATTCAGGTATGAAGAATTCTGTTTTTTCTACTGGCACTATTTTATTTTCTCTGTATTTACACATCTGTGTGAGCATGCTTTATATTTTTAATTTGTTTCATCTGATAATTTTATTCTTTCTTGAAAGTGGAACTGTAGAATATGCTACACTGGGGAAGCACAGCAGTGTGATGGAAGGTATGTCATGTTATGACATTGTGATTGTAGGTTTTATGTTTTACTCTGAATACTGGCAGACTTTGTTAGTGGAGATAGCCAAAGGCACTGTACCAAGCTATTATGATTGACAAAAAGTTTATACAAAATTATTTTCATGCACAAAAATGCACAACTCCTGTACTAGGAAGTTAAAAGGGAAACTAACAAAACCAAATCCCGAACCTTACCCAGCTTTGTAAAGACAGAGTCCTTGTTTAAGTATTCACCATCAGAAACAAGATCTTATAATTTATTTCTCACTTGTAATTTCCACCAACTTAAAAGCTTCTGTTTGCTTGCCTAGATGTGCAGCTACACAGACAGACATTCTGCAAAATCTGTGGGATATTGACTATGAATTATGGCAAGACAATGAGCAGAAGGATACCAAATCCCCCATGGTATTCATTAATGGTTGCCTGTGACAAACCACTGTCAGCTTTAATAGTTTTCCTGGGGTGATTCCTGCTTCCTCTGTGGGAGACTTTTGAGATTGCTAAAGAGGATTTCTAAGTAGTAGCAATAGTTAAATAACTTTCACCAAATGTAATGCAAAACATTGGTAGGAAAAAAGTTATCTTCAATTTTATTTTATTTCTTCCTCAAGAAGTAATCTTCTCAGAACAAAAGGTCTAATCAAATACCTGTAAAACCTACACCAAGTAATGTGTATATCCACTAAAGCATTACCAAAATAGTAAGCTGATGTTTTACTAATCACTCCAATGAGAGAAATGCTGAGTGCCATTCAATAAACAGTTAATTTCCTAAAGCTGGACTAATTTTTACTTTGTTATCATCGAAATTAGACAGCTTTGGTAAGCCAGTGAAGGCTGTCTTCCGCAGCTCTGACAGTCCTTTATTTTACATGCTATCACACCAGTTTGAATAGGATGTAGTGTAGTAGCTATGAATATGGAGAGCAAAACCAGGTCACTTAGAGCTGTAAAAAAACTTTCAATCCACATTTACGTAATATTGCATATTTATGTTATGTTTTGCACATTACATTTAGCTCTAAATCTCCAGATGTCTTACAAGCAGGTGTATTCAGCTGCCCACAAAGTTATAGGTGGGGGAGATCAGACAAAGAGGTGAAGTAATTAGTACTCAGACAAGTGGTGGCTAAAGCAGCCCCTTTCCCTTTGTCTCACAGGCCTTTTTTTCAAAGAGCAATTTTTTTTGTCTTTTTATTAATTCTATGGCTCATGCCATAGAGAAAAGAAAGTGCAGAGCCAAACAACAAATAAAAGAGACTAAGGAGACAGAAGAAATTCTTTTCTTGTTGAGGATGTCTCAGCTGTGCTTTTGGGACTTCTGCATCTGTAGCCTCTGTTCATCCTGCTCCAGAGTGTTATTGATTCTGTGCTCGTGGATCTCATGCAAAATGGTATTTCTACAATAACTGTAATTTTATTTCTGATTCTTAATGTCAGTATTATTTTTGACAATTTCAGACCTGCTAATACGTCCACTGCCATTTTTAATAAATTTTAGAGCTGACGGATTAAAACTGAATGTCAAACACCACAATTAGAATTGCTGATGTTAGGCAGAAACACTGCTCTTAATATATAAAAAACCCTCCTATCTTATTATTGCTACAGAATCTGCACTCATTTCTGTTGAATTTGATGAGTTTTTTGTTACAGGATTCCCAGGTTTAGAGGACCCTTGCATGTATGTGAACCACTTAAAGGAAGAATGAAAAGGAACATAAACAGTAATGACAGTTGTAAGTGAAATCCAATTTCACCTCATTTCTCTTAAAAGGTGGGCCACATTGTTTCCCCTTCATTTGTGTTTGTCAGGATGATAAAATAAATATTTTTAATGAGTCACAGTGTATACCTACATAACGTGGAATTGTTATAGAAACCAATTTGAATGTTGAATTTCATTATACAGTGAAGGGATGTCTTATTAGTATTCACAATGAATTGTGTGATGTCTCTCCACATTCAAATTAGAGCACATAGTGATTTGAAAAAGAATGAAGTCGCTCATCAAATCCACATTAGGATATTGCACCGATATAAGTAATTCAATCAAAAAACCCCCCACATATTATCTTTTGAGGAAGGGTTGCAAACTTTGTGATAAATTGGTAATTTGTTCAGTTCTGTGCTGGGAAATGTCATGTAATTTCCTTTATTACATATGTCTAATATAAAAAATAACCACACAGCTCTGAAAAATATACAATGACTTCCTAAAATCATTAATACTGTTATCTGCAAATTTACATTTCAAGTATTGTATGTGCTTCCACTGCTTCCTAACCTGTTATTTAAAAAAAAATATTTTATCATAGCATGCTGAAATATGGAGAAGCCCAGCTGGCTTGGGGGAAGTGCGGATAAAAAGGGAGGGAAGTAGCTGCCCCTGTCCCATGCAGAAGGCCGAGGTGGAATGCCTGCATGACCCCTGCTGCTGCCTCAGGTGGGCACCTCAGAGCAATGGGGATAAAACCAATCCCCAACAAGATTTCATAGCCTCAGGTACTGTCCCAAATGACACAGAGTACCTCCCAAGTCTGAATGTGAATCTTTTACCTGAAGTGAAGCAAGAGCACCTCCAAATGCAAGAAAGGCTTATGACAAGGTATGTAACACTTTCCTTGAACTGAGGTAGACTTCCTGGGTTGATTTTAAAGTAATTCAGATCTGGAGATGAAGAGGCTTCTTTCCCTATAGAGCTCTGGCAAGACTTCTGCAACCTGGGCTTTTCCTCTGAACCTCTGCATGCCTCCACTGAGACCAGGAGCAGTCACTGGCACATGACTTGGGCTAACTCAGGCAACCTTCTTAGCAAGACCAGGGCAGCCTGGGCCATGTCGAGGTGCTTGGCATTTCAGTGCTGCTTGCCTATGGGGATGTTGTGCTGCCAGTTCTTTCTCTGTGCTATTAACCCCCTACAGAGATTAAATCTGCATGTGTATGCCAGGACAAGACAACTGTAACTCAGGAACACTGTAGAATGAATATAACCCTAAAAGTATTTGACTTTTGGTAAGCATTAGGTGGAGGAGTTTCTCACAAGAAGACACTGAATGTAATTTTTCTGTAGTGGTAAAAATAGACTTTCTACAATTGCCTGCTGGGATGCCTGAAGGTAAAGTTTAAGGACAGGGTTTCCTTTTATGCTAATACATTTCAATCTATTACAGAGCAGGCTGATAAGAGAAGCTCTAAGTATGCTTCTTTCCACTGTACCACCCTGGGAAGTAATAAATTACAGCATATTATGTTCCCTATCAGTTCTAGCCATCCCACGTCTTAGAGAAGATGTGATAAAGAGAAACACCTTGGATAGAGTAATGCAATTAACTGCTGCCATTTGAAATGTGAAAAATTACATTCTCTTAGCCTGTCTAGTTGCTCAACTAAATTTGAGCAAAAATGCTGTTTAATGACTTGATGGTTGACTGTATGACTAATTTCCAAGAGACTGTTTCTTGCAGGAGGTACGGGAAAGGTCAAAGCCTTGCACCAGCCTCCAGCGTCCTGGCTGAGCAGCCCAGAGGTCAGGGGTGCTGCGGGACAGGAGTGTACTGGGACAGCCCAGCTCCACCTTAGCTGCCTCTGTGAGGGGCACAGCAGGGACAGCCCCTCCCTGACACCTGGACGGGCTTCTGATGTCAGGAGGCAGATGGGCAAGGCAGCATCTGAAGTCAGAAAGGGATGAATGGGATAGATTTGCCTCCATGTGTTCCAACCGGGACTCTGTAATTTAAACAAGCTAGAGCTGCTCAGCATTTATCTTTAAATGGAGTTTGAGGTTCCAGTTTGTATGAAAGGAGCTGTATGAATTGCACTTACTGGACTGAAAAGTATCTGTTTATAAAATGAGTCAGTACTTGTAAGGGTGCAAAAATAAAAGACCTCAGAAAAGGTGAGGTATTCTCTTGTCTGACAGAGAATTTAAGGCTGTCCTATGCCACAAACCAAAGCCATATGCTCCTTTCTTTAAAGGTATGCAACATTTACATTTTTAATATAAAAAACCTTTGCAATGCAACATTTACATTTTTAATATAAAAAACCTTTGCAATGCAACATTTACATTTTTTATATAAAAAACCTTTGCATATAGCATCTGAGTATTTTCAGGCCCCAATAAAGCGTTTTACGGATAAGAAGTGGCATAGCTCTGCTTATAACAATGTCTTTAGACAGCATACAAAATCACCCTGTTCCACATGGCCATCTGTGATATGTTAATGCAAAAGTAAAAAAGAAAAAGCAACTTCAAAAGATATGCCCTTGGATTTCTTTAATTTTCATTTCTCCTAATTTTTCAGTGGGCATTTACTGAAAGTGCTGCAGTGAGATCAATGGAAAATAACTCTTAAGTTTTAGCTTATAATGGAAGTGAACAAAAGGCTGTAAATAATTTTAAATTGATTTGAGATTATTTTTGTGAATTCTGTTATATAGCACGTGAATGCACTAGTTAATAATACTTTGTGGGCATATGCAAATTCAAAAAGATGGCTAAAAATTAAAATATGTATAAGAAAAAAGCAAGCCTGTTAAGGTATCTTTGATTTTAGTAACTCGTAGTGACACAGTAAGGCTATGGAAATTATGTATTAATGTAATTTATTCAAGAAGCTGGAGAGATACTTGTCTTTGTCATAGGAGCTCTTAAAGAAAAAAATCTAATGTTTACCTCTCATCTCCTTGCAAACATTTGTGACTCCATATCCCTCTACTTATCTGTATATATTCTGCAACACAGTACTGACTAGATTTTAATCATAAAATCAATTCCTCCATCTGATATTATTATGCCTACTCAAGTTCCTTTCCAAGTTCCTTCATATTTCTTAGACTGCTTTTCTAGACTTAATATTGTAATCATTATTTTGTGGCTATAAGAAAAACTTAGAATCGCAACTATATATATATATTTACGTAAAAGTTCAAAAAAAAGCTTTAACTCTGACTTAGCATTTCCTTGTACGGTACTGTAACCCCCCAAACCTGGAGAAACTGCCTGCATACTTGCAGGTGTCTGGACTTGGCTGATGCCAAAATTTTGGATATGATGCTCAAAAATAGAAACTTCTGACTTTTTTTTAAATCTACAAGCACATAAGAAAACCATTTAAAACTGTGTATTGAATATATGATGGGATATTTAAGTAGTTATAAAACAACCCTATGCCATAGAAAATATTTTATTAGAACTTTACAGTTTATTTAAATTCGCTGAAGTTCCTTTCAATGAGGCAGATCCTATCCTGAGATACAATTAATTTAATTCCTAGGCATGAATTTGCTGAAACCAACAGATGTTCTTACTGAATAAAACCTGAATAGCAATTGAATAAAAGCTCTAGGAGGTATCCCAGCGCTCACGAAGTCCCAGATCATCCTGTCACTTCCCAGCAGCTTTAACTCCACATACATTGCACTTCTCCAAAGCTGCCCTGCTTTGCCATCAGCTGCTCTGCCCAGTGTCAGCGGAGGAAAATGAGGAGGCAGTTTTTGACTGAGGAAAAACTAAAAGTCACCGCTCTGTTCCTGGAACTTGTACATGTGGCAGGGCTTAGGACAAGATCCCTGTGGCATCCTGGGGCTGTGGGGAGTCCATGAAACTGGGGAATGGGGGCCGCAGCCCCACGTGAAGGCAAATAAAAAGGCAGTAAAACAAGTGTGAGTCAAGTAAGTCTGAAGAGTAATTGTGTTTCTCCGAGTGTAAGGCAAGTGTGTTTCATACCAGTGCTTGCCTTCTCAGCTACTGCCTTTGTTAATTAAAGAAATGCTTTATAATAGAATAGCTGTCATAGATGATATAATGCTATCACTTTGATATCTTAATTAAATTACACTGCAGGCTCTAAGTCCTTCAGGACACCTTCATTTAAGATGCTCTGTGTTTGTCAGTCACCATCAAAAATGGGATTTTGTTTTGTTTGGGTTTTTTTAATACCTACACCTACAAATGCCTGGCTTTATTAGTTGAGTCTAGGCTAGCAGAGTGAAGGTAGGCACGGGATGCTGTAATTAAAAGAGATTAGACTGAAAAGGCAGATTTGCTGAGGTTCTGACTAGCTTTTATACAATAATGAATCTTATCACCCTGCAGAAGAGTTTAGCATAAGTTATATAGTAATAGTGTTAAAATGCTGATTATGTACTGGATAGTCCATATTTTCCACTAAAAATCATAGATGTCGAAGAGTCTAAACTCACTGTTTGTCATCCTGCTTGCTGTTTGCAGCTGAGGAGCCAATTTTCAGCTTACGCAGTGGTCTGAAGGGCATAACTGTGTTGAATACCATAGGTCTGTGTAAATGTTTATAGTTCAGTTACACGAACAAGATTTATACAATGGTTGAAGCTAAGTGGAGAAGAAAGCTTTCTGCTGGATGTCATTCTGTTGAATGTCTTAATTATTACTGTTTGTTTACAGGTTGGTATTGCAGTGGCATGTCATGGAGTGGCGCAAGCCTGCAGCTTGCTGAGAGCCATTGTCCAAACAGGGGTGAAGACAGTCTCTGCCTGGAGGCACTGCCCATCTTGACAGCATTTTAATATCTCTCATTGTCAGTTTTATTATTTTGTTGATGGCCAGCTGCTCTTTTATCACTATTAAAATGACAAGCTGTCAAGCATGTGCTGGTCTTAGCAAAGCTCAGGTGTTTGCTTGTTGCTGTGCCTTGGAGAAGGGGATGCAAAACAGCCACATCCTACACTCCTGAGTAAATCCAAGTTGGAAAACTTCAGGAAGCAGCAGAATTAGAAGAAGAAAATATATACATATATACACATATGTATTTGGTGCTGTTACTCTGGGATTTGTGATGGACAAGTCCTCCATGTGTCACTCTTAACTCCCACTGAAGACTGTGGGAATCTTTGCACTGATTTAAATTGAAGCAGACTTGCTCCTAATGCTCTAATTATGTAAACAGCAGAAAGAGGTTATGAGACAAAATTTTCTCACACTTGTAAAAATAATAATGAAGGGACACACTGTATTCGATGTGGGACACTGAATAAAATCAGTCTCTTAATGATGAATAATTGTAAAGGTTAAAAAAACGACATTGCAACAAACAATGTGACCATCTAATCATCTCAGATGAGGACTGATCTCCCACTGTGTTTCATTGTTTGGACTTATTTTATTCCTAGACTTAACTTGATGTAAAATTAATTATTCCTTAATGTATCTGCATTTAAAAAGTGCCAAACACCAATTATGAATTATGACATTTAAAATAATTCACCAAGTAAGTTTAATTAAGTTACAAATAGAATGTTCTGCAAATAGAACTGCTGCTTTGAGGGCAGGCTGCAGCATGCTGCCTGCATGGCATTAGCCAAACAGGCACTCATGATGCATGTGTGTGCTACACTTTGGAAATGAAACTTTTTGAACCAGTGAAATACCAAGAATAATAATTACTTGTGAGAGTGATCTTGTAATAAAATATACCATTCCTCTATAAAGGCAGTACCCCAGACTGCAGTGGCCATAGTGGTTTCCTGCTTTGTATTTTTTAAATAATTCTTTAAAGGGCCATTGCAGTATAAGCCAACTCAATGGTGAGAAGGCTGCAGAAAGGATTTATTTTGGTTCTGAATCTGTAGCAGAGCAGATGAATAAGAAGGGCTGGGGAAGGTTTATTAATTTTTGCAATGATCCAACATTGTACTTGTAAGAACAATACATTTCTCTTCTTTCACTAGAGTTGCTTTTTCAGTTTTAGAGAAAACTCTTTTTTGTTAACACTCCTCCATGACATAATATGGAAGACGGAGATTCCTTCACACACATACATATGAAGGAGGTTCTGTGTTGCATTCCTAAACTGCTCCAGAGTCTGAGAGAAGATTAACCTCCTGGATGATATCAACAGTGACTAAATAAAATCTCTGGAAAAATATTCATTTACTCTTTAGTGCTGAGAAAATATAGATAATCGGGACTATAGTGCTTATATTCTTATCTTTAATGAAATGTTATGGGAAATCTGTGTAAACCAGAATAAAGTGCGAATAACTCTTGTGACTTTGTTAAAGCTGCAACAGACAACAAAAAAAAATTGGAAATTAAATCTTTAAACATGTATTAAGTTCTCCTGCAGTATCTTTTCTCAAAATCAATTTTCTCTGAAAAATACATTAGGCTTCAGAAGCTGAATATTTTGATATTCAAATATGTGAACTAAATTCTATTTTTTGGATGCTTGACCAATTGCAACTGACGCTGGCATCATTACTGGGATTTTTACTTTTCAAAGTGCCCCAGACTGGTAACTGCTGCAGAAGGGGGAAGTTCAGGGACAGAGGAGCAGTGGTCAGGCTGTGCTTTTCACAGGCAGCATTTACTGACACATGCTGTTGATGACCTTCTAGCCAGAGAATTAAATGTGACTTCTTTATTCACAGCTCAGAGCCTCTGCTCCCCAAAGTAGCCTCCGTAAAGTGACTGCAGCTGTATCTGAGAGCTGATTGTGTGAGCCGCGTGTGCTGCTGCATAAATGGGATCCGTGAGCGGAGTGTCACGGCAGTGCCTGCTCACGGGAATCCCCCTCTGGGGACTGCACTCCTTCCTCCTGCATTTCTGTGGTAAGCTTTGGGCTGTGTCCTTGGTCAAGAAGGAAGTCTGAAAAGAGAGTAGGGGGGAGCAGGGGGAAGGAAAGAGTACAGCTAAATTTTGAAACAAGTTAGTGACAACTGTCGGCAACACCGGATAGAACCGAAGCAGAGAGGTGGTAATGGTATGGAACAGGAAAAGAGGGGTGTGAAGCGCTGAGGTCATCAGAAAAAAAAGTGCAAAAGCCAACTGAAGTTTAAAAAGACAACTTCTTTTTGTTACTGTTTTCTTCCTCTTTAGCCCTCAATTATTTCAGGTCATTCCCCTGAATATGTGTCATGGTTTCACCCAGCCAGCCTCCAAGCCCCAGGGAGCTGCTCACTCACTTCCTCTGCAGAAGACTAGGGAGAGAATTGGAAGGGTAAAAGCCAGAAAACTCGTGGATTGAGATAAAGACAGTTTATAGGGAAAGCAAAAGCACATAAGCAAAGCAAAACAAGGAATTAATTCACCGCATTCCTGCCCTTTTTTCTTTTTTAAATCAGTCCAAATTGCTGAACTACATTCATGCATATAAAATCACACCTTCATTTTGCTGTGTATGAGGCAAAGAACTGAGTGTCCAGTCTGAAAGCAGTGGAGGAATTTTGCACACAAGAAGAAAAGCAAAAGGAAATAAAAGGTCACTGTCTTAAGATGGCTAAAGAAAATGGGATGTAAAAGGGCTAGTTTAAAAAAAAGTGAGTTACCATTAAGTAATTTTCCTTACTGCCTAATTTCCTTTCACCCCTCTAGCTTAGTAGACATTATGCTAAATGACAAAACAAATGGTAAAGACCAGGACAAAACTTCTCATGCAGAACAGCCAGAAGTGCATCTTTGTAGGTTATCTTTTTCTCCCTTTTCCCCCAGTCTAAAGATGCTCTAATAAAGAGTATATGCTTGTGAACAGAAGTGGGCTCCTAATGGAACTGAACCATAATTTATTTTTATAGCTTGCAATGTTAAGTAATTTTACTTAACATGCCATTTTTGAAACTAAATGCATGAGAGAAGGAAAAGTATGAGACACAGAAAATGCACTAAAGAAGATTTATACATTTCCACTGAAAAATAAACTGATGGTCTGGTTCACTGACACCACATTCCTCTAGCATTAGGCAACTGTTGCAGGTTTAAGTCTCCTACAGTGTTTGACAAATAAGTCTACCTGGTGCTTCTAAATTTTTTTTTTTCATATGAGGGAAAGATGTCACAGTTTAACATCAACTGAGTTCCTGGATGGACCAGAGTAAGAGTTTGCACTGGTCACTGTGTTGAGAGGTATCACAACACAACATTTTGCTTGCTGGATGCAAAGATTTAGCAGCAAGTCAAAAGTAACTTGTCAACTACCTGCTGGGTACTATTGTGTCACGTCCATCATCACCACACCTAGTACCCTCTACGTGACTGTTTATCTCATTATAACAACTAAAAGGAAAAGTGTCCTCTCAACTCTTTCTAACTGGGGCTGCTCTGATTGTGTGTTTGTACAAAAATGATGAAGAGCAGGTCAGGAAATATGCACTGTGAGTCTATCTGGTTATTTAACATATTTCAGGAGAGGTACAGGAGCTAAATGAAAATCTAATGGTTCCTGCCTTTATCCTTCACCAGGCTCAAGGATGTCTCCTAATTTGACTTGAACATATTTTTGAATTCCTTTAAAGCTAGCGTTCCTAAAAATACCTGTAAAATCATCTAGATACTAATGGAACATTGTGTTTTCTTCCACAGGAAGCTTCATATTTCTATTTCTGCCTAAAACCAGCTAATTTCTAAGAGAAACATCAAGCAATTCATTGTATTTGCCTGCACAGCCTGGATCAATCTGTTGTCAAATGGTGAGATTCAAGGCCTGAAAACTTGGATCTTTGCAAATTGTGTGCCAGCTACAGCCAGTATTCAGGTGGGCTCTCTTGTAAACCATTTGTCTCATCTGTACGAACCGGCCAGTTGGCATTTTTCTGTAAGCTTTTTAATTTCTTTTCCCTCATTTTAATTACGGGAGGTACATCAGTGCCTAAGGCTACGTTACTATCTCTAGACTGAGGCACTTTAAAGTAAATGCTTGTTTTATACATCTTCTGCTTTCTAACCTGGTATTAATGCAGATGTATGTCACAGCTTCTTGACATGGCAGGTGTAGATATCCTCACTTCTCATTGGCCCTGCCGGCCTCAGTATGTTTGTAAATGTTGAAGCCTTGAAGATGTTTTCCCCACAGAAACCGCAAGGTAAATGTAACAAGTAATCAATCTTCTGAACAACAATCAGGAAACCTCCTAACGAACATCCTACACAAATGCAATAATTAATCTGAGCTATGACCTGAATGGCAATGAATATAATCAGCTTGAAATGGTGTGCATACTGTACTCATTTTTTTGGCTGTCACATAGTCTGTTATATGCAATACAAACATATTGGGTTGGTTTGAAGAATACTAATTTCAGGAGGCGAATGTGACACAAATGGTGCATGCAGGTCAGGTTGTCTGTTCTTACATGTTCAGACTAAAGCAAAACACAATGTCAATGTCAAAGCAGAACAGGAAGAATATATACATTCAGAAACTAAAAAACCCCAAGCCATCAAGCCTAGCACAAACCACAGAGCAAACCCAGTCCTTTAACCGCAAAGCCTCAGACAAGCGATTGAGGGCTGTGAACATTAACTGGTGGAGAAAGAGACGTGTTTGGCACAGGTTCAAATTAGGCAATGTAAGCTCTCCTTTATTAATTAGGAGGACATGTCATTTGAAAACTGCAGGCTGATCTTCAGCCAGTGTAAGTCAGCCTAGTGCCATCTTACTCAGTCCATCTGAAGATAGTAATGAAATTATTTTGAGACAACACATTTTTTAATCTGGATAGTAAGTAACACTTAAAAGATTTTAAAAAATGAATGTATTTCTTCTTCATTTGCCACCAACGTAGGGTAAAAAAGCAGGTGGGCAGGTTTCAGTCCCCAGTGAGCAGGCTGGAGGCCGTTGTGCACAGTAGTGTTTCCAGGGCAGCATTGCAGAAGTGTTTTTAAATAGGAGCAAAAGCATTTTCCCTAAAGATTAAAATAATGCTTCTTCTAACAGACACACTTCTAACAATCTTTTCTCTTACACAGATTTTTTTTTTTTTTTAATAAATCCATCTACCAAAATTAATCTAGGAAATGCTGAAAGAAATGACACCAAAAATAAACACCTCCTTGGACAAATACAGGTGACTCTTATTGACTTTCCCTATCAGACATGTAAGGATGGGATCTATTATTATTTGTATTATTATATATTAATTTATATTATATATTATTTATTTTATATATTATTTATTTATTTAGTGTTTGTTTATTTAGCTTGGCTGTCATTTCAAAATGATGTGGGGAAGAAAAAGGAATTCCTGGTACTTTTTCTGGTGGTAGCTCACACTAGTTGAGATTGGGTTGATGCTCCCTAGGGACTGTTGAGAAATGCTCATCATGATATTTTTCTCAAATGACACTGAAATTTTCTTGTGAGTCATTAGATCCATCACCTAAATTTAACTATGCATTAAGCATATTATACCAGGCCCATGAAAAGGTGGGGCTGGCCAAAGGATGGAAAAGTCTGACAGGTAACTGTTGAACAGTTACATGTCAAGAAGAAAACTGATTGTTAATAATAACCCTGGTTACTCACAAAGAAAGAGGATGAGTAGCAATGGGAAAGAAGGGAAAAAATCAGAAAATGAATGGGCCTAGAGAGAAGAGTGGAGTACAGGAACAGGAACATACTAATGATGGTTCAAGAAACATCCTAGCACAACTAATAAAATGTAAAATATATTTTATTGAAGATTTTTTCTCTAAAATAATTATTTTTTGCTCTTCTCTGTGGTGTCATCACAGACAGCTCTTGTTTTCACTTCTTCTGCCATGGTTAAAAATACATCTATGTGTTCTTTCTCCATATAGTTTGAAAGTAAAAGAATTATTTTCCTAATTTCTCAGCCACTGAAAGAGTGCCTGTTGCCATTTCCACAGTGGCCTACACTTCTTTTCCCTTCACCACAGAAGGAATCAGCAACTCCAAAGTCAATTTTTTTGCCCTTCATTCCACAGAAGATGTGAATTGTAGAAAGCAAGCCTCTTCCTTCCCTTTGTCCTCCCTGTCTCGCAACACTTGGCCATTTCCTCTGGCTTTCTCTGTGGCCACTTTTATCTGTGAGTACCAGCAAGAGCTCCTTGTGCCTCCTGCCTCCTGCGGGCACGGTTCACACCCAGGTCCCGCTGCCCCGGGAGCCCGGCAGCTGCTCTGTCCTCAGACAGCCTCTGGGATCTTCTCCTGCATGCTCCGAGGCATAAGGCAGGCAGATGGGCTCTCAGATGGTGACAGGGACAGCAAGGCACAGGATGTGCAGAAGCATCCCTTCCACAGAGTAAATGGGAACAGACTGTGAAAGGGTGGTCAGGCAGTTTCCAGTCATGCTTTGAAGAGGGCAGAACTTGTAGGTTGTGAAAGACTTTGAGATTTCAAAGTCTGGACTCTGAACTGAACATCAAACTGAAAATTTGAAATTTTGAAAATTTAATAGAAAGAAAATTTCCACCAAAAATTATTTCTATATGTAGCAAATACAACTTTTTAAAAAGGTTGACACAAACCACTTTGTTTAGGTTTTTGAAGGAGGAAAGAAACAAAAAAGAAAGAAGTGGGATATAGAGAAGCAAGAAATGGCGGCTCTAGACAGATCATAACTTTTATTTGTGAGATGTTCACAGTTGTGACAAAATCAACCTGACTTTTTATTTCAACAGCTAACATCATCTATTAAAAACCAAATAAACCAAGCCAGATCTACAGACTATCTCTCACCAATTCAGTTGCTGTGGAACGCATGAGTAGATGAAGTACGTTAAGGGTATCCCTGCTGAAATGAAAAATGCAAGTGCCGAGGAGCTAACCAAGCTGTATGAAAGCATACCAGCTGGGCTGGGACGGTAAAGGAGGAAGGTCAGGAACTCTGAAAAGAAAGAGGATCAATACCAAAGTCCTGAGAGGAATGAATTCAAGTCCTACAGAGAAAAGGAAAACTACCTTAGGTGAATTGTCAGAAGCAGCTGCCTGTTCAAAAAATAATGGTGCTTGCTCTCTTGCTCAAGTTTCTTTTCCTTTCTCTTTTTTTCCCCTTTCTTCTCATTTCCTTTTCTTCTCTGCTTTCGCTTGATTGATAACAGAAAAAAAATGGTGCCTCTATATGCAATTGCAAAAGTGTTGACATCTGGCAAGTGCAAAAAGCCTAGAAAAATAAAAGTTTAAAAATGTTAAAGTATATTCATCAGCCAAGAAGCTGACCCAAAACCACAGGTAACAAGTTCATGCAGATGTCAACTTTAAAGTTCAGATGGATCAGCATTTCAAGTGAATATTCTGGAGGGTTTTTAGAGAGAAAGGTAAGAAAGAAGGTAATAAAACTGGAAGTAAGCTGTCAAGCTTACTCTGGCCACGCAGTCCTCTCTGCAGTTCTGCTTCATGGAAGAGATATTCAAACAGTCTAGATTTTTTTTTTTCTTTCTGCAAATTTCTCAATTAGAAATGGTTCATTAATTAATGGAAATTAGTGAGAAACCGCACTAACTAGTAATTTCCAGCTCTGAAGAATGGGCTGCTTTCCCTAGACTTGGCATCAAGGGAGAGCTTCAGTACCAATCCTGGGCTAGGGGCAAGGTGCAAGGAAGGAGAGGAAGCACAACCCCATGTCATCCCCTGCTCTCACATCTCTCCATCTTTCCTGAGGCTCAGATTTTGTCTAAATGCTTTGATAACCCTTGCTATGGTGGGGCTTGAAAAATACTAATGTTGATAGAGAAAATGAGAGCAAACTTGTACTAATTCTGCTAAAGCTACTGATGTTAGTCTGGATTAAACTCATGCAAATCAGAGCATAGCAAGGACCTAACCAGCTGAAGAATAGGAATTTCTGTACAAAAGGCAGCATTGTGTAAACCTAAGATGTAGAAAGTCTCTTAGTTCTACGGGGTCTTCGTATTTTTAACTTAGTTACAGCTATGATGTGCAATGAGATATGATGCATGCTAAAGACCTCGGCTATCAATTAGTAATAGGCAGGAATGAAAGATGAATATCTAATGTTTGACTGATACAGTCTCCAGTGAGAGACTGTATTTTAAATGCATGCCTGCATTTGTGGGGAAGATACAGTGAGCGGCTTGATGCCCACAGCAGTTGGCACCAAACAGTTGGCAGCTTCTTCATCTGCCTCTCAGGAGAGCGCCTGCTTTACACCAGGGTTTGGTTTCATGTTTAAACCTGCCACGGAGAATGACACTGATGATCGGCGAGGAGCAGTCAGCAAAGGCACCCATGTCAGGAGCAGTGAGAGAGAAATGTTGTCTGTGCAGTTCAAGTGGCTGCTCAGAAATAGGTTAAACCTCCTGTGGCACAGTCACTATGGATTCCGTGGCACTTGGGGGGCTGTGTGCTCACTTGCACAGGCAGGAGGAGCCTGACCCCACAACCTGCCCCCAGCCCCAGCACAGGAGCACAGTGAGCAGGGCTGCTCTCCATCTCCACTTTCTTAAGCTCCTCTGTTCAGAGAGAACATTTTATCTATGGGGGTTTAATGCTCTGAACATGTGAACGCCTGTGTGTATGCCAGTGTCAGACCCCACCTGACAGGACCTGTTGATAGTCTAAACCCTCAGGTATTCGGACATCCTTTTAAATGAGTAGCCCACATAATGTTTAAACACCTGAAATGGAGAGCAATGAAGTTTTTCTATAAGAGAACTTGTTTTTAAGACACGCTTCATTACAAAAAGCCAAAAGCCAGCAAGATTGTGTTCCTTGTAAGAGTAGCACCAGTGAACACATACAGCACAAATAGATCTATTATTTACTAGCTACCTAAAGCTTTATCAGTGCCAGCCGTGAACCAGACTGAATCGTATCAGCAAAACTGCTTTGACACCAAGCCGCTTTTCTCACAGAGAATTTCCCTGGATTCTCCAGGCCCTGCAATGAGAACTGGAGAAACATGCAGGACAAGCTCTCTGCAAGCAAGGCTACAAAAGCAACTTGTGCTGATCATTGGAGCTGTTGGCACACTCTTAACCTCTTACCAACAGCTGTGAAATTATTATTCTTTCAGATCTGAGAAAAAAATAATCACAGTTTTATTTTTTCCTCAAAAAGTTCCAGAAACTGTGATATGACCTTTAGGGGAATGCTACAGAAAATGGGAGAGATAATGGGTCCTTTGAAACAATGAATCAATGGTGGAAATGTATTTTCTTACATAATCCATCACCCTGATAAAATTTGCTCTTGCTCTGTTAGGGAATAAACTGGCTATAAACTGTTCTGTGCCAGGAGAGCGGCAGGGTGCGTGCTGCAGTCTGTAACGAGGACACACAACTGGGGATATTTTGAGCTCAGCAATTTACATAAGCAAAGAGCCTAATCCTGTGCATGCAGGACTGTGGAGCAATGGAGAAAGCAGGGAAGCAAAAGAAGGAATCATCTAACTTCCATGCATTCCCGTGACTTTGGTCTCCAAAAGAAAGGAATGGACGATGATCTGGCTGTGTGTGCCACAGCTGGCATGAGGGGCTGGCTGGGGCACTGCACTTGGCTTCGCTGCTTGCTGGTCATGTGAAAGACTGATAGTTGTGAAGATGAAAACTTTCACTTGTTCTTCTCTGACAGTCTGACACCTTTTGAGAGATGTTTTGGGAACTGTATATCACACAGCTGAAGATATTTAAGCATGGTGTGTGGAATTCGGTGGCAGTCAGCAGAAACAGCAAAGGTAACCAGAGCAGGATTTATGCAGATTGTCTTGGACTGCAGACATGAATCACACAATTCCACTGACACCTCAAGAGTTAAGCTTGTAAAATATCTAAATATTACAGGTACAGAGCGTCAACCAATCTCAAGATAAAAAGATGCATTTGCTAAAGATTACTAGAGCCCATACAATATAAAGTTTTCTGTACAGTCTTATAGCTGTCATCTTCTAGACAGAGTCCTTTGGGAATTAGAAATACTTCATGCTTTTAAAATCTTTATGAATCCACTATGAAAAGGAATCATAGCACAGCACTATGCCTAGAAGAAATCTCCAAACTACTATTCTTTTTAAATGCTCACAAAATTAATAATTTAGGGTAATAGAATTCAAAATCATTGCCCTTTTTTTTAACCCTATGATGACATTATTAAACAAAATAAGCAAAACAACTCTCAGATTTATCTTTGCTTGATCATTTGAGTGAGTTTTAGTCAATTACTGTGAAAGATGAAACCCCCAAAACACTACCAGCATAAAATCAAAACAATAGAAGATTTTTTTCCTCTGCTTTCTTATCCCTTCATCATCTCTCCATTGGACAGCACTGTGGATTTAGTTCGTTTCACTGTGGCTAGTGCTGGTTTGATGCAGGTTAGGTCAGGCTGCTTGTCTTGTGCAGGGTGTCAGAAACCAACACAAGAGAAATGAACATAAAGAAAAAAAATGCTTTGCAGTAAGAGTCATGGAAATTGCTGAGAGTGTTAGGCAGGCATCACAGCTGAAATAATTTTTTAGCCTTTTAAAATTTCAATTTGGTACTGTCACTTCAAAACAAACAAAGCGAACTAACATTTCCGTGAAGAAAACAGGAATTTCTTAAAAGACTAGTCTTAAAGTTTGTTTAGGTGTTCCCTTTCCAGGACAGGAATAATTCATCGCAGAGAGACAACATGTTGAAAGGTGCGTAGTTTGTTAGCAGTAAATAGTAGTAACTGCAATCCTGCTCTCCCTGTCCTGCCATTTATATAGTGAAGCTGGCTGGGCTGCCAGCTCTTCTGTCCAAGAATACATTAGCAATTCATCAAAAGAGCAAATGTCATTATACATGGGAAACCCAGGGAATTATTTTGCATTTGATTTCCAGCTCTGATAGCATTATTATTGATTTAAATATTCTCCTGCATAACATGCACTAGACACAAAAGATCATTGTATTTTTGAACATCCAATCACAGTAATCCTGAATTGCCATCAAATACTGATGGCTTTAATACAATTGAATATACAAACCCCTTAGGCCAGACTTCTAGCCTGCTCACTGATGAAGTTCATTGGAAGCTGCCAGACTAAGGTGTAATTTCTGAAATATCTAAGAACACAACCCTAAATTAGCTGTATGGGTATACTATAAATCCACAAAGCCAGGCATGAATCTTTTAATGCAAAAATCTGGTTTAGGTAGAAGTAGTGAAAATGAGGAAGGAAACATTTGTGTTGCCTGTCTCAAGTAAATAATGGCACAGTGGGGTCGGCACAGTGAGGTCATGTGTAATCACAGCTCAGCCTCCCCGAGGGATCGAGACCAGGCCTCCCTGTGAGCACAAGGCTCTACCACCTCCATTAGAAATGCCCATTTTAGGAGAAAAATGGGAAAAGACCAAGCTGATAGAGAAGAAAGGCGATAATTTTCTCTTTAAGTGAAAAGGCTTTTTACTGTATTCCTTGAAAATGCAGCTTTATGCTTTATTTAAAGCACAAAACTCTCTGGTTGCAATGCTGGCTGTACAATGGCAAGTTATGCACATAGTGGGACTCCTGGATCATAAAGAAGGTGTTCCTTTGAATGTTTCTGACAGATATTCATGTGTCAGACCCCACCTGACAGGACCTGTGATGAAGGGTGCCTATGGTACATGCCCAAGGCATCTTCAAGGACTTCCCAAGCTGCGTTAGGAAGCTCACAGTGCTCCCGAAAACAAGGACTCATGGATAGCCTTTGGTCCTCTCGAAGAATAAACATTAAATCATTGCCTGAATGTGAAAGAGACTTGGCAGGACACTGAGGCACAAAACAATTTTGACAGTCGTTTGCAAGATGTCCAGAAGAAAGATGGGGAGTTGTTTCTGCAGCTGGTGAGACACTATGTTCTGCCATGGGTGGGACAGGCAGGACTACAGCTTGCAGCAATTCAAGGCTGTTGTATGGATTTAAATCAACACAGCTGCTGAAAGAATTGGTAAAAGGAAACAAAAAGACCTTATGACTCCATGTGGCCATATCTGAGAAAACCAGCTGGGATGTTCCCACAAGGCCAAAATAAAAAAGTCAGGGTGAGCACTTGGTATGAGAAAGCACAAGTTTACTATTCCTTGGTTACTCTGCTTGTAACTAGTATTGGATACAGAGGAGAACTGGTACTGAAGAATTTGATTCCTCTCTCTGTAAATGCCAAACCAACACGCCAACAAACAAAAAACAAAACAGAGAAGGAGCTTTGTATAGATAAATGCACCCATCCAAAACCAAGAGACATGAAGCGCTGCTGGGCTCAGACACAATGACACTTCCAGCTCACGAAGGGCTTTGACATCTGCTCCCCAGTGACTCTGGCTGGAGGGATGAATTCACAGCCCCTCCCTAGAGGTCGCAGACCCACAGCAGTTGGCAGACGAGACTGGCTGCTCACGTCAGTGCAAAATTCATCAGCTCTGCTGAGTGCCCTGGTGGCTGTGATTTAGAGCTAAACCAGGAGACCTCAGGGCTGAAGCAGTGAGGGAGTCCTCTCTGTGGCCTCTGCTGAGGGGAAATGAGCAATAACCCTGGCCAGGATGGAGAGGAGGACACAGCAGCAAAGGACAATTCACCTTCAGCCATGTGGTGCATTTATTAAATGAAGGTTAGAAGACACTTAAAACTAACTGGTTTTGTGAAACTAGAAAACTTCCACAGGTGGTGGCCTGTAGAGAGGACAGTAGCGACAAATACTCTAAGATTACAATCTCTCCTCCAGATGCTTCACAAGATTAGCTTCTGCTTTGTTGAAATGTGTGTCTAGCTTCAGCCTCCATTTCTGGAAGTGATGGAGTCAATCTTACCAGCAATGAAAACGGACTGTGGTCCCAAAACAAGAGAAGACAGGACATGTACAGACATGCAGATTACTGCAGCTTTCCAGACCCTGCTGGCACAGCTCAGCTTTGTCACATTTAGCCACAGACAGGTTACAATTATTTTCTGTTTTCTTTTTTTCTCACTTAGCAAATTGCACTGGAAAAGTTTAGTTATCAGAGCTAACTTGTTTCTGCCACACTGGTAATGACATACATAACTGCCTACATGCTATATAAAAATTCAGTGATCCCATACCTAGAAAAACACATGTATGTGGGCTAGGGAAAGAGTGGGATGAGGACAGGTACAAACAGCATGATTTAGTTAGCTTGACTGAATGTTAAGCTTCAGTGTGTTATTCCAAGATACCTATTTATTTATAGGTTTGGATTTTTGATCATACAACTTTTTAACAAAATTAATACTTTTTTATAAAATTAAAGTATTCTTTACTGAGAAAGCATCGCTCTACATTCCAGATATCCAAGGATGACAGTAGAGTTGCTCTGCTTGATTTATTTATTGAAGTTTTATCCACCTACATCTTTCTCAGGTGCTACCATTCTGCTTCCTGTTTCACATTTTAAAAGGAGTATTTTCCTTCTAAAAAGAGGCATTCTTCAAATCCTATGTAATCTCCACACTAGACTATTACATCTAAAAATATAAGTCTAAAAATGGAGTGCACTAATATATTTTCATCATATTAAAACACAATACTTATGGACTTCTCCATTCATGGTTAATTAAAGTGTGAGTATTGTAACATGCATTACTTTGTTTCAATTCAATTTTTTTATTTTTTAGGTTGAGTTCTTTTGAGAGCCATGGTGAAAACTCTGCCTCACCATGGACCCAGCTTTCAGAAATGAGGTGATAATTAGATGTGGATGATTCTCCTGTTTGAAAACCTCCACAAATTTAACCAATTAAGGTTAGTAATGGTAGTTGTTAACTAAGAGCTTAAGTGAGCATGTCAAGGGTAGTCTGTAGATGTTGCCAAGTGTTTGGAATGCCACGATGGCTTCTAGTCAGTCCTGACCAAGGTGAGCTTCAAATTACTTGGATGGTTTTTATTCTCCTAGAATTCTGCAGCTGTTGATTTATGGATAGTGTTTTACGGGTGGCCAGTACATTTATTTTTAACACCGTGGTTACCTGTTGAAAGTGTTGTGTGCTAACCTCTGCTGGGTGTTACTGTGTCTGCTCCTGCTGCAAGTGCTCTCGGCAGTGGTGATGGTCAGAGAGAATGCTGGTAGGAAAGAAATTGGTTGGTTGATGTTGAGTCACTGCTGGCGCTGGTACTGTGGCCGTGGGTGTGTTCAGGATGTCCTCACTGGCATTACTGTGTCTCAGTTGTGCAGTAATGTTGGTTCTCACATTCTCAAAGCTAAAGGCTTGTGAGGTTGTGTGCTGTGCCCCCTTGGCTCACCAGGGAAGGCTGCAGCATATCAGGAGACACCAAGTCAAAAGGCAAGCCTGGCATAAGGGGCAGCTGCAGTAGCATGTCCAAAGTGCTGGAGTATTCATCATCAGAATGTCTCTTTTTTCTAATTTAAAATATGATATGTACTGTGAAAGTAAAAAAAAAATCTTCAAACAATACGTGTTTAATGCCTTGCTAGTGAGGCACTCTGCGTAAGTTCAAGTAATAAAGGACTCTCTATTAATCCAAGGTTACCTTACTTCATGAAAGAATAGCAAGAGACTGCACTTGGTATCAGATGCTCTGAAAGCACCTGGCTGCCATACAAACTGTTTTCCAAGACACTAAAAGCACACGACTCCTCCAGTAAGTGATGGAAAATATCAATTGCCAAAACTTTCTCAGAAAAGCTTCTTCCTAGATAAATTTAAGAATCTCCATATTGTATTTTGCTTAAAGCTGATTTCAAAGTAGCTTAGCTTAAGCTGTGAGGAGTTTGGTGCCTATGGAACATTTTTGAAGTATTTTCTGTGGTAAACCAAACTTCTTTCAAGTCTGTAAAAGAATCTAAGACGGCACAATGTGTATGGAGAAGAAAATTCCACAGGAAAAAGAAAATCATAACATTAGGATGCAAAAAGAATAGGATAAAAACATTGGAAATATTGAGATGTCACTCCATAAATCATTGTTGTACTCTCTCTTAAAATTTATTTTTGCTTTCTTCACCTGACATTGGACACTGCAGAAATAGAAAAGACTCAAGATCATGTGATAGAAATTATTAGATGCCTGGACTGACTTCCACAGGAGGAAAATGAGAGCACGCTTAGGGAGAAATACAACAGCATAGTGTGACTTGCACAGAAGTAGCAAATGAAGGGCTCTATTTGTTATTTTACCTAATGAAATGTGGTAAATCAGTGGAATAGGCAATATATTAAAATTAATTACTGATGGAGCTTAATCCTATGATGTTTAACTGAAAGCCTGGGCATTGTAAAAAAAGGTAACAAATGTGAAGCAGAAATGGAGCAAAGCACCATTTAGGTCAAGGTATATTCTGGACTTACGTTGTTTGTAGCAGAAGGCAGAATTTAGTACTGAAATAGAATAAAATGGTCATTTAAAACTTGAAAAGAAAAAAACAACTCTGTTTCAAACCCCATCTTCAACCCTCAAAAGGTCAAATTCAGCCCCAGAACAGCAGGTACAAAGTATACACAAGCTGAATTTGGTTCTGGAAGTGTATGACTTTATCCTTCATCTCCAAGGTTTTACTGTATTTTTTTTTTTAATTTTTGTTAAAAGCTTGGACTGAGTTGTTATTCTCAGCACAGTCCCATATGCTTTAATGTGACTATCATATTTTATTTGTGCATTTTAGTCAAATGCATTAGTCACGTATCAGAGATGGCCTTGTAAGGGATAATGTTGAAAGCAGGAGAATATTACAATATTATGAAAGGTAATTTAATTAAAATGATAAAAGTTAATAAAGACAGAGCACTAAAAAAAAACCCAAGAAAAACAAGCCCAAGGAAGGCACCAGCTCTAAATAGAAGTATGCAGTGAATGTTGTTGTTCTGAATTATTTTTGCTCTAAGTATGTCCATTGTTATGGACATTTGCAACTGAATGCAGTTAGCAAGTTCCACTTTGTCAAATACGGGGTGATCTATTTCACACTGACTCTTTTTCTTGCAATATTAAAATTAAAAACTGCCTATTAGAAAATACTTAATAGCAATTGTGGAATACAAACCAACTGCAAAAGGAAATAAAAATAAGAAATGACCACTTTTCTTAAGAAAACATGGTGGACTTGGTTGTCTATTTACATCAGTGCTGCAGGACTGGGGGAGACAATGCACAGCTTGCTACAGAATGCAGGCTCTAGTCCATTCCCTTGGCCGTGGGATGGAAAACAGTGCCAGTGATGGTACTGGAGGTGCAGAGCAGCTGTGGTTATTACTGATGCTGAGCAGAGCTGTGGGGAGCACAGGGTTAGCAGGGCTCTTCCACACACCCTGCAGGAGGGGCAATGGCAGCGCTGTTTTGTCCCAGGAGTCACCTTCTCTGTCCAGGCTGACTGAACCAGGCTGGCCCCACTCTCGGTACCGAGGATGCGGGGTCGCGTCTGTGCCCAGAGAGGACCACGGGTGCTCGGAGCACCTGCTCCTCCCCTAGGCAGAGCTGTGTACACAGGATACACGGCAGGATGTGGAGGTTGTGTTTACGTACTGGAAGCCCAAAGAGAGGAGCCAAGAGGCACATTTATATCCACTGCCAAGGCAGAGAAAGAAACTGTACAAAATTCTGGTCCTAACTTACACTAAAAACTTAGAAAATGCCATCATTACAGTCTTAGGTACAATATTGCCTGAGGATGCGACCATGGCAGTTTGCACATCCTCAGGAAAACTAGTGATTATCTCAACATGGCCAGAAGAAAAACTCCTGACAAAATAGAAATGGAATGAAAAAACTCGATAACACAAACACCACCAACACATATGAATCTGATTAAATGCTGCCCTCACTGAGGAGAACAGAGCTTTATGTGCAGAAGATGTGCTGTGCCCTGAATGAACACTCAAGCTATTTAATCCAAATATGGTTAAACTGAAAATTGTGTTATCCCCTTTTTAGCCTAAATTGTGGGCAGAGCTTGGCACATGAAGCCTGCCTTTGGAAACGTGCCGATCGCATGTCACTGCCTCTCTGCAGTGATGATGTGATTTCGATTAACGAGAAGCAGGGAGAGGGGGATGCTGACTGTAAAGAGCAATCCCATCACCTGACAATAGCTCTGTGATGAAAACTCTTACATAGATTAAAGAGGGAAGGGCAATAACTCATCTGAAAAAGCAGAACTGTCTGCCTAATTACTTGAAAAATGTCTGAGCCACTACCTTTTATGACACCTGGTGGGTATAAACATGTCCACAGTTTTAATTAATTTTACCTCTTCTTTCTTGCACCTGTATAGCCTGGAGAAATGGAATTCTAATGGAATTACAATTGTGCATTTCTATGTGAGTTTGAAACACACCTTGGCAATAACCAAAAAATGAGGCATTTCCATGCATTTAATTAAGGACAGAAAGTGTACTTGGAAAAATACTTCCCAACAATTATAATTATTCCAAATCAAGCCAGAGTGCAAAGTCCCTTCTCTTAATTCATATAACATTGCTTTTTGGTGTCCATTTTAATTTAAAAAGATAATGGAGCACGCTTTTCTCTGGGATGAAGGAGAGTTATGGTGAAAATCCCTCTTGGCATTTTCAAAGCAGCAACAGAATAAGCCCATACCTTTGACCTTGCAGTCCTGCTACTCTCATTTAAAATTGATGAGTGAGACCCTTGAATTTATTCTGCTGAAAACCACACTTTTTATAATGACTTTTATAAGCATACCACTAATTGTTCAGCATCCTGAAGTGTCAGATCTGCAGAAAAATGAAAGGAGCAGAGATCTTTCTCACCCTCTCTTGCCCCCTCCCCCGTCCCCCCCCCCCCTTTTTTTTTTTTTTTTTGAGGCTCCCGCCTCAAAAAAAGGTTTGCTTCCATTCTTTGGGGAAGTAAGGTAGGAGCCACTATCTTGTCAAGTGCAGCCTGAGTTTGTGCCAAAGCTTAAGAGAGCATACCTTGCATGTTCCTTCTTTCATATCACTCTAGGGAAGTCATGCTCATGCTGCTCCAAAGCAGATAAATTGAGATAAAACCCTAAATACAAATTCTAGATAGAAATCCAGTGTTCTCTAACACTCACAATATTCAGTCAAAACAGGTTACCCTTCTGCAGCTGAAATCTTTCACTCCCTTCCTGTATTAATCTGTGAATTTGTAAAGAAAGCAAGTGCTTTAGAGGTTGAAATCTATGCGGATGAAATCAGGAGGAATTAAGGAAGCAGGGTAAATACTGGGGGAAGCAGAATCCAAAATGTGCGGGAACAGCGCAGTCACAGCAATGTAGTACTGACATTTCTATCAAACCTCAAGCTCCATAGTCTGGGAGTTTGGGTTGGTATAGGACCAGTGCGTGGGCAGCAGCCAGGATTTCCAGTGTTCCACAGCACTGCTGATGAATACAATGATAGCCTCTGGCTTGGCTAATGCTGACCAGAATACTTTCCATGGGCCTCAGACACAAAACCACAAACCTTCTGAGCTGCTGAGGAATGGCTTGAAGCTAGCTCCTGAATTTTATTTGTGCCTCAGCCATTAATTTTCTCATTCCATGGACAGGTGCTTCATAGTAAATGTAGCTCTAGTTTCTCAAAAACTCACTGACTGATAATGTTTGAGCATGTTCATGCAGGTGTTTAGCTAGGTCTTATTTCATGCCGTCAAGCACATTACACTTGTTTTAATTTTTGCTTCAAAGGCTTAACATCTGGAAGTTATCCAATTAATAGCTATGAAAATGTCATCCCAAGTAGATGAAATACTTTTAAAGAAAATTTGGTATCCTGGTCATTCAGAAAAGAATCCCAGTATACTGATGGCAATCAGATTCAAAGTACCCCACAGCATGAATTTTCCAAGGTTTTTTGACACCATTTTTAGCAGCATTTTGGATTCCATGTTTTCCCCTATCCACAGTGCCTGTGTTTATCTTTTACCATCATTAGACAGCTCTCAAATATTATCACGTATATAAAATTCTTTACCATAAATGCACTGAAGATTTTGGGCCTATGATGGAAGGTGTGCATCCTGTACCAGTGCAGCCTGGAACTGCCAAATGACTCTAAGGCAGGTGTGTCTCGGAATGACCAGTATATCCTTTGGGAAGTAGGCATCTGAAATCTCCATATGCTTAATTGCCCTGAATAAAGCCATGGCAACCCTGACATGCTGAGGCAAGAGAAATGACAATATGCTGCTTAGGAGAAATACAGCAAAAAGACAGATCCAGAAGATGCCTGTTCCTTTGAGTATGTTGTTCCTCCCAGTGCACATCATTGCTGAGTATCTGTCATGGTACACACTGTTTGGCAAGGAAGACAAAGCAGAACTGGACCCTCGGTTTTAAACTCGAGGTACTGGGGGAGGAAATGGGGTTGCTGCAGGAAAATTGATCAGCAAGAAGAGAGAGGCTGGAAGTGACTGAAGTGGAGAACTGTGAGTCAAAAGCAGGACTGCAAAGAAGGGGAACTGCAATTGCAGGAAGCATTCTGCAAAAAATGACTTAAAGCGAGCAGGATCTGCTGTACCTCCCGCCTGTCAGGTGGATTAATTTGGAAAGTCACACTTAGGCTAAATATGTTTCCACTGTATTTAGTTGCACAGAGCAGAGAACTGAGCTAGCTATAAATCTGTTGTTTAGATATTCCTGTGATAGCTAAAAACCTGATAGCTTGGGTAGCAGACGCCTCACTTTGGCAGCGCAGTGCTCATCATGGGCTAATTGGCCTTGCTGACAGTGGACTGGCTGTGCCAGATGATTTATGGCTTCCATGCTACACCACTGTCATATCACTGCGATACAGTCTTTCCTATCCATCTTCCTAGTTAAACTCTCATTGAGGCTCTTCCCATACCCTGTTTTGATTACAGCAACAACCTTTTTTTCTGGCCTTGACAAATGTAATCTAGCCCTGTTGATAACCATCCAGAAATCCAGAATGCTTCTGCTAAGATCATTTTTCTAGCTCACTGCATGCTCTTGTTGCACTCCAGCATCATCTACTCCTTCTCATCAACCATCAGCCCTCACTTTCAAAACCCTTCACTGCCTGTTCCTGCCTGCCCCCCGCTCCCTCCCCCAGTCATCTCCAGTTTGATGTCAGAAAGTCAGTGCTGCCCCCATATCACTGCTTGGTGATTAGAGCCTTTACTCCTTACCTGTTTGTTTTTTACTTACTTTACCGTTTTTATTACACAGGAACCCTTGTACTTTCTTCTGTGCTGTTTTTCACACTTGGGAGGAGTTCTCCAGAAAAATCAGTGAAATGAGATAATTAGTCTCCTTAAAGGGGCCTCTCTCTTTTTCAGCACTGACTTTCACCAAGTGGAAATATAGTAATAATATTAATTGTGTGCTCTGTTACAGCTAGTATGTTTCATGCTGGCTAGTGTTGATTCCTTACTTCCCTGTACTTCAAAACTTGTCGGTAAAAAGAGAGCTTGCATTTGGAGTAGGGGATCACCCAGATGTTTGGACAGCATGCAGTTAGCACAAGAAGGGCTCATAAATACATGTTACCCTAAATAATACAGTTGTATAAATATTTTTACAGTGACAGCATTGGAAATGCTCACTTGGGAATCAATCAGTTAAACCCCCATCTTCACTAAGTTTATGGAAATGATGCATCATTAAGTGCCAATGCAGAGTGTGATATTAATCTCCGCCTGACTTCCCCTGCAGACTCCCACAACTTTTTAGACATTGTTACTGCTGTTGTTCTCAGGCGATTGGATGTTCAGAGAACTCTGATTACCTTGTGACAAAGAAAGGATGAGAAGCATGGAAATGTTTTTAGACAAAGAAAATCAGGACTGCTTGGCTGAAGGAGGAGACGTATTGAGAAATGATAGATGCAAATAGATTAAGTTGCTGTAATAGCACCATCAACTTTTAAAAAACCCAAACATCTAACTGGAATGCCTGAGTTATAGCAGTAATCTCCTAAATTTAGCTGGCATGGCAAATAAGTGCTATTCCTCGAAAGCTACCACCGTGACTAACTTTTAAGAATTCTGTATGAAAGCAGGAACTTTAATGCTCTGTGATCTCCTGTATAGCTTCTAAAGCACTAAAAAAATATACTTAATTCTTTTGAAGGTACCTGGAGTGAACAGTGAGATAGAAAAGGAAATATGAAGTATAGTTTTCTATAATTTTCTTATATTAATTTTCCTCTGGGAGAATCCTTAATCACAGTATTCAACGGGAGCTTGCACATTAAAGCATTTAGAAGCAATGCACTACTGTGGGAAGTTGACTGCTCATCCACAGAACTGGCGTGAGCTGAGGTGCAGGTGCTGGCTCCATTAGGATGCACTGTACTGAAAGGGCATACATTGTCACAGGCACTGCAGATGAATAGGGAGATCATGTATAAATCATGGTATTTGAGTCAGAGGTCTTCAGGTTTCAGAGAGTACCCCATGATGCATTTGCTGCACAACACAAATATTAAGTGCAATGAAAGTCCATCAGAGACTGCATTTCTCAGGAGCAGGCTTACAACTCTATGCTTCAGCTCAAGGTAAGAAACTGTAGTGTAATCAGCTACCACAGTACATGTTTAATTCTGGTCCTTGCAATTTAGATTAGTTCATGCCTCTATAGGATTTCTGTCAGACACCCTGGTTACATGTGAGTCATTGCTCTGGAGAAGGGACCAACTCCATGCACTCACAGATATCCACATTTATCACGGCACAACACCTACAAACGCTTAGGTCTGCTGTGAAGGGCAGGAAGCAGCACTGATTTACGTGCTATGAACTGAAAAGAAACATCATAAAGGGAGTATTTTAAACTTAAAATAATGCTATTCTTAGCTGGCAAGACTTGTGATTTTGATCCTTCTCAGATACATAGCCAACAGTGAGCTATGTGGCAGCACAAATGCCCCCGCTTTTCTCCTCTCTGTTAAATCTGTGATTCGAATGCACACTCCAGTCCTCAGGAACATTATGTAGATTTGAAAAAACTTTCGGAAAGACTTCCTGTCCATTAGCCACTGGCTGCTTTACAAAAATGCATAAAGATAGCGTTTTCCTCTTGTAACAGATGTAAGCTCCTTGCACTGTTGTTCGAACTGCTTGAAGGAAAGCAATATTCCTTTTCTCTTTTTGCTGAAATAGTGGCATCTCTCAACATAAACTGAAAATATACTTGGAACTTAATTTGGTTCAGCTCTCAGAATTTCACACGTGAGGGATGAACAAATGAGGATCAGCTTTCTGAAATTAGTGAGGCATGTTAGAAGGGCTGCATCCTGTAAAGTTTCCTGTGCTACAAATGACTTGTTCTTGTAGTACCAAGAAGCACTTAAGATTTGTGTCCAGTTCTGGGCCCCTCATTTCAAGAAAGACTTTGAGGAGCTGGAACACGTCCAGAGAATGGCAACAAAGTTGGTGAAAAGTCTAGAGCCTAAGTCCTGTGAGGAGCAGCTGAGCGAGCTGGGGGTGTATAGCCTGAAGTAAGGGAAGCTCAGGGAAGACCTTCTGCCTTCTAAGAGAACCTGAAAAGGGGTTGTAATCAGGTCGGGTTGGCCTCTCTTCCACGCAACCAGGATGAGAGAAAATGGCTTCAAGCTGTGCCAGGGGAGGTTCAGGTTGGACATCAGGAAGAATTTCTTCTCTGAAAGGATGGTTAAGCATTGGAAAGGGCTACCCAGGGAGGTACCAGGAGTCACCATTCCTGGAGATATTCAAGAAACCACTGGATATGGCACTTAGTGCCATGGTGGTGTTCAGTTATAGGCTGACTTGATGATCTTGGAGGTCTTTTCCAGCTTTAATGATTCCATGATTTTGTTCTATCTGATTTTGAAATTTTTATTTCTGTTGTCATTCTTGAAGCTCATTTGAAACAGCTTCACTTCTTAAAATTATGAACATACTGTAGAAATTGTTACCTATAGCGTGAGCAAATCCTGTATTTTGGTTTCCAGTTTATGCTCATCAGAAATGAAGAGGGAGAAAAGTAGTCCTAAAGAGCATTTCATCCTCATTAAGACTCAGAAGAACTCTAGGCATAATTTAGAGCATCCTAAAAGCTGCTCTAGTTTGTGTTGGTTACACGAGTCCCAGCGTTCTGACAGCCTGGAAGGGTTTTTCTCAGGTCTGCTCCATGTCCTCCAGCTGTTGGTCGGTCCATCTCCTGAATAAGCTTATGAAATAGGCGGAGGATCAAAGAGCAGATGGCATTGAGCTGATTTTGCCAATCCTCTGCCACTGGAGGAATTTTTCCTGTGCCAGTCAAAATCCTCTGCTCCATCCTAAAGCCTTGTTGGTTTTCTTTGGTCTGCTTAACATGGTGAAGGCAGTATGGAGAAAAAAATCAGGATCTAGGTGCTTCCACAGTGACTTCAGTAGGCTTGCTCCAGACTCAGAAGTGCTGCTGGCAGTGCAGAGAAGCCCATGGCAGATAAAGTAGGTGGTTTGTAATGAATGAGGCAGAGCTGTGCAGTAAATTCATCAGGGACACTGTGGCAAGCCCCAAAAGAGAAAGAGGTCTAATATCCATTGAGGAGTGATGATAAAAATAAATTTTGAACAGCTGTTCTCCTCACTTTGCACTAGACAAGGACATTTTTAAGGGTAGATATTGTTTAGAATAATCTAAAAGCTTCTGCATAATGAATTATCCACCTTTTCTGCAACACCCTTCAGAACAGCAACCCTGAGTTTTATCACAGGACTGTCCACAACCATTTTCCTAAAAAGTCGTTAGAAAATACATTCTATAGTTCAAAATGTGGACAAAGTGCTTTGACAAACTTTGCAGCAAAGCAGGAGCAGGCTGCTGGGTGAGTGGTGACAAGGTGTTTCATAACTGAGGATCTGCAAACCCTTGCTGACAGCAAGATCAGCACAGCGGGACCAGTGTTCAAGGAAAGATATTTTAAGTCTGCCAGAAATTTTACGGCTCTTCTACAACCCAAATTGTCATAGAATCAGTTAAGGCAATTTTTATTTCTGAAGGGCAGCATCTGGCCTACTTGGCACACTTAAAAATTTCAAATGTGTATTTTTCAAAGCAAAAAGCGTAACAAAAATATATAATTCAAACTGGCAGAACATTAGACTTCGGATGACATTTTGTAGTTAATAACAATTTAATATAGCATAAAGTGTACTTCTGGTGCACTTCAGCCTGCTGCAACCTAGAAAAGCATCACACAGTTTAGAACAGACATACTAAAAGTTAATTTCAAAGTGGTGGTGCAACCAGGCTCTGCAGCTCTTGCAGGAGCAGTAGCTTCTGCATTATTATTAGTGACTGGTTTTAGCATTTGATACTTGTAAATGGACAAGACTGTGAAATCAAAAGGGAATGTGAGGGATAACACCTTGGTCATGGCACTGCAAAATTTCTACTATAATTTCGTCTGCTCACAAAATCAAAAGGCTGTACAAACTTTAGAAGACTTGTACCAAATACACTACATGGGATTTTGACTTGTGTCCTCACTGACACAGGAAGCCCTCCCTGTGGCTGAACCTGACCTTGCCTGGCGCAGGACTGGCTTGTGCGTCATTCAGCCCTTAACGTTCCCCTGCCCTGCTTTGCATTTGGTGTCACTTACACTTCATTTTCCTTTCACCAAGTGCCCAAACATAATCTGGGCATGTCTCAGAGAGCTAAGCTGTGCCTGAGCAATGCAACTGAGCACCAGCTGCCTTTGTTTGTCCTCAAGTACCATGATATTCCTCCACTCAGTACATTCTGGAAAAATCTGGGTAGCCCCTTGCTGTGCCTGGGAATGGCCAGACCCTGGGACTTGTACGCACACCGCAGGCTGGAGGAAAGCCAGGCTGGCTAATTTGTCATTTCTGTCGATGTAGTTAAGCTTCTTCCTAATGATATTTTGACCCGGGTAGAGAAGAGGAGCCATATGGCATCTTCCACCCCTGACAACAACTGCTGTTAGTGCAATCAGCACATTACCTAGGTGATTTGTTTAGATTCAGCTGTCACTAACTTGTGGCAAACTCAACTGTAATTAAGTTGTGTATTAGGCAGGGTCTTAATATAAACTGGTTTCATTTTCATATGCTATTTCCATTGTATTTTCTGCCACAACCCTGCTTACGGATGAAGTGTCCTGACTAACTGTTCCTCAGGGCCATTGCCATTCCCACCTTCTAATTCAAGAAGTGAATTTGTCTAGCATGGCACCCTCAAGAAATCAGAGAGCAAGCATCAGCCAGAGAGCCGTGCCACAATTTCAACAAAAATAATACACAATCATCAGCCTTAACACATGCCTAAGTCAGCCTTCAGAGCCCCACTTTTTAATTGCTTTTGACATCTGTGTTACAATTATGCTCTAAGCTATTAAAAATGGTGTCAATGTCTTTGCTTAGTTTTGGGCAATATACAGCCCAGTGCAGCACCAGGTGTAACTAAGGGCATTGAAAGTCATAGAATCACAGAATATTCTGAGTTGAAAAGGACCCACTAGGATCACTGAGTCCAGCTCTTAAGTGAACGGTCCATATGGGGATTGAACCCACAACCTTGGTGTTAGCAGCACCATGCTCTAACCCACCGAGCTAATAAACCACTACTTATCTTTGCAATTTGCTGTTGTTGGAGGTAAATGATGGTTCAGGGAATGGCTCTGGGTTGCAGCAGCACTTGAAGGTGTTTATCATGTAGGTTTTCTCAAAAAGCATTGATGCAATAATGATACTGGTTTAAGTCCTTTAAAATTCCCAACTTCCCCAGTGTCCTCTGTTTAGTAACAGGATGAAAGAGCTCAATACTGCAAACCCCCATCCTGCAAAATTAACCTTCCTCCCCCAATACCATGTGGACAGAACAGGGTGATATCCCCTCCTTTTTACAGTATAGATTTCTGATTCAAATATTAATGCTAAGCATAATGTAAATGGGTTTATAAAGCTTAGAAAAGAGAGAGAAACAATGCTGATAGTTATCTAGGGCTATACTATTTCTCAACTTTACTGCATTAACATGCTAGTTAACAGAGAGCATGTAGTTCTTAAAAGCAAAAAAATTATAGATACTGTCAGATCACTGCAGTTGATTTACAAGTTTTTGCTTTTGAACCATAAACTCAGGACAGGGAAAAAGATTGCAATAATCACAAATAATCATCAAGCATTGAATTATGGCTTTGATAAATACTTTCAAAATTGCAATGATAAACAAATTAGCACTCTTTTACTATGCAGTAAGTAGGCACAGTTCACTATTAAAAGAACAAAAGGATGTAATTTCTGTAAGTATTTAAGGTAAGTCTGGGACAAAATACAGGGCAGCAGACAATGGAGACTTAATCCCAAATGAACACTATTAATATCAATCAAAAATTCAGCAATTCCGTGAATTGTCGCCATCCCCTGCCTGGAAATGGAGACTAGAATGAGATGCAAATCAGTGCGTTTATCTAATGAATAATGCAAATGAGTACTCCTCTTATGGCATGGCAGTCTGCAGGAATCCTCTCTGCCTCACCTCGCATTTCGTGTGTATTTAAGCACCATGTGTCAGAAGAAATTAGAGAATGGAATTGCCAAGAAATGACAAAACCTTGGAGCCCCATGTCAGTGCAGACAGCAAGGTGCATTAAGATGCATAGTAGGGAGGAGGAGAGAGCAGACATCTCATTAAAATGAAAATGTTGCTGTTTTTCCTTCACCTCGTTAATCGAGTTGTATGACACTTTAATCAGCAATTATTTGTGTGGCTACTAATTAGAAACATCCTCTAAAATGATACCAAAGTGGGATCTCAAAAATTTGACAAAATCTTTCAGTTTGGCTTTTTTTTTTTAATGCTGGTGTTTTATCTCTCTGATATCAGTTAACTGCATCAGCATTTTTCTCATAGCATCACAGAGCATACTGCATCTTATCCATTAGTCACAAGCTTTGCTGTAACTTTCCCTTAGCATCTAACATTACCCTCCAAAAATATACTCAAGCAAACAAATCTGAAGGTATGCAAGCCCTGAAAATTAACTACTTTTTTTTTCCCCTATCATATTTTGCTTGAATGCATATGTGATTCAGAATTCAGGATAGATTTCATCTGCCCCATTAAAACCTCTTAGCATGCAGATCAGCTATGCTGCCACAGCTGGCATCAAGTCCCTCCTCTTCGTCATTGCATTGAGTCCCCAGTCTGGGGATTTGTGAAACTTTATGCTTTTCTAACTGCTACTTTCTTAAAATACAGGCTGGTACACCCAAATTAAAAAAGCCATTTGCTCCTTGGACAACTTCTTAAGTTATCAAATACAGAGTGCTGACAGAGCTGCCCGACTGTGAAAGGATTTGGGATGCCAGAAGAGGATCTCCCACCACCAAGATGCACAGGGGATGCACAGAGACCAGAAGTCTGAGAATGCAGTTTGGCCAGGTTCAGTCAAGTCCAGTTTAGGGTGGAGGGAAATTGCCTCTCACTTGGAAGGGGAAGAGCACTTCAAAGTTCTGAACTGTAGAGCTGAGAACCTAATGCAATCACTAAACTTTGGGGTGCCCATTGTATACAATACAACCTTACTGCCGTGTTCCCATGGGTCACTGAGCTTTGTTGTCAACCGTTAGGGAACATATTGGTGGTTTGATTTGGCAAACCATCAAAGACATAAATCTTTGTATTAAGCAAAAGAAGAGATTAGAGGTATCTTACCACATGTAGTTCCAGGAAATGTGAAAAAAAAAAACCCAAAAAACAAAACGAAGATCCAGCCCTTTTTTCTCACAAGCTGACAAAGACATCATCGTTATTTATAGTTGTGCTTCAGTTCATCAGTTGGAGGCACACTGCAGAAGATGCTAAAGCACTCGCGACATTGCAACTAAATTAAGAGCTTGCAGTTTCTTTATAATACTTGAAAGCAAAGCTATTTCTCCATTGGGAAGCTTGTTGCAAACTCTGTAATCCTGGAAAAAATGGTATATTATTTTGATGGATTTTCTCTCAGGTCAATCCTAGTGAATCAAGGGGGAATTGTCTGGGATGCAGGCCTACAAGGAATTCGGTGTGAACTCCATGAAAATGTGACTTGTAATCCAGTAGCATTTTCGCTCTCTTAAATTAGAAGGACACGGGTAGGTTCTCTGCTCCTGTTCCTGTTGGCAGTTACCATGCCAGAAATACACAGAGAGTTTAGGTTTCTTATAGCAAGGGCAATGGTAACTATAGCAAAAAAAAATACTGTTAAAGCAAACTAAGCAGTTGATTTGAAGCAGGGAGACAATTAAAGCACAGCATTTCTGAAAGAGTAATAAAAATGTCACTGCAAATGACAGATTGTTACAAGTCCTTGGCTTCTTCCTTGCACTGCAATAGAATACGGTGTTAAATCAGTTCCCAGAGATTATTAGTGGTATATGTTATTTTCCCAAACTCAAGGAACTCAGTATCATTTCATAAATCAACTGCAGGTTAAAATTAGATTTTTTTTACAACCTTACTTCTGTGCCCTTTGCACATACAATTAGCAAAAAAAAATTATATAAAATGAATAGCTGAAACCTGACTCATGAAACTTGGAAAAGCTAAAATCATTCCACCAAAAACCTGAACCAAATCAGAAAATAACACTTTTGCATGGTTTTTCAATGTCTGTGAGTTTCACTGATTGGAGAATAAGACACTGAGACACAGATACTGTAGGAATGGGCTCTCATTTCTCATTAGCTTAAGGCTCCAAAAATTACCTGTGAAGTGTGCGTGTATTTTGTTGTGCTTACTTTCTGTACTGCTTTTCTGTATAAAGCATTAAGAAACCTAGGTCAGGAAACTGTAAGTAATTAAAGCCAATAATAACTGAACCCAACCACCTGGCACGTGAGGATCTCCGAAGTGCAGGCTTGAAATAAGTTTCTGTGTTGTCAGGAACAGTGGTATTGTAGGCTCAATTACAAGTTCCTTCTGTCTCAGGTGTTTATGGGCCAGCTAATGTCTTCTAACAAAGTCTCTGTGACAATTCTGTTAGAATCTCACAAGTATTTCTTATACAGCAGAAAGCTGATTTCTGCTGGAAACAAATTATCCAAGAATCCTTCAAGTTCCACATAGAAATAGGAGTGATCTCTGTTACCACCTCCCAACATGCAACACTGCTGTATGCTTCTCTGCATGTGCATGGGTTGCTTGGGGGAGCTGCAACACCTCCTGGAACACTCTGGTATGTGTAGGATACAGGGCAGGGTCTGCCACCAAGACCAGCATTCTCTTGTAGGCTCCTTACTAGCTCAGATGAAGAGGTTTATTGCCCTCTTCTTCAGCAGCTGTCCTTTGCTATTGCTGCACTGCCAATGCTCCCATGTTTTTCGCCAAAATGCTGTACACCTGATCCCTGGTTAGGAGCAATAATTTTGACCTACTAAGTGTTTCCAATTTATGATTTATTTTGTCACTGTAAAAGTAAACTTGTTCTGCTTTTCCTGTGAGGCTTTATACAGCTCATAATTATCAACAAAACAATTACTAACTCAGAGTAAAGCAGTGACAGCAAAGGCTTGCTCAGCATTGCCCTTACATTTGCTTTCTGCAGTCTTGGTGGTTGGCTAGGCTGAAAGACAAAAAAACCACTTGTGGTTTACGTGACAGGAGTTGAGAGAAGCTGAACTTCTACGGTGGTGTCATCAGGAAAGTGTTACAGCAGGTCATCACAGGCACAGGTGCCATTCATCTCTGTAATAATTTGTGAAGAACATTATTTTTTCTTGGTCAGCTCCTGTAAATCTTCTTTTGGAGTTATGCGAACTGGCCTGGCAGGAGGAGGATGTTGATGGTTGCATTAGTAGGAGTACAATGACCTTGAGGATGGGAACTGAAAAATATCCCTGATACTAAGGTAAAATTCAGTGGTGCCCTGCTGCTTTCTGATTGTTTCTGATCATATGCACAATTTTATCACTCCAAACCGATCACTTAGTAGTACAAGGCCCTTGACAAGATATAATCACCAGAACAACTTACTTCAAATTCTTAGCCAGGTTGTTATTGACTGGGAGAGTCAAACACTGCCTGTAAAAGGGCTGTGCCTGCTTTCTCTGAGCTCCTGCAATGTGTTTACTGTCCTAGAGAGCGGGCACCTGGGAAAAGCAGCATAGTGAGTGGGTCCTCATCAACCAATCCACATTCCAACACACCCGTCTCCCATCCTACTGCTGAACTCTTTAAACTCAGAAAACATTTGAAAATGCTTTACCTGTACCCATCTAAAGTCCACAGATGAGGTCTGTGTGGTCTGTAGCATTTCCAAAAACAATGTTGATTAAAAAGTGTAGCAGAAGTCTCTGTGAGAACAAGTCCATCAGCCCAGGTGGCTTCTCAAGGTGCAGAGCATTAAAGGTGTGACAATACAGCCAGAAGGAAGGCAGGCAGGCTCTTCCGTTCTTTGGAACAACTCCCCATTTCTCTCTTCAGTCTTTGTTTTCTACACCATTTTCAAGACAGGGAGAGAGGGGCTGGCACCCAGGAGGGCTGTGCGGATCGCACAAGTGGCAGATGAGATATGAGGTATGAGAGCTGCCTGCCCTACCATCACATTAAATGCGCATACACCGTTTTGTATGAGCTGAGGACTTGTAGATTGTAGAAGTGGGGAAACAATTGTCCACGCGGTTTCAAAAAACCCAAACAAACCCCATGTTGTATTTCAGACATCAGTTCACTGTTTAAGACTGAACAATGGCAGACTTTCTGTTAAGCTTAAAATTTCACAGAATGTTATGCTGAAACCCCCACCTTTTCTGATTAACAAAGGAAGGATAACTATCGTAGTGTTTTTGGAGACCTGTTTTTAAACTTATAAAACTTGAAGTTCATGATTGAGGATGTTTAGTAATGTTCGATTGTACAAGGAATGATGGTGCAGTTACAGAGAACTATGGAAAGATTAGTCAACAATAGTCTTCTGTCCTTTTCAATTATTTAAAAATAATCCATGACATGGCTAAAGCTAAAAGAGTATATTTTAATATGTAAACCCTGTTATGTGTTCTATATATGTATCCTAGCTGGCACTTCTCAGCTAGGTGGTCTAAAATACACTTTCAGTGTATTCTTGTATGCCCCAAAACTGTACCCAAGAAAAGATGGATAATGTCCCATTATCCGAAACCTGTTTTGTCACTAGGGACAAAGAGCCTTGCACTGAAGCTCACAGTGGCTGAAGAAGTCCAAAACCCAGCACCAGTAAAATGAGTCAAGAAGATTTTAAAACTGAAAAAGCTGGAAATAAGTGAACTTCGGTGAAATTGTTTCTGACAAGAAAAATATTAGAATATAAAGGCATACAGTTAATTTTACCTTTACTTAAGATGGTTTTATGGTTTCCAGTTGAGAGTTTCAAACTGGTACAGTGCAGAGGATAATGCTCAACACTAAGGAAGCAGTATTTTGTCGCCATCCATTGCTGTCAGTAGGAGTCCTTCTGTTGCCTAACACAGGACATGTTAATTTCAACGGAAGATCATAATATAAGTCCTGTTGATGTAAAGTCAAACACTAGCTCTTAGGCATGAAATATACATGATGAGTCACTTCTAATTTCCTTTTAGTTATTGATGTGTATCTTTTTAAAAAAATCAAAGCGACTGCTTCAGATAACAAAAAGCTTCTATGTTCTTAACATTTTATTTTCAAAGGCTTTTCCTGCTTCTTTTTCAGGAAAACAGGGTTTTCATCTACAAACGGTTGGCAAAAATTTACCCCAAAAATTTAGTGAGGAAAGCGACAATGTTTGAACCCCTTAAACCCATTACTTAAGGTGTCTGGAAGTCTGAATCAACCCTTGTGAAGTGAGACACCTTGCTAGGATATTTCTGCAGGCTATCCCTACAGTATTCATACCACTTGGCAGATCCATATGGTCAAGGAAGCCAAGAGGCATGTCAGTCTGGAAGCCTGTGATAAAAATAGATGAGGAAAATAGCACGTGTAGAAAAAGTTGTTTTAGCAGTTAGAAAATTGCATTCTGTACTTTTTTTTCTATAGCTATGCACGTTGCTGTTTTTAGAGGATGAGGGCTTTTGTGTAGTTGTTTGCTATTCCTCTTTATTTATTTTTTACCATCTCCCCACCTCCAGTCACTTCTAAATGTCACCCACAAGTAGTTCTGTTTCTAGTTTTCACTGGAGGAAAGCATCTTATGAGCAGGTGTAGCTGGTAAAAATCAAATTGATGAGTTAAAATGGGGCTCTTGACAGTTTTACAGATAAAAATCTAAAATGCAGCAAGATGTTGGAAAGACATAGCACGTACATGTAAGAAAATGCTCCTTTCATCATAATGGTGTCTTCTTTTAGAGGTTTTACAACTACTAAGCTATAAAAATTCTCTCTGGGCTGAAGCCTGACATAAAATATCCCTGATATAGTACAATTTCTTGCTTGTAGTAAATATAATTAAAATTCATTTGCACCCTTTTCTTTCCTCCCCTTTTTTTATTCCTAAATTCCATCTAAACAATCTGCCTGAAGAACTAGAAGATAAAAAATAAAACCATTTTTCAGAAAACACAACACAGCAAACATCAAAGCTACATGAAATCACTTATGCATGTTGCCAAGTCAGCTCAATGCCAAGGATTTTTGTGTCCTTAGCTATATTTGTACTTGTAGATCAGGATGATGTCACTGCAAGTGACCTGTGAAAACACAAACTTCCATACCTAAAATGTGTATCAAGAGTCATTGTTTCTACAAGAAAATCAGGTACAGAGCTACCCCCTATTTTTTAGCTAGGGAGATTAGCATTCCAGTGTACGTGGGGATCTGCATCTCATCAGTCGGTGGCCTTAATAGTATCTGGGATTATTATTTATTTTCATATTCAGGCAGTACTTATAGGCCTTGAAACAAGTCAAGAAATATTTAGATTAACAGATCTCTCACCCGGTTTTAGCTACTCTTATATAGAGATGTTATTTTATGTACTGGAAATGGCAGTTTTGGCAAAACAGTACCGGTATTTAAAAAAAAAAAAATGGCAGTGGTACTCACACTAAAATTGACCAGCTCCCATAAATTCAGCCCTTTCTAAACTCTGTGGGTAAAAATAAATGACAGGTTTTCATCCTTGCATAATGAGATGGGTAATTTCCATATGTTGTCAGGAGGGATTGCTAATGCCTGTCTCTATTTCTCCCCCTCTGCTTCCCAGCATAGAGCAGAAGGGATGGAAGTGCAGATTATCATCTCAGTTTGTACATTTATTTTTTCTTGAATCAATGAAGGTGATTTGGGTTGTATTAGGACTGGATGCTTTATAAGTAATATAAATGTCCTAAATGTTAAAATCATTACTTGAGGGTCAACTTACTGATTTCTGCCTTCTCAAAGGACTCTGGGGAGCCTGCTAAGCAGAACGGCTGTCCTGATGTACACTAGGTTTGTAGAACTCTCAGCTGCATTCACTTGGCTTTGTTTCAACAAGATGCTTACAAACAGAAATTTTAATATATGAAAGTGCCTCAGGAACTTGCATTTGGTTTCCAGTGATTCTTAGCTTTTACAAAGTACAAGCTCTGCAAGAAGGAAACATGAAACTCTGGGGTTCAGAGATGTACAGGTACTAAATGAAGATGGAAAATCATGTTTATCCAGATAATTTGGACAAACCTGAGCAGCACAAAACTATCTCTGCTCAGTTCTGCCAAGTAAATCCAAAATTCATGCTCTGAGACTTTTCCATCACAGTGGGAAGAAATATAATATCATGCTCCTTGTACAATGTCTTCAGCCTGGAAAGCCTGATGCTGCACAGCTCCCTTGGGAGCGCAGGGCATTGTGCCCCTGACCAAAATGGGCGAAAGCAAACCGAGGGGGCAGTGCTGCAGCTCCGCTCCTCCAGGCTGCCTCCGTGACACCGGCAGGCTGGGAAGCAAAGGTCACTCTGCTGAAAGTAGGATTTACCATCCTGGAAAAAATTCTCAGTTCAGGGTTTCTAGCAGAGGAGAAATGGGGTCACCCAGCTCTGCCTCCTATCAGCCCAGGGGGGCTGTGCTGTCCTGCCCCGGCCGAGGAGCACCAGTTGGGATGTGCTGCTGTACTGCACTGTCTCTCTGCAGTAGAGAGCAGCAAATCCTGTCAGGAGTCTCCCTGCAGTGAGCCACAGGCTTGAGATCACCTCTGTCTCCCCAGCAGCAGTTCAAATTACAATAGGTTGCTAGTAAACATTTTATTTATAAAGTAGTATTCTTTTACTTCACTAAAGGTGCTGCTGAGGGGACATTTCTGGTCCAACTGCATCGACAGCAAGCCACTCACATTCACCATGGATGTCTGGGTATTTATTTTATAGTGGAAGATATTTTCCTTTATAAAGAATATAAGATATATTTCTTTATAAAATTGGTGTTGCTGGGTCCATACCCAAACAAGGCCAAAACTCCAAGTTCCCACAGAGTACTTGGGTATTGCCCCCCAGATAGCCACCTTGGTGCTTTGGGGGGCCAGGGAGGAGGGGAGCAGTGGAAGGAGGCACCAGCTCAGGTATTTTTAAGAACCTTGTCCTTAGAGCCACAATCTCTCCCGGCACGGTTCCTTGTTTTTTAAGATCAATTGTTATTCAAATAGCTAAAAATGTCTACTATTCCCAGCTAACTTCAGGGGAAAAACAAACCAAACTAGAAGAGCAAGTAGCAAATGGAATGAAGGCAATGCTAGAAAATGCTTAACAGCTGCTTTTACAAAGTGTATTTATAAAATATACATTTTCTTAAAAGGATGCACTTCAACGCATGCTAGTGACATGTGCTTTAAAACTGCAACTGAAAATATGTAGAAAATCTTGATTTTCTTTAGGAACCCTGTTTTACTCACAAATATTTTTAACAACTGAAGTACTTTGTGGGCGTGCTTTTGTTTCGTTTAAGACTTGAAAATGTTCCAGTACCCAAAATGTAACTGAGGAGAAAAAAAAAAAAGGCAACTGGACAGAGTGGTGTTAATGATTTACTGGAGAATCTTGATGTGTGATAATGAATACAATGCAAATCTGTTTTACTGTCAATCCTCAGTTTTGATTTATGAGCAATTATTAATTTTTAGATTGCTTCCAGTTGGAAGAAAACAGAGATTTTACCAAACTATTTTTTTATTCCCACTGTCATTAAGTATATCCTTTTAAATCATATTGCAGGAAACCAAGAAATCCTTTCACATGAGGACCAAGGAGCCTTCGCAGAGTGTGCAGGAGGGTGCTGCCAGAGGCACAGGTAGGCTGGCGTGTGGTGCTGACCAGTGGGAGGGAGCGGGGGGACAGCACAGGGACAGTCGGTGCTCCTCGCGTCCCTGGGGGACAGCACAGGGACAGTCGGTGCTCCTCACAACCCTGGGGGACAGCACAGGGACAGTCGGTGCTCCTCGCGTCCCTGGGGTACAGCACAGGGACAGTCGGTGCTCCTCGCGTCCCTGGGGGACAGCACAGGGACAGTCGGTGCTCCTCACGTCCCTGGGGGAGAGCACAGGGACAGTCTGTGCTCCTCACAACCCTGGGGCACAGCACAGGGACAGCCGGTGCTCCTCACAACCCTGGGGGACAGCACAGGGACAGTCGGTGCTCCTCACAACCCTGGGGCGCAGCACAGGGACAGTCGGTGCTCCTCACAACCCTGGGGGACAGCACAGGGACAGCCGGTGCTCCTCGCGTCCCTCCCGCCCCGCCGGCTGCTGAGGGGCTGCGAGAGGGGCTCAGCGGGGCTTGGACAGCAGCAGCCACAGCAGTGGGGGCTGAGCTGTCCTGCCCTACTGGGGACAGGCCAGTGAGCAGGGGCTGTAGCTCACAGGTCTCAGGGTATTAGAAATGAAATGAAATATTCAGTAGCTTAAGAGAAGGCACCAAAATAAAAACCCCACTCCCTGAAGGGTAAGGTGTTCTCCTACAATGACAAAGAGACAGTTGTAATAATTATATGTGCCCAAGGAATTCAAATTAGATGAATGCAGATGTTGTAAATAAAGTCTGCAATAATTTTGAGCTGTACGTGCTTTAAAAATGTACAACTATGAAAATCCACTCTAAACAAGACAGTAGCAATAGCTTCATATTTAACTTCCTGTTCCCATTCTACCCCGTGCTATCTAGTAAGACTACACAGATAGAATAAAAATGAAGAATTCTAAATTCTAATTTAGCCCATAAAAGAAAAAAGTTTTTTTCTTAACAGCATTGCTTAATGATATTGCAGAAGACAGTTTTAAAATGTCTTACTTGAGAAAGTATGTATGAACGCCAAAATGCTTTCAAAAATAATTCTCGTTTCACACTGTGATTTATCCATTACTCAGAAGAGTATCTGTTCATTTAATTATTTCAGTAAACATAATAATGGTATCACTAACTATGCTACACAGTATTTCCCTTTTTTTAAGGAATATGAGCCAACTTGTAATTAAAGGAATGCTATATTAATGATGCTGAAAGTCTCACAGGGAAAAATTTAATGTCCACCTCATAATATTATGCCAGAATTACATGTGCAGAATACTTTTTAATAATCTTTGTTTCTTAATTTAGTTTTGATTGGCTATGAAATACAGATTAGCACTCAAGGGCTCAAATTTCTACTGTCATCAGCATTTCTGCTCTATAAATTGTACAAATGCACAGGACTCCCATCTGCAGGCTCCTTTTCAAGCTTCTGTTTAACCTATGAAGGAAATTAGCTGCAGGCAACCATAATTGATGATAATTCCATCATTTTTTAGCTGCTGCGATGGTGTTATGATATCTAGGTCTAAACACAAACAGAAAATTGTATTTTCATGTTGCCATTTGAGCTGCAGACACAGGTCGGTAACATAAATTCGTCTCTTGTTTGCAAATTACAGCAACAGCCACTAGGAGTCTCCTGATTAAATCCATAATGAATTTGCACAGTAATCCCGGCTCAGGTTTGAATGCAAACACCGTGCTAAAGGCTGGATTTCGGCAGAGGGGCCAGTCCATGTGCAGGGCAGGAGGAACTGGGGTGACAGGATCCCTGAGCTGTGAGCAGCATCTTCAGGTTCCTGATGCTTGTACCGGGGATATAGCTGGCAAATGTTTTAGAAGGAAAGCCAGCAGCCACCTACACACTGTTCTGGTAGAGTAAAGATGGTGACGGTCATGGGAAGTCAGATTTGTTTCTCTTTATGACTGGACAGAGTATTGTGGAATTGTTCTTACAAAGAGGGAAGTAGACTTCATCGACTGTTAGTTACTTCTGGGGATTTAAAGCAGATTTGTTTTGTACTTAAATGCTGCAGGCCACAAGAGCTAGCACCGCCAGGTATTTAAAAACTTGCTTAGTGTCTCTGCACAGTGAAACCTGCAGTTCAAACCTGAAAATGCAAATAGCTTCTTTCTCTTCTCTCCTCTACTCTCCTCTCTCCTCCCAGGCCAACTACGCACAAGCCTATGGTGCCAGACACACTTTTAGCAATGCCAAATGCTCAGAGTTCATAAATTACAGACCTGCAGGAATGGGTCACGCTGGCTTAAACACCACGGCTGTTCAGTCCAACTCTGACTGACAAAAGATGTCCAAATTTCCTCGAATACCAGAGAAAGCAGTCATGCACCTTCTGCCAGCATATGTACCTCACTCTAAGTAGCTAGAGATTGCTTTAAAACGTACAGGGAAGGCAGAGGTGACCAGTGATCCCTTTCCCCGCAGTGCCGATTATCCCGTAGGCAGGAGGAGCGCTATTTATTGTGGAAGGATGCTGTCACATCCTCCTTACAGACACATGCAACCCCACATCTAGAAATTTCAAGTGTTCACTGCTCTTAGCTGCTTATTTGTTTATAAGTTTCTTTTATGCATCTCTTCTCTTGAGGAAAAATCCTTTACAAGTCATAAAAATCCTGAATGACTTTGAATATGATGAGATTTTAAACAAATAATAATTTGGAAGAATATTTATTTGGCTTATGCTTTTTGAGCTTCTTGGTTTCATTTTCAAACTTTTCCCTGCAACCAGAAGGACTGAAGAAATAAAGATGATGTTTTAAATGAAAGCTGAGAATCTCACATAATCATAATTGTAGGACTCCAGGGGTTTGAGGCTTCAGAATAATCTCATAAGCTGTCAATATTGAATGTCACCAGAAACTATAGTGTTATTCTCAGAATAGATGCCTAAAAGCAACTATGGGATAGTTTCCTGCTGCATGCTCCCCCATAATACCTACAAATGCTGTTCCGGAGGGACACCCCAAAGGTACCTGCAAGTGGTGAGCTGCCAAATGCTGGCTTTAGCTGCCAACTAGGGCTGTTATATTTTGCAACAAATTTACATATGCAAAGCCCTGTTATTCAGTCTGTCAACTAAACAAGCTCACTAAGTAAAAATTCATCACGGACTCGTAAGAACATTTAATCCCACGGGGAACATGCAGAAATAAGAAGGGGGGCCAATTTAACCACCCATCTCCTCTGTATTGTATGCTTGCCCGCATTGCAATGCACGGCTGCATTGTGTGTTATTGCAGATTATTATCAGCTGCTCTCACAGACTGCCTTAGATTCTACCACAATCTCCCAGCAGGACTTGAATGAAATTCTCAGTCTGGTTTGTTTCAAGGATCTAACCTATATTACACCGAAGGCTGACAGAGACTCAACAGCTAGTACCTTAGTCCATTTGGTGAACAGAAAATTATTAAGCCCCATCAGGGAACTGACATGCAAATGAAACAGGAGGCTGCTTCAACCTCCCTGTCATCCTGCAGAAGCAGACTTGGCTGCATGGTACCCTTGCTTACTGTTAGAATATCTGAAAAGACCCTGTTCTTCTCCAAGTCAGTGTTAACCTGATTTCAATAACAAAACAGTGGTACAGGTTTAGCAGTCCCATAGCCTGTACTTACAACAAGAAGCATTTGTGTAAGCCAGTTTGGCACTTCACCATGCTGAAAAGAAACCTTTGCATCTTTGTCACTTCAAATTTGGGATTTTTTAGCACAAGAACATGCCTAACACGAAAGAGCTCTTTTTTCCACTGCCCACTTTCTCCAAGTATGTCAGTGCTATCTTCTTAACTCTTTTTCTAAAACTAAAAGTGAACATAAAAAGAAAAGATCTCCTCAAAAATGCCAAAGGCTCAGCCCTATAAAACCTCATTTTCAAGGAAATATCTAACTCCTACAGGAAGCTATGGTACAGATAGACATGAAGCATTTTTAGGGATGAGAATTCTCTGCTGTGAGCCATGGGCAGTACCTTAGGAATGTCAAATATTTCTGCCATTTTCTTTATGTTTCAAGCAAGCCAAGCCATTACCAATGCATATCTAAATATAGTGTATATGTACAGTATACATCTACAGGTCATTCCCAAGCAAACTTTCATCCCACATCACAGCACTGGTGACCTTGTGTGGTCAAATGTTTTTTGGGGGAGTACTGGCACCAGTTTAACACCACGATTTAATCAAAATGTCTTTTGTTTGGCTGGTTGTTTTTTGTTTAAAATCATTGTTCTAACTAGAGCTCTAACTAGAGCTGATAATAAAGGCCTTTAGAAACTTACAAAATTACTTAAGATAGGAACTGCTGCAATGTTTATCTGCACTAAAAGGAAGAAACAAGTTTTACTGGGCAGGTTTGTTTGTTTTGTTTTGTTTTTTTTTCATTAAAAGAACAACTTTTTGCATTACATTACGAGTTACTAAATATTACTGAGTGCTAAATCACAGCTATTACTATTCAGAGGGAGAAAATATATTTCAAGATTAAGAAAAAACCAGTAAGACAATATTATGTGGGGCACATGACTTTTATTTGTTTTTAAACAGTGGCTGCTTGAAGTTGTTCGGAGGTTTAGTGTCAAAGCCATGTCAGCAGAGATGGGTTAGTGGGCAGAGAGCAAGTGGTGCAGTCAAAGGTTCATAGTGAATGTAATTTATTCATGTAGCTCTGCAATTTATCACGTGGTTATTACCATAATGTACGTGGGAAGCAGCTGCATGCGTGCAAATAATGCCTTAAATGTATGTGTGGTTGGATCTGAACTCCTTACAGAACAGCAGTGGTGGAAAATGATGCCACAAGGCATTTAAAAGCAAATTTCCTTCCTGTGGGGATGCTGTCATCCAGCAATGATGATTTGTACACAGACAAATAAATATCCTGTAGACTTTTCTCAGTTGTGATAACCTCACTTACCAGAAATCATTGGTTTTTCAAACCTAAATAATGTAGGTGATGTGATACATGTTTCCAGTGCTGTATTAACAGATGTTTTGTACCCCAAACTTGTATTTTCTAGTCATGGAACTCAATATTTTCCACTCAGTATTTAAAAGAAATATTCAGTGGCAAAGAAAAGGAATCCTCTGTGGGTGTGAGGACAAAGAAGTTATCTACAAGTTAAATATCTCCTTTAACTGAAATGACTTCTCACAGCCTGATCTATCAAACACTTGGGAGCAGTACAGCTGTAGAAGTTTGATATACATACATATACATGTGTGTAAATATATTTATTTATAGTGTCTGCCTGGTTTCTTATACCTGCGCAATTATTTACCAAGCCAAACATTTCCAAACCCAGTCTATTTTAGGACCATATAAAATAAGGAGCTTTGGTCTCTCTTAGTTTGCTTGAATGCCTACAGTTTCAGTTAGGATGAAAGCTGTGAGTAGTTGCTAGAGCTTGGAGGTGTTTTTTGCTGTACTGTCCTGCTGCAGCTCTTTGGGTAGCTGCGAAAACTTTAACAGCCAGGCTCCCACCACCATTTTTTAAGCTTTAGAAATTTGAGTTAAGTTGGTCTCACTGTTTGGAAATTATGTTTAATTATGCCATGCTATGATGCTTTAAACTGATTTTAGTGGAATCGGTTCATTCAAGTCTTTCTTGATCAGGCAAAGGCCACCCCAGTTACGGGTTAGCGCAATAGAAGTTTTATGCTGCTTTCTTTTGATACATTGAAAGTTGATGTAGAGAGACACTGAACTCAGATAAAGTTAGGTCCTCGTAAGCAGAACATCTCATTGCTCAGCTTAATGTACTGCTCACAGTTTTGTACAGCAGAACCTTTCACATTTGGAAGATGATGCAGGTTTTCTTGGATAATATTGTGTGCACACTAGGGCTTCTCTTTTGAAGCCATCTATCACAAATACATCCCTACTAATTATACAAAATGAAAAGCTTGCCTTACCATTGCACAGTAAGTCTCAGGAGGATCTCCACACGTTATGTCTGGGGGATCCAGAGTCACTTTTACGTATTTGATCATGTCTCTGGCTTCTGGCTGGCAGGCCATGTAATCCCATACTTTTCCTTCTTCCGTGTAAATCTGAGTCTTACACACGTCATAGTGTCCCCACACAGAAGGGTAGTGCTGCATCACAGAGGATACAGTAACCCAGAGGGCGTGAAGTGACAGGAATCTTGACAAATACATTTCTAAATCCTTTTATGTCAGCTTCGTAAGGATGCTCAGTGCTGGCGTATGTGCAGTCTAGAGATTATATGTACATATACATGTATATGTTTATAAAATAGGTTCCAACTCAAAAGTGAAGCATTAGGACAGGATGTTTGTTCACTATGTTAAAGACTTTGGTAGAAGCCACCCAGGCCCTGATGACAGCCTTTCACAGCAATGCAGTGCTTGTCCTTTGTCTTATAACTTATTCTTGTAAAAGATGTCCAATAGCAGATAATAATTTGTGAAGTTGCAGGTCTTCAGCTACACTGTCGATAACCCTGAGTGATCCTCCGTGTTCAGGGCTTGCAGGGGATGCCCGGACACACTGATAAATCAGAATCCGAAGGAAAAGGGTGAGTGTCTACAGGCTGGTGTCTGTTTCCCATCAATCATTCTTTTCTTCTGGCACCAGCACCCTTTTAGAAACAATAAAAATTAGAGTTATTGCCCAAGAATCAATGCATTACAAAATATACGATATGTTGACATTTTGGAGGTTTGATGCAATATAAAGCAAATTGGTATAATATGGATAACCTTTACTGTGGGTTCTGTGCTAGAATAAAGCAACTACCAAAATCATTCACAGTGAAAAGTATTTTGACATGAAGGATTTAACTGTTCTCTAACAAAGACAGATTTATAATGTTCCAGGTGAGTTAGAGGTTCCTGCTTCCAAAACTGTATTTTCACCCTAGCAAAACTGGAGAGCAAACTACTGAACTCAGCCATGGCCCAGATGGTGCAGGCAGGCAGGGGAGCAGGCAGCTCAGCCCTGCGGGGCAGCAGCAGCAAGGTTCTTTTATTAAAGTGACACAGAGATGGGAATCAGGGCTAGCAGATGCTGGTAGATGCCAGTTTCTTGGCAAGAGGACCTCGTGGAGCTCCAAAAGCCTTGCATATTTCTTTTGTATTATTATTATTTTAAGAATAACAAATATATGGCAAGTACAATTCAATTTCCTTGACATTTCTCATTAGCATTGCAAGAGCTTTGCTCCCTTTTTTTTCCTCTGAACTGTGATTTACTGACCACATTGATGACAAACTACTGATAAAGATAATAGCTTATTTTGTAGGTTACTATAAGGATGTTTTCCCTCCCTTTTGTTCTTAGGTTTGAGGGTGGCTGTACCTGAGTAGTCAGCATTTATTTCACAGCAGATACATGCCCTTTGCCCTCTTCAGAAAGCAACTAGAAATTCTCTCGCTTTGTAGCACCTGAGTCACATAATTATAAGTATAAAAGGCTAGAATGTTATCACAGCAACTTCAAATATATATTTCCCAAATAACACAGGTAAAAATCCAAATTATGTATGAGGAAAACCACCAAGACAAAGTACCCTAAACAGGGACAAGGAAAACGAGGGCTAGGAATTCCGGTGCATTTGTGTCAGCCTGTGCCTGGTGTCAGCCTGTGCCACCCGAGGCTGGGGAGCCAGGGTGCTGGGCTCTCGGCAGGAGGAGATTTCAGCCAGCTGCCGCAGCACTTCCCCACTTCCTTTGTCTGGCTGCTAAAATCTAGGCAGACCCGCTGGACAGATGTTGAGAAACAACCTTTAAGTTGCCACTTTCTGCAGCCTGCTTTGCTTCCCAGCTTTAAATTACGCCCAGTGTCGTGAACCCTCCTACACGCCACAGCCACGGGAAGAGGTATGTGACCTGGTAAGCTACTTAACGTGTCACGCTGGGAATAGGCATCTTCAAAACTTATCTTCAAAGCTATTCGCAAACAACCTCCCTATATTTAAATAATGCTTCATCTTAAACTGAGCTAAACTACAGACACCATGAAATGCCAACAGATGGTTGAATTGTGTTTCCATAGCAAAGTAATTTACAATAATTGCTGTATGGACGTAAATGCAATTTTCCATTATATTCATTTTATCAAGTGTTACCATACAACTCTCATGTATTTTATCAGAATACGCAGAGAATATCTGTATTTTCATGCAGTAACAATTCTCAAATCATTCAAACATATTTAAGCTTCAAATCTGAATTTGACACAAAAGCAGAAATATCTAAGACCAAATTAAATTTAAATCTTTTTAAGAAGCACACTGTGTGGTACTGTTGGTTTTGTAGCAACCTTACATTCTTTTATTTTGTTTTCAGTGGGAGTGTTTGCATATTATTTTGGAATTTGGTAATTCAGAGAACACCTTCCATGTCATTCTAAAGACACCTCTTCCCCTCTGTTTCCTTTCCAATGTATGTTACTATTTTGAAGGGGAAAAAAACCCATCCCCAAGACCCCATAGCTTAGAATAGTCACTATGAAAATGGGAAACAACTCCTTGCTAGAAAAGGTGTCAAATTATTTTAAATCTATGGCAAATCAAATACCCCTTATTGGCGATGGCTTGGTCATAGCTGGAATAAACAGTAAGTAAATATAATTTTTCTGTGTAGAAATAAGAAGTTACTGAGTTTAATTATCTTTGGAGTGCAAGCTTGTATATTCAGGCAAAAAAGAAGTTTGTTTTCTTTAATACCTTCCTTTCTAGCTCTTCAGTTACCCGTAACCTTTTATAACTGCTGAGACTCAGATCCACTAATAAACAGGACTGAGTAGGACTAAATAATGTGAAGCAAGCCACTACCTTAATACTCTGTGCTAAAATACTTCCCATCTAACGAATTCTCATTAAAGTAAGCCAGTCATAATGATGGTCGTTACACAGAATTATAGACTATAACATCGATTGAATTTAGTGCACTGACAAGAAAAAAGTGCAGAGGAGTGCAAGACATCTGAGCATTAGGCAGCTGTAGCAGTGTACAACAGACATTCCTGACAAGAAGCAGCCAATTATAGCTTAAATTTCTGGCATATAACCAGTTCTGATTAATAGTTTTCCATTACATTACAGACATATTATTAATGTATTAAAAATGTCAAGCTTTGGCAAGAACTAGTATGGCATGGTTCAGTTAGTCTGCAATATCTTCTTTTAATGAGCTTCCATTGATATAGAGAAAGATATTGACCAAAGCACATTAAGGATCATGTGCTGAGCGTTGCCAGGTTTTTTTCTGATGGAGCGATACGATTTGTCTTGCTTATGTTTGTTCCTGCACAGTCACTCATGATATGCATTTTACATTTCAGTGCCCTATTGCTAAGGACATATCTATTTGAATTATTTTGTAAAAAAAACTTCAGAGTAACATTTCTGAAGTTTACAGCTGTACCAGATGTGTAGTGATAAGCCTGCAGCTGCAGACAATGCACAGCAATGGAGTTTTTTTGTCTCCAGTACTGCCTGTGCATTTGACCTTAGAAAAAGGTAATCAAACAAACCAGGAATAACCACTGTCTGATGCCCTGATTCCCTCCGCCCTGCCCTGCCCTGCCCTGCCAGTCGCACACCCTGGGTGCTGGGGGCCAGGGAGGTGGCAAAGAGGGATCAGCGTCCTTGCTGGCTGAGGGCGAGGAAACGGCAAACTGCCGGGAGGGCTTCAGCTGATGTATGCAAAGCCTCCAGAGCACACCGCTCCCGGCGTCTTCTGTGTGGGGCACCAGCACTGGGAACTGCGGCACCTTTGGGGCCTTGAACATCCCCATGTGCCACAGCCTCCGCAACATGGAAAACACTAGGAGGCACCGGTGCAGAAGGCCACATCTCCCTGTCTGTCTGCGAAGTGCCGGTCGTTCTGGCCACAAGTGAGTATGTCACAGCCATTTGAGGAGACTGGCATGCAGCTGACCCCCAGACTAAAATCAGCTGCGAGGAGGCTCTGAGCACATGCATCCCTTTCCGGGTGGGGAAGTAACACCTCTGCAGATGGAGGAGACACCCCCTTTACAGAGTAGATAAAATGCATCTTGGCACAATCAGTGCCAGGGAACAACTTCAGGTCTCATTAGGGGTTGTTAGCAAACACTCTTCCTTTGCCTCCCCCCATCACTGTGAAAATCCACCCCCTTCCCCAAATAACTCCCTGGTCACAAACCACAGTGGCTGGATGCCCACTCGAGCTCCCCGCTGGGAAATCACTGGGAGATCCACAGGGGTGGGCTCTGGGCCTCTCTCTTTGGCAAGCCAAAGGAACGTGAAGGAGGTAATAAAAGAGACTGACCACTTCTCACACTGATCATGCATTGGATCGAGTGTACCCCTCACCATACACGAGCAGGAATGAGGGCCAACCCCAGAAATTGCAGCGCACGGCAGCCTGAGGAGAACTGGCTCAAATAATGAAGCAAGGCAAGGAGTGCCGGCTGTCACCTTCCAACAGCGGCAGCTGCAGAACAGATTTTTCTAAAGGAAACATGTTTTAAGTTTGTATCCCTAACAGTTTAAGCAGATGAATGTATCCAATCAAGGCCAAGTAAAAAGCTCCTTCTCGTGCACCCTAGTTAATAATTATTAAAAGCCCGTTTAGAACATAGGAATTAATGTGTATTAGAAAACAGAACTAACCCTCATGCAACTTACATTTACTAAACCTCGTGTTTTATACCATGCTACACCTAGGCAACTTGAAAGCTTGGTACATATACAAACCAACTCCTTTTATAAAGGCAAAATTATTTATCTATTCAAAGAAGAAGGGAACCTGTATTTAACGATTTAATACACATTATTTCTGTCAATACTTGTATGAAATGCAGTATACTCAAGCAACTACTTTGGTGTCTTTGGCCTCAAATCCTGTTCCAATCAAAGTTTAGGTTCTATTCTTATCCAGCTTATTTAACTATTTAGCAGAAAAAGATTTCTTTGCCTCAGGAGAAATTTAAAATGTCAATACCTATTGGCTAAAGAAAATAAAATACAGCAATCTGCTACCAGAAAACTGGGATTTGGCACTATACTTGAAATACTTTTGGTTTTCACACATTATTCTTTGCTGACTGACACATCATACTACCACTGCCATTACTTGCCAGGTATCATCAGCTGTCAGAATATGGAGTAAAAAGCATTTCAGCTATTTAAATTTTAGAGCCTTGGTATATAGCTGCATTTTTTCCTCTAGCATCTTTATAATTGTAGCTTATTGCCTTAAATATCTCTGTACCTAGCATCAACCTGTTCTGCAAGTTTTTCCTTTGAGAATTTAAGTTAGCATTTGGGGCACTTACAGGCTTTGGTTTTTTTCAATGATTTTTTATGGTCAATACAGTGATGCATGCTCATCACACAGTGTATCCAGGGTACAGAGCTACAAAGCTTTCAAATTACGATGTGAGCTGATGACTTTCTAACTGAAAGTTCTTAGCCTCAAAAATTAATGCCTACTGGTTGCTGAATTTGTTCTGTGTTATTGCTGTATTTTACATAAATAGCTAGAAAGTTGGTGCCATTTATCAGTGTCAGAGGGCTGAGGGTTGAGGCAAAGTTCATAACTCCGTGAGAGTATCACAACTAACTGCTGGGACCTCTCCGGTAATCATCCTTTTAAGGTCTAGAAATATACCAGAAATCAACCTTTATTTTTATCACGTGAAAACCACAAAACAAAAATCCCCCACAAAACAAACTACCACCACCACCACCACAACAACAAAAAACAAGCCAGGGTAAGTTCTGCTGTGGTTTTATTCCCTTTGACGGACTTCCCAGGCCACAGCTTCTCATTCTTAACCGCATTGTCCTTAGGCAAGACAGTGACTTATTCCCTCTTTAAAAGCATTTCCACCGCTTGTTCCACTAACATCTCTGTAGAAGTAATGCTGGCTCCTACCACATCAGATCCGGAATATCGAAAAGTTGATTGCAGAACAAGTATATTCATCAGAGGCCAAAACCGCACACGCACCAACTTTGAGAGTAGAAAAGCATTTGTTTTATCGCGTTCAGCCGATCTGCGCTGCTCACCGCCATGAGGGGTTTTCTTTGGGGGTTCTGTGTGCGTGTGAATGTTTAGAAAAGCCGCCTGCAATTTCCGATGCAAGGGAGGAACTGTTTCCAGGCTGGGTACCAGTGACCTGCCCGCTGCTCCGCGCCGGCGGGGCGATGCCCTGCGCCGCCGCCTCTGCCCAACGGGACCGCCGCTCTCCCTCAGCGCCCGCGGGAGAATC
>WEIT01028271.1:183965-228823 GCA_013389985.1 Dryoscopus gambensis | reverse complement strand
CACCGAGCGGGAGCCGCCCAGCAGCCGGCGGGGCTGCGGCTGCTCCCTGCCCGCTGGAGTAGCTTTAATTTTCCCGTGTTATTTCGGCTTCAGTCTGGTAACGCACAGGTGGAGGTGCTGTCCGTGCTGCTGCCGTCCGAGCCCTGAGCCCGGCAGGCTGAGCCCTGAGCCCAGCCGCGCTTGGCCGCGGGGACAGGGCAGCGTCCCTCCCAACTCGCCGGAGGGTCCCTCCGCAGCGCTGGGCACGCCGGGGAAGCGCCGCTTCGTCCTCTGCCTACAGCACCGAAGTGCCACCGACACAGGGAGGGAGCGCGACTTGTGCTGTCGTGGTGCTGCTGTGACCGCCTGCCCCGAACCAGCCCTTCGGGGCTCCTGAAAGACGCGAAAACTCCGTCCACGCGTTCTGCTGTGCTTCCTCCTTCCCTCCTGCACGCCCTCTACTTCTGTTGCTTGAACCAGAGGCGCACACACTTCTCCCTTTCAGATTTCTCCAAGCTACGAAACAGTATCTAAAACTAATAATGACTAGCGAGTCCCGTGTAGGATTGTGCTTACTTCTGGCAACTACCTGGTTACTGAATTTGACCAACTGCAGCTGGCAGCGCTGGGCAGTGGGACACTGGCTGCATTGTGAATGCTCAGAAGCTGCATTTATAGTTTGTTTGCGTGTTTTGCATGTTAAGAGGTGTTAAATGTATTTATGTAGGCAACAGTGCCGTTGTATTTTGTTGACAAAATTTAGCGTTTTGCAATGCCGGTAGGTAACAGATGAAATGAGGCAGGGGATTTCTGGAAGAGTTAGAAATTTGTTCTCCGTTTGAGCCACGGAATTTGGTAGGCTGTGGAAATGACAGGAGCCATTAGAAGGACAGTTTTCTTCTTTCCTCTAAGCCAGGTAACCCAGCAAAGTAAAAAAGATGCCTCCTAGTTCCTCCCAGCTTTTGTTTCCTTGTGTGGGCAGCGGTGTTGTTTTGGCCTTTCCATTCATTCTCTGAAATCTCTGTGGCTGTGTTAGAGCAGGTACCATGTGCATGGTAAAGTTCTTTGTGTGGGAAAGCCAGGAATGATCAATGGGGTGGGAAAAATCAGCTTCAGGGATTTTCAGTCCCCAAAAGCAGTTCTTGCAGTGTTTGCAGCCTGGTCCCTGAGGTGGTACAAAAGGATAGAAGATGGAAGTCAGTAATTTTTCTTCCCATTTGAACTGGAAGCATGTCAGGCATCAAGGCTCCACAGGGCCTTTTGTAAAGAAGAGGGGCAGCGTTTCACTGCAGTTGGAAGAAAAGGGTTGTTTTCCTAATTAGTAGACAGATGGTGGGCTGTACAGCGAAGTGCAAGACACTGCACACACTGAGCCAAGTCCCTGCAATGGCACGTGAGGATGGACCAGCCCTGCTGCCTGTGGCAGCTGTGGGGTTCTTCTGCCTAGTGGTGCTCCAAGTGTGGTGGCTTTGTCTGTCTCTGGGCCAGGCTGGATCAGCTGTTTGCAGGTGCTGCAAGGGGAATGGTTTGGGAGTGTTGGAGGAGTGTTTTCTTGCTTTAAACTTGAACTGGGAGTGGATGCCGTCTTTCCACGTGCGGAGAGCGTAGCTCTTAGCGTCGCAGTAATGCCACTGGCAGTGGTGCGCTTGGAGAGCAGAGCAGAGCCATACACACTGGCCGTGCCGCACACACCTTGTGCTGCTCCAGTCACATGCCCTAAACCTCACCTGCAGGGATGTGTTGGAAGTTTTCTCTCCTCTGCACAGAGCCTTTGGCCTCTCTCCTGGGACCATTGTTTGCCTGGTGGGACTGGCTGGCCACAAAGATTAAAGGCAGGACCAAGTCATCTGATATGTCAAACATCATTAAGTTCTTCATGTTAATGGTATTGGCCTCTTCTGCATCAAAGCTAGAGCAGCTGGTTTGAGTGCAGTGTCACCAAATCTGAGATTAGATGTGCCTTACTGGTAAAAATGATGGCCAAAAATCAAATCTACTCTGAGAATGTGGCCAAACTTTACAGCCAAATTTTAAGCTCACGAGAAAAAAGGGATCTGATTTAAATTCTTTGTCAAAGGCTGTTGGAAGGATGCAAAAGCAGATGGAATTCAGCAGCTAGAGACTTGTCTGTGTTGTTTCTGTTCTTTTTAGAGTCATAAACTGGAGTTAAAGGGAAAAGGGATAGTATTTCCCTTTATGAGGGAAGGGCTTTTATAACCAAACTGAAAATACTGTGCCAATACCTGTATTAAATTTCTGACAGCTCTTTTAATAGTGAGTAGTGATTGTTCACATGTGAATGGACTGGGCAACTTGTTGTCACAGCACCTTGAGACTGGACTTTAGCAGGATTCCTAAAGCAGATTTAATGTGTAGGCAGAGGATAAGATTAACCAAAGTTTGAAAGGAGTATTTTAAAACACTGCAGGTCCCACTGCCTGCCTTACAGGATTGGAAATTGACTAAAATGAAGATTTAGCCAGCTGCTAAATACCAAAGGGTGGTAAGTCACAACATTGGGAAAGTGTTATCTTGAAAGTGCTTCCAGCAGTATTTCTTATGTCTTCTCTGTAATAGCTGGCATTGGCCCCTAACGGAATCAGGGAAGGGGATTAATTTTTGATTACTGGCCTGAACATGGGAGCACCTATGCCTATTAGGACACTCCTTGCTACAAGGCATAATTTATACTAGAAGCAGCATAAATTGCTGGTACAGAAGTGATATCGCTGATTGCAAACTTTTCTGTGAAACACCAGCTGAACTGCAAGTTTTTAACCAAGTCCTAAATCTAAACAAGCTTTGCATGTTTTCAAGCTGTGGTTTGGCTATTTAGTGCATCCCCTCATGTGCCATTATGAATCTTTTATTACTTGCTGTAGTCCAAGTTGACCTCTAATGATACAGCAGAATTATTTTATTAGTGCCTTTCCCCACAGCAGAGTACTGCTGCACTGGGCAGTAGCAGAGTACCTGGCTTTGCCTGAAGTAGCAGCTGTCCTTGGAAATGTATCCAGAGACACAGGGAGCTTCCCTGCCTGAAGCTCAGTGTTTCAGCATGGTGGTATCTGAGGGCCACAGTGAAAAATGCGGGTGTGATATGATGCAGTGGCTGGGGCCTGACATCAGAGACCTCAGAACAGAGAGGCTGATGATGGTGGGGCCAGTGCCCTGGCAGGACAGAGGAGAGGAGGCAGTGGTGCAGCTGGTGGGGGCTGAGTGGTGGCAGGGAGGGTCCTGCTGTGTAGAGAGCAGCTTGGTGCTTCTGTGCAGCTTTGCTCTGCGGAGCCACTACTTGCTCCGTGTGCTACTCTGCTCCTCCATCACACTGCATACATATTTCTGACCTCTTTTGCTGCTAGCTGAAGGAGGTTTTGCAGAGCAGTAGGCAAAAGGTGTGGGAGACATAAGCAGAAGTAGTGCTAATTTGCCCCTGCCTCCCATTGCGGAGCTGACACAGGGGCAGAAATGGCAAGAAACAGCAAATTCTCCCTCAGGCAGAGCTCATCTGTCCACTTTATTGCTGCTTTGCCCACAGTAGGTGAACCCTCTGTAAAATCAATTGGCTGTCTAGAATTTGAATGTTGGTCTGGGCTTCCATCTTTAGTGCCTCCAGTGCTTACAACAGAATGATTGGAAAATTGTATTTAGATAAATGACAAAATCAAAAGGTTTCTGCATTAGAGTTGGAGTTGTTCAACCTGGAGAAGGCTCTGCAGAGACCTTATAGTACCTTCCAGTACCTAAATGAGAGCAAGAGAGCTGGAGAGGGATTTTTTTGCAAAGGCATGTAGTGATATGAAAAGGGGAAATGGCTTTAAAGTGAAAGGAGATAGATTTAAATTAGGTATTAGGAAGAAATCTTTTACTGTGAGGGTGGTCAGGCTGCCAGGTAACAGGTTGCCCAAAGAAGTGGTATACGCCCCCTTCCTGGAAGTGTTAAAGGACGAGTTGGATGGGGCTCTGAGCAACCTGGTTTAGTGGAAGGTGTGTTCCTGCCCATGTTGGGAGGGTTGGAACTAGAAACCAACCCAGGCCGTTGAATGATTCTATAATTTGTACAGGCAGGGGGACAAATCCTGACCTTTGTTCAGCAAAGCAGTGAATGCACAGACATCCCTATGTAGTGTTTTGACACTGCTCGAGCTTCAACGTAGCTCAAGGGCAGGGGGCAGGGAGGCTACTGAAAAAAGTCACCCCTCGCTCTGAAACCTGCATCATAGTACAGTTTGTGAGAGGCATTCTCTGAGCAAGCTGGGTGACAGAACAAAAAAATGCTGGCAGCTACAGGTGCCTTGTCTAGACCCCGGCTTCCATCACAGCACTCTGCACCCAGCTTAGCGGCCTTGGGAAGTCCTAATGGAAAAGGCCTGTGGAGGCACGCCCCTGAGTAAGGTAATCTGGGCAGCCAGCTGGGAGTATGATGTTACACTGATGAACACTACATCAAGAGATATGCGAGACATCCTACTCCTGCCTCCATTTCCATACAGCTTGATAATGACGTTTTCTCCTTAGAGGGTAAGGAGATCTTTCCCAATGATGTTTCAGGGCTGAGAGCTTCTCTGAACAGAACACTGGGGTCTGAAATTTTGAAATAGGGTATATATGAAGTCTGGGAGAAAGACTACCTCATCAGCAGCGTTTTTCATTTGGCTGGGACTGTTTCCTGCTAGCAGGCTGTGGGACCCCATTAGTCTTTCCTCAGGTCCAGGATAGAAAATGGACCATTTCTTGTCTCCTGGGAGAAGTATTTCTGTAATTCCCATGCATTTCCCCAGGGAATGCAGGCAAAGAATTTCCATGAGATGTGCCCTCAGTGAGAAGGCAAAGTCAGTTATTTTTTATACAAAATGTTGTTCTTAAGTATTGTACTTGTTGATTCAGAGATGCATGTAAATTATAGCCTGGATTTCCACTTGCAGACTGAAAAATGTTTTGTTCTAATAATAAATTCTGAATCTCTGCTGTTCCCATTTACATAACATACATGACACAATGTGAAAATCCTCAACAATATATTTTCAGAATTTAGCAGCTTGTTTTTCTACAAACATAAACATTTATTTTTGGTGTTAATAATTAATAATATGCCACATGCCCATAATAAATACAAAATCTAATCTTGTATAGACATAAATGTATCTGCCAAAGTAGTCTTTCTGTGCTGTAAATGACTTTCACAAAGCAGTAGCATACATTTTATTTTCAGTCACTTTTTTTTTTGTTTTGTGAACAGATATGTCATTTAATTAAATGTTTTCCTTTGCAATTAACAAATACTTAACACTTTAAAAAAAAGAAAAACAGTTAATAATTATTTTAAAAAGGGACATGGCTAATAGAAAAGTCTTTGCAGCTAAGCAAAATACAGACAGAAATGTGGAAAATCCCAGGAATGGAGGGAAGATCAGATATGAGTGTATCTTTTGAGTGTATCTTCCTTTTCTGCAGTGACAGAAGGAAATGACCTACTTGGGGTCAAAGTCACTCCTGCAGTTGGACAGAGAATGGCTCTATACTGTGCAGAACAAGATACTGGAGTGGTGCAGGGTAGCAGATAGAGGTACACCCTTCTCTCACTTATTGATTCCTCCCTCCAGAGTCCAGTACTTTTAGGTTTCATCACTTCCTAGAAACCAGCAGTAGCTGAGAAACCTCCTGACGAAGTCTTGGGGTTGTATTGCCGCTAATGGCTGTCCCACCTGCCAGCCAGGGGTGTGGCTGCTCTCGGTTCCACTGTGACTGCTCTTCCTCACAGTGACTGCTCTTCCTCACGGTGTGAGCATAGCCGGCAGCAGCCGCTGGGCTGCAAGCTGTGCCTGTGCTCATGAACCCTGGCTAACAAATTAGATGGTGTTTTAGCACTGATTTCTGGTACGAGGTGCAATGGGGTTTGTCTCATTTTCAGGGAAGCCACATGGAACTGTGGTTTGCTAAACTGCAAAGGTAATAGCGATCTTTCCAGAGTAGGCTGAGCTGACTTTTTGGGAAAGGTAATGATGTGCTGACACCAAAAGCTTAACAAAACATGAGATGTTCTCTTAGGCTGTTTTTAAAGACTTTTTGTTTATGTACTTGTTTTGCTTTTATTTATACTATTCCAAACATTAACTCTTGTCTTTGTTGACAGTTCATTGGTTGTGGTTAGTACTGGGGGTGACATAAGGGTCCTCAAAAATTTGTGAAACCTTCTAGAAAAAGTAAACCTTAATATTCCACCATGAAATAAGAGAAGAGATGAAAGAGATTTATCTGAAATGTTTTCATACTATCATTATGCATTCTGTAGAAGACAAGGACCATAAATGTCCAGTCACTATTCATGAGCCAATACTTATTAATCAAATGAAAATAAGGTGGTCTAAGAAGGGTGAGTTCAGAGTAACTGGGCTGGGATGACTCAGCCATCTTTACAGTGACAAACTCACTCAATGGTATTGTCCAAGGTGCTTTGGAGGAAAGTTTTCAAAATTCCCTATTTTCTATATTTCTCTCTGCTCAGTTCACCTACCATTTGGGCACTTTTTCCAGAAACTCTGGACACTCTTTTTGTGGAAACACACAGTTGCATAGAGCTTCACAGAGGCCCATGTTGCTGTAACTGAACTGAGTTCTGGGGGAGCCTACTTACCCGCATGGGTGATCATAGGGTACAGCTGTCAATACAATTGATCCAAAATGTGCCCAGCAAGGTTTTTTTGCACTTCCAAAAAGGCTTTTAAAAATGAAATGTTCTATAGAAATGGCCAGCACCAATGCAAGCTTCAGCCATTTTTCAAACATAATAGTAAACACAATATATTATAAATAGGAATAGATTATTTGTCAAAAAATATTGAGCCTGTTTTTGGAATGGAGGTTCTATCTTTTGATTCTATATTTTGAAAATATTTCTTGTACTTGGGCTTTTTTTTAGCAGATAGACTTGTCAGGACTTGGAGTCAGGGACTACTGCTTGTGTTTGTGTACAAACTGCTCTCATCTCAGTTATGCATCTAAGGTTGGACTTGCTGCATATAATACATACAGTAATTAACAGTCATTCATCATCTGTCATCAGGTACCTTCTAGCTGTTAATATTATCCTAAATGTATTTCCTTTAGAAAAACAGTTTTTTTAAAGACATGTGGGTCTCAGTACGTATATGACAACTAGCTGAAACAACCAACTAATCCAAATTCAGTTCCCAGATGAAACTTAATGTTTGCTCACAGTGACTATGACATTTGCTGCGTTAAAGAACCAGCTATATTTTCTTCCCTCAGCAGGGCAAAATGTGCATGTTGAGAACTACTGGTTATTTACCTGATCCTACCTGTTCCTACACAAATACAGACATTACTTAGTACCACTTTTAATCTGTCCAATATTTTAATATTGAATAGAAACATCCTGTGATAATTTTCATTATTCTGTTATTGATGGATTTCTTTCATGGAGGAAAAGAATAATTTAACACTGAGGAGCGCTCTGACATGAGACAAAACAATGGGAAGGGATAGTATTGACAACTATCTTATCCCTCCCAGTGAAAGGGGTAAGTAAAAATATAAAAGCATTTATTACTTGAAAACTTGGATTATAAAGAGGCAGTTTTGGGTGTTCATTTAATAGGAATGTGGAAGTCCTGGAGGGAGAAGTAGGGAAAACTCAGTTTTCTTGCAGCTGAGCCACAGTTTTGTCAGGTAGCCATTAGTTTTGATTTGTGGTATACCATTATGAACCAGTGAAGGGCAGCACTATCCAACAGTTCTAGGTAACTAGATAGATCATTAATTATGTTTTCAAGTTTACAATGATATAAACATTAGGTGTTTGACTGGATTTGCTATGAAAATGGTTGTGTTGCTATATTACTGCAAAACAGTAACTTCAAGAACTTTTTGTAATCATCGCCAGAATTCTGCAGTTACAAATCAACAGCTTACTTACAAAGGGTTTTAGGAAAGAGCATTTCATTTAATAAAAAGCTGAATCTCTTGCTAAGAGTATGGTCAGTTCAATTGCTTTATTAAGTTGCAGCATAGGGTCTTCACATCAAAACAGATCTTAGCAAATTGAAATATGATTAGTATCAGAAATATGTAAACAATAATACAGGTATTTTTGTAGTTCAAAACACTGGAGGAATTGTTTTCTACACAAATTGCTGGATGAGATTAGTACTTTTATTTCTGAAGTTTCCTTCAGCATTTTTCAATAGGAATTAATGATCTATGTGTCCGATACTCATATTTATGCTCAACAGAACAGGATATTGGAGAGAACTTTCATTAACAGTTTAATCTTTTTCTTCGTGTATGAAAATGTAGCCGTATAACCTTATACCAACCCTTCCAAAGTGCTATCTTCTTTACTATGGTGTTTGGGAGGGAAGAAAATTAAAAGGTGCTCTGCTATTTAGTCTCTTTTTAAAGGTTCTATGCCTATGTGCACATCTAAAAATTACTTTAGTAGTGTTTCGGTTTTTACTCCAAAAATAATATCTTGACTTTCCAGAGGAAGCTATGTTATACCAGAAGTCTATACTAACAATAGTTCAACTACTTACTTGTAAAGAAAAGCTATATATTGTTCTGGGTTTGAAGTATTTGTCGTGTGAATTCAGATGGTGACACTGTGTCCTTGCAATGTTTTGCATGATATGAGCCCTTTAGTTTTTTAAAAGATGTCTAACTCTTTCTGGCATTCTGATGGCTCTTGTGCCAAAAAGAAAAGTCTGACTGGTGTTTACCAGAGCAGGAATTTCACCTGTGGTGCTTTCAGGTGCTACAGAAAAGTAGGTGCTGGTTAAGGAAGCTGCTCTTGACTCCTTAGGCGAGGGGATGAGATAGGCAAGGATTCATCATCCCCTGTAAGAGATCAGCGTTAGTGAGAATCCAGCTGGGAACCTTCTGGCTTGGGGTTGGGCTCCAGGGGAGAGAGCCCCTGGGTGCTGCCTCTCCAGCCCCAGGATAGGTCTCCCAAACTCCATTTGAGAGAAGTCCTGGGTTTATTTCTTTGTCTTCTTTTTCACACAGATGTACAACTCCTTCAGCCTTGCGTGAGAGGATGTTGGGGCCAAGATGATGTTAGTTGCTTTCCTTCTCTAGCAGACTTGTGTACTTACTAAACATAAATATCAAGATGTTCACATTCCTATAGCCAACATCATTTATTTATCTTTTAAATTTAAATTTCACCTGCATTGTAAGACATTTATTACTATATTTAATGTGCAAGACTGTCCAATTAATTAATGAAAAATTCTAGGACATGGGTTACAAATTAAAATGGCGACATTTGCTGCAATAATGGTTTATATGTTGGAGAACCAGACCAATAGATCAGATTATAGAAAGATGAATGAATCCACAAATGAATTAAATGATTAAAAGCTTAAGCTGGCAGTGAAGTTTATATGTTTACTCTGATATGTAAAACATCTATTGATCTGAAGTTTGATCAGTAATATTTACAAATTTATTCTCATATACATCATTAGAATTGTATTCTCTTGTGCTAAAAGTTTGCTAGTTTACCTGAGTAGGGTATACTGATTACCCAGACTGCTGCAGATGCTCAGACACCTTGGGGAGCTCTGCTGCCCATGCATCGGTAGGGCTTCTACCTGAGGCGGGAGGAAAAATGAGCAGGAGGGCAAATGTTTGTCCCAGGTGAAATTGATGCATTAGGTTTTAACTTTTATACTTTTCAAATTCCGTATCGCCTAGTGTGTAACTCTGAAGTTTCTTGTAGCTCGTTAGCTGCTCTCTTAGGCCAGATAGACACAACAAGGCTTCTCTGAGCTTGCTATTCAAGGACACTCAGATTGTCCTAGGCCCAAAAAGAGTAAACTAGAGCCCCTAGAGAGGTGGAGAAATTGAAGAAATGACATCATTAGCTAAAGTTTTAATTGGCAAATTTATGCTTATATGCAAATGGACCAAACCTATAAAAGTGTGAAGAACTCGTGACTTGTCATCCATCTTGGGGTCCATTTGGGAGGTGGCCTCTGGCTCCTCAGGGTGTACCTTTGAAGGCCTTTCAAATAAATACCTACCTTTATTCCCTTACTCCTGTCTAGTCTCTGTTTCTAGGTAGCCGGACAAGGCATCGAAGTGATACCATAGGGATGCATCAGTTCTCCAGGGGTGGTGTGTGCTGTGTGTGACAGCAGGCTGAGGGCAGCTGCTGGGGCTGTCCTGGGCCCCAGGCGTCTGTGGCTGGAGAGGGAGGGAGAGCAGTCTGGGGCTCTCAGCCCTGCCTCCTCCCTCAAGACAGGGTTGTCTCTCCTTGCAGGAACAGTGGAGTGGAGAAGGCCATAGAGCGATGACTGCCTGAATTTGGCCACTGGCGTGAATAAGAGCAGGAGGAGATCCGACCCGTGTCAGGCTTGTGAGCTCAGGCTGCAGTGCAGTGCAGCTCTGGACACTTCTTGTGCTCTCAGAGGTCTGTTTCTCCAGAGCTTTTAAAAGTAAGGTTCCTGAGGGTAAGCAAGTCTTTTCCTAATCTCTTGTTCTTATTCCCTTGATGCTCTGAGAAGACATTATATTAAACGCCACACATGGCCTCACCTCCTCTGAGTTTGGACATTTTGAGGGATCCAAGGACTGATTTCAGGACCTGAGAGGATGGGAACTCACTGTATTATCCTCCAAAAAGGCATGTACAGAGAGAAAAAGATGCGAACCTGGAGGTTTTTCTGTAAAATAGAGCTTAAAAAGAACTGTGAACAATAGACAAGTAATTTCAGAAAAGCAAAACTGGATTAAGCAGAACCTGGGGTTTTTTAAGAGAGGAAAGCTGGGCAATGGACGTGGTCTGCTGATAAAAGAGAAAGTAAAAAGGATCTCTGAAAGCAAATATTTTAACAGAATTAATATTTTTCAGAATTATTCACCAACACATAAAAAGGATTAGACAGAAAAGTTTCTGAAACCAGAAGTTAAATGCCAAGGGGATGCATCTAGCATCCATATTGTAGTTGATGGTAAAGCTATAACTGCTTTCAACTGGTGCAGGGTTCAGACTTGGCTCTTCCAAAGATGCATGCCAGGTGTCCTTTGGATCATCTACCCTCTCGGGCTCTTTGATTTCAGCATCTTTGTTTGCAGATCTGGGGCTGGGTTCTCAGGGACTGAGAGCTGGGAGAGCATGTTCTGACATTAGCATCTGTCCCACCGGGAATCTGCCACCGGCTTCCAGTCCTGCCCAGCATGTCATGCAGATCAGAATCAGTATCGGCTAAAGCTGTAGCTTTATGTACTGGCCATGTACGTCTTTCTGAGTTATGCAAAAACATGAACTAAAATATGTGTTCTCATTTTTCATATGCTTCACCTGATGTCTGAAACCACAAATTATATCCAAAATGAGAAACATTGTGTGCTCGACTAATATATATTGCAACTTTTAAAAAATGTATTTTTTATAGAGGGTCATAATATATTATATTTGTATAAATTCAGTGGAATGGATCTAAGCAATATTTTTACAGGAAATATAAATGTGCTGCTCTGATTGGAGTCTGCAGTGGCCCTGCTGGAATGTTCCATAATGGGCACCACCAGCAGGCAAAATGGGGCAGGGAATCAGCAGGAAGGGTATACTAAATAAATACTCATAGGAGAGCCAAGGCAGTACAAATTATAACAGCAGATGCTAAAGCTTGTAAGTAACTTTACTTAGGGGAATCATTTCATATTAGTTCTTAAAGGTTCTTTTGTCTTTGTAATTGCGTTCTCTTGTAAATAAATATGTAGGTTATCTTACCAAACAGATAACACAGTCTTTTACAATAGGAAATTGAAGTATTTAAAGTCATGTCATGTAATAAGTTGTTGCCTGAACACTCATTTACTTCTGAGAAACTTGGCCCAACTGCCCTAAAAGAGCTGCTTACTCCATTCAGATTCTTATTTAAAATTATATTTAAAATAGAGATCTGAACTAGTTTTTTGATGGGGTTTTTGGTTTTTAATTTTGTTTTAAGGCCCTGTTTTGCTCAGCCCAGCAGTCTAAGAGTTCAAAAGATAAGCATTTTGTGACATGAACAGCCTGAAATATATTTCAAAAGAAAGCAATTAGAAATATTGTTTTCTAACACATTTCACAGTTTATTGATGCTGAGTAGTGAAAAAAAAAAAGGTGAAATACATGTAGAGTAATTTTGTCACTGGAGCATTATAGAAAGTGTGATTAGTCTCATAATGAGTAATAAACAATGTGCAGCTGAAATTGCAGGGAGGAAGCATGTGCATGACTGCAGTAGAAATCTCATGGGTTAATTGTGTGTGGTAAGGTCCTCTCCCCTCCCCCAAATGAAGAAATGAACATCTAGCAGCACAAACAATTGCTGTTCTGTTGTCTTTCGCTGCTAAAAGATTGTGGGAAATGAATTGAGTTGTGTGTCAAAAACGACATGTACATGGAAAGTCTATTTTCTTGCCTTGGGGCTCTCTGTGATAACTTGCGTGTGGATGTCTCATTGCAGCTGTGCTCTTATCATCACCATTGATTGCATCTGCTTGCTTATTTCTGCATCCTTTTATTCACCACAGATCAAAATCAGAAGGTCCATTTCAGCTGTGTGCATGTTCTCCAGTCAATCCAATAACTTCATCTATTTTGTCCTGCAGATAGGCTTCTTCACTCCCATCTGCTGCGTAGATCTCCAAAGTGGTGTGGAAATTGCTTAAGCAACCTCAGTGTATCAGATGAGAGATGCATTCACTGTGGAACAGATAGAGAACTTTTCTTCCCTTTTAACAGTTTGGAATCATTTAGTTAATAGATGGTTAGTGGCTCATGTAGCTTTATGGCTTCTTGGCCGCTTCCTGAGCAGGTGGGAATCCTTGGATGGTCTTGCTGCACTGTGGTTACATGATACATGTGATGTCATCCTCCACCACAGTGGTTGTTAGCAGGAGTATGGAATTAATCCTGGGGATTTCTGAAGAAGTCATACAAGTTTTGTCCTGGTGGATACTGAAATTACTAAGGGATGAATAGGGTGAAGTTTGTGTTAATGCCATCTTTGCTCCACCCTGTATGGAATGTTAACCATAGCTCAGTCATCTGTCAATATCTGGGCCTCTCAATCCTATTGCCAATTACTGGAACCAGCCACTCCCCGTATGTATTTTAGAAATTAGTCTCTGATTATTAAATCATGACTGCATGTTAACACACATTATTTTTATAAACCCACTGCAGACTCCCATGCATTATAAATAAATTGTATTAACTCCAGTTCATATGAAATATTTATAAATACTATGGAAAGGGCTCACTTTCTGTGCATAGTTATTAGGCATTTTAGATTATAAAAGATTGCATATGGTCAATTATGTAAAATTATGAGAATACAAACTTAAAACCAGGCTCATAATCCTACAATGAGAGACACGGAAAACCAAGATTCCAACTGTGTTCAAGAAGAGTGGCATGCTTTATGTTTCTTAATTATCTTTATTTCCCAGTAGCATTGCTATTGCCAAAGCTCAATTTACTATGTGCCAATGAAAGAGTAATAAGTTACAGAGACACTCCTATATCAGATGAGAGACTTTCACTCTCCTCTGTTGTCAGAACATAAACCCATAGAGGTCAGATGATTTTAGCTGTACCATGTTTGACTCAGAGCAATTTTGTAATTTAGGGCAAAAATCAGCTGTGAAGTGAATGGTTCTTACTGAAAACCCTTCTAGAGGTGGGCAATGAGGCTGTTGATGTCACTTAATGTTAAGCAGCTAACAGGAATTACAAATCTAACTATTTTTGTAAATAGGCCGTAACTCCTGAGTCTGTGAAAATATACCCTAGTGTGGTAATAAACCCCAGAAGGTACAGCAGGAGTACTGTGCCTGCTGGTTTGCAGAGCTCTAGTTTACGGACTAGGGAAGGACATGGCTGAGTGACAGGAAGAAGTTTTTGAAAATATTCATCAATGTTCCACTGAATCCAATGGAAATAATCTTTTCTTCTCTGGGAGAACATTGGGAGACCAGCGAAAAATGCCTCTGAAACCCTCAGCCTGGTGGTCTGAGCTGGCCTTCATAAAGCTGCCCATTAGTTTCCCCATCAGGGATTAGAAGCTTTTGAGGTGTTTTACCTTTTTGTTTTGGTGAGGAAGCATCTCTAAGAAGACTCTGTATGGTCTTTTACATAAATATGATAAACCTGTTTACCCAACCTCTCATCCACAGCTTTCTTCTAACTAAATCTAGGTTATGTCCCTAGTTGGAAAATTAATAAATAAGTTAAATGTTTGTACAGCACCTTGAAGCTGTAAAGTGCTGTCTAAATCCCAAGTACTAGCAACCCTCTCAATTATGATACAGCATGTTTATACAAATATGTTTGATGTCCTCAGAACATTTGGACTAAGTGGAGCATATTTCCTGTTGAGAATAGATTTTGCTAGTTGGAAGCCATGCCTTATGAAATGCAGGCTGCTGTCACAGAACCCAGTTCAGGAAAATAATGACATAAAGAAACAAAATTTGCTACATTAAACCCACATTTTCTACATATTTGGAAGCAGGAGTAAAATATTTCAAAAAATCCCTTCTTCCTGGTTTAATCAGAATCGTGTTGCTTTGCTGATTACAGAAGCACCTGCAAGTTTTATTATAGTGGCATTCCATTTGACTTTAGTTAATGGTCTGACTATTTTCATTACGTATTTTTATGAGTTTATTGTTTGGACATTTTAAAATGGAAACATAATGAAAATCATAATGGAATTAGGAAGCTTTCCTCTAGAAGAGCAATTTTCACCATGGCCTGCTCCTACCAGTACTATTTTTCTCACTGTAAGCAGAGGAGAGGGCTGGCTTTGGGAATACTGGGATTTGCTGTGAGGTCCAGGACTGCAGCCAGGGAGAAGGCTTGCTCTAAAGCAGTTTTTCTGTCACAGTTGCAGTGCAGATGTAATAATGTGCATGAAGAGAGTAAAAGAAAAGGTAGTTGAAGTCAGTCTTCTATTTTCACTCTTAAGACAATGACTTCTCCCTCTATATACCAGGCTATACTTTATTATCATAAGCTTTCTTTGACTCAGAATATCTTTAGCATTCTGATTCTTGAGTGTTGAAGCTGTCAGGCAGTATCTCAGCAAGCAGAATCTATTTTTTTCAGGGAAGTATTTCTCATCATTACAATGCTTTTTAGCCCCAATTAAGGATAGTTTATGAATTACAATATCACTGCTAATGCCAGTAAAGAGGTCACATTTTGCTGTGATGGAGAAGAAAAATTGTGCCTAAGGACTCCAGAGAATGCATGTAGGTTTTGGGTAAAGGGCTGTTAGACTTCTAACAGCCATGTCAGAATTCATATGCTCATCGTTGAAAGCTGATACTGGATAATTAAGCCATGCCAACAGATAGCCTCAAAGATATGCTACCAAGGATACAGCATGCTATTCAAGGCATTAAAAAAGCTCTAAGGTAGAAAATTCTGAATTGCTCACCATTAGAGTGGCTCTGCCACCACTGAAGTAAAAAGTAGAAGTCCTGTCAGCCTTCACAGGAACCATGCTGCTCTACTGACACATGTGCCAGATATCTTCATTGTTAATTGCATGACCAAGTATCTTAACTGTAAATCTGATTCAACCTTACTCATCAGTAATGTATTAAAAGTGTAGATGGGCAAAGAGCAACTGTTCTTGCAATGACTTTAAGCCTTCAGCATTGTGTTTCTATTTGCCAAATTAAATTGAAATTGAGAGGAAATAGAGAAACCCCCTTTCAGGATAGTGTTCTGATAAGAAATAGCTGCTTACAGAGTGATTAGGGAGCCGCCTAAGCGATGGTTAAGAGAATGATTCCCCATACCTGAGCACTAGCCTGCTTGTGCATTGCTTTCCCTCCACAGCCTGGGAGCCACTATGCCCCAGCAGAAGTGATAAATCACAACAGGCAGGGCTGCAAGAGGCTCTGCTGGTCCCCATCCTGTGCCCTCCCTCCTGCAAAGTCCCTGGGTGCCCCACTCCATCCCACCTGCCTGAGCTCCAGCCTGCCAGCACTGCCCACACTGCACAACTGCTTTCACTGGCAAAAACATCCTGCCCTAAAACCCTCCTTCTGCAGCTTCGCTGTCTTTTGTCATGCTGCTTTCTGAGTCCATGGTTAATCCCCATCTTTCGTATCAACTGTTGCCCTGAAAAGCATTTCTGAGTGGTGCTCAGGCCCCTGGGATCTTCCCCTTCCGAGACTACTGCCTTTCACTTCCTGCAGTCGCTCTTCATCAGCAAGGCTGTTAATTCTGCCTTCTTTTTTTTTTTTTCTTTTAGCTCTTTTCTCTGATATTTTCTATTCTATGGAAATCAGATGACAGTCAGAACTACAGATGGAATTATACTGAGTAACTCTTAAATTCATTATGCCAGACTACTACCTATGTTTTCCATATCCGAAATCTGGTAATAATTTTTCTGTGGATAATTTATCATTAATGCAACCTTTTCTTGTCTTACCTTTTTTGCTTATCAACCAAGACCAAGCCTGTAGAATAGACCATCCTTCACTTCCCTGCCTAACTCTGTACAGAGACCTACTGGTTTCTCTGCCAATGATTCCATAACTGCTGCATCACTAGACTTCCATCAGCTATCTTGTGATTTCTGTATTAAACACATGAGATGGTATCACAAACTGATCTGTCTCCAGTGTTTGCTTTTTGTTCCCGTAATGCAGTGGCCATGGGAATGGGTTGCTCTACTTTAGCCTACTCCACGTGTTCATCCCATAGCTGCTTAGTTGCTTAAATGTCTGATTTTCTGTTTACTTTAAATCTTTTTTGGCAGATGGATTTTTTGATGTGTCATTTGGGTGTAGAAGCTTCTCTTCTTTTCCTGTGGTTGTCTTTCAGTTGAGGTAGCCCAGCAGTGCGGGCTCCATGTGTGACCTCAAAGGACTTGCTGTCCATAGGAATTTCAAATCATTATTTAAGCTGATTAGTAAAGAGCATTTACTATAGATACTAAAAGCCCAAATGCTTAAGAGATTTTCACACTGCATAAACTATTATGCAGTATCTTCACTGTTGGTGGGGTTTTTTTTCCTGAAATAATCAATATGTCTTATAACTGCTCATCACGAGAAATTTCCAGTGTTGGTCAAATATTTTATGGTGATTCTTAAAGCTTTCTGGCTGTCACCTGGAGTAGTGACCCAATATGTATTTTTGGTGAATGTTATGCAACTTTCTTCTTGGGAATGATCAGGCACTCTAATACCGAGTTGGGAGATAGCTGTATTTTGTTCCCAAGAGCCAAGCCTCTTTACCCATGAGGTTGTCCAGCTGGACAAAATTGCAGCTAGTATCTAAACTACCTTTTTTAATGATGGTGAAGTGATGGATGATCACAGTGTGGATCCTTACCTCATTTCTTTAGTAAATATTCAGACTTTTTCATTCTTTACTGGGCGAAATCCTACAATCATAATTACATAGTTTACATGAATTTAATAGTATTAATGTACATTGGATTATGTTGTTAAAACTGAGCAGAATTTGATTTACTAAATTTTATTTAATTAAATGCAATTTCTAATTAAAAAGTAGTTCCTATGTTATTATTTACATTCTTTGTAGAATATGTGCATTTTGAAGAAATGTACAGTATATATTGAGATCTTATTAATTGGCATGAGGGTTACCAGAGCAAGAGCTTTAACTCAAATCTACAGTAAATAGAAGAATAAACCCTAAGGTAAATATCAATAGCTTTATAGCTCCCCATAGCGCAGCAGGGACTGCCACAGGAAAGCAGTCAATTTCTATACAAGCTTTATTTTTCATTGCTGGTTTTCCAACAGTTATAGCAATTTGGAACTGAAAATGCACGAAAATATTGCTTTCACATAAGGAAAATGTTTTCTCCAGTACTGTTGTCCAATGGCCTGATGAAGAAATGGCCAGTGGGACAGGTAAGAGATGCCTAAGCTTCAGCTCTATCAACCTGGCTGAGATGAGGCTCCCTTGGCATATTTTTGTGACATTGTGCACTGAGACTCTCTGCCCATCCCAGCCTAGGCATTGTGCCCACAATGCAAGGTGGAATGTGGAGGGGCCAAAGGGCATCTCAGACTCTTCCAGAGGTGAACGCTGCCTTTCAGCTTGCCTCTTTGAGCTGTTGTGTCTAATGACTCCTTAAAAGCTATGTTTTTGGTTCCAGTTCAAACAAAATCAATAATATTGCTTTCACCAACCAGGGGAAGAAAGGAATCAAGCATGTGCAAGTGAAGTTGTCTGATTTTGACAATAAATATGAATTGTACTTTCTTACACCAGAACACTTCCCAGTTTCCCTCCCCACTCTGAAATTCAGAGTGCAGGGCCAGAAGGGTCTTGAGGTTGTTCAGTCAAACCTTCTCTTTCTGTTACACTACTCAGTTTCCCCGTTTGCTGTCACACTCAATAGGTTGCTGAATTAATTATTAAAAATATATTCTTAATTTTTAGTTTGAATTAATCTGCTTTCAGCCATTGCTTCTTGTTATGCTTTTTTTCTGGATTAAAGATCCCTTTAGTACCTGGTATTTTCTCCCCATGAGGTGCTTATCTGTTGTAATCAACTCACCACTCAATCTTCTTCTTGATAAGATAAACAGATTGAGCTGTTCAGGATTCTTACTGTAAGGTATTTCCTTCAGCCTAAAATAGTGTATGTGAGCCTGTTCTACACATACTTCAATTTTTTTTTAACATCCTCTGCCTTATGCAGCTTTTTATATCTAAAAGGAGCAATCTAGCACAAAAATTGCCTCCCCATCCCCAAGGAACAATCATCATACAATGACCCTATGTAAGCCTCAAAATAACAAAAACTGAATTTCTTTTGACAGCATTCATTTATTAGGCAGCAAGGGCAGCTGAATGTATCTGAATCTTACTGCTTCATTTTTGGATGAACCAGGTTGTGGTAAAATCCTCTGATGCATCAGAGGGGAAGGTGAACAATGACACATGTCCCAGGAGAGGCCACCGTGCTATGTCACAGCTGCCTATGTGTTGGACAAATGTGAAAGCTTTGTGGAGGGGATAGGAATTGTGTCCAGCACTGGGACAAAGCTAAGGATCATGCCATGGCCAGCCCTGCTATGCCAAACCCGGGAGCATCTTTGTACCACAGTGATTTGGGGATTTTAAACAAATCCCATACCAAGCAGGAACAAATGTATTGTGGGTGCAGAGGGCTCTGGGGAGGAAGACAAGTCAGATGAGTAGTGCTGGTGCTTCTTTGGGGGTGGGGGACAGGGAAGGTTTATTCTGGCTGTGCAGGGGATGGCTGAGAGCAGAGGGAAGCTTTTTCCCTGCTTGCCAAGGTCACTCAAATCCCTTGTTTACTACTCTTGTGATACTCACTGGTATTGTTGGTAGTGATGTGGTCCAAGAACCAAATGGTATCAGCATTGGTATGTTGAAAAAAATGTGACTTGCCCAAATTTGGTAATTACCTCACTCTAAAACACAGAATAAGTTGTAGATAATTAAAAAGGCAGTTTTAGGGCTAGTAGAAAGAATAGCAGAATAAAAGACATAGTAATTATGTTTCTCACTAATCTATATACCTGGTGGAATCGAATTGCATTTTAGAAGGGAAAATGAGGTGAGTTCCCCCCAGTGCTGTCTTACAGAACTTGGCTTTTCTGCTGCTTATACTCGTAAACCTTCATGTAAGTGCAGGAAACTGCCCATAGAGACTTCACTGCGTGGCTGGGTTCTAAATAACCAAAAATTCCATCACTCTTCTACAGGAATGCTATATATGGTGAAACATGTGGCATTCCTGCCTTCAGCTGCTGAAGGATGGCGGAGATGAGGTGCTGGAATTTCAATAGTTGCCTATGACTGAACAGTCATGGTTCAATAGTTTTTCCCTGCTGTTAAAAAAAGCTATTTAAGAAATTGCTAATACCTCATTTAAAATCTTGATCCTTTTGATGTGATGACAGGGGGTCAGGCTTGGAGGCGGTGTCACAAACAGAAAGATATGAATGTTCAACATATAGAAGTATTCATTAATGACTCATAAGCAAGAATGCCTGGCGACTAATTGGAGATTTTTGTGCAGAAAGATTGTATTTATGGGCTCCATAGAATCGAACTTATTTTTGTTCTGCTGCTTGTGAGGCTATCTTTTTGGCAGGAAGAAGTCATTAATCAAAATCCTTACTTTTGTAAATGACAGAGTATTGAGAGGTGGGGAGAGAGGAGGGCAGGTAGAACATGCATCTGAAATGCCAGAGAGATTTTGTACTGATACAGCTCATACCACCAAGTAGAAAAGAGGAAAACCTCTATTCTAATGCTCCTTATGTCAGGGCATCATTGATGAAACCCAGCTCTACTTCTCCGTGTGAAATCTGAAGTTACACTTTTATGATCCCTTTATATTTGTTCATTTTTTTTAAGCAACGCAGCTAAAATCCAGTCTGCTTACCATAAAAGCATTTGAATTGACATTTTGCATTCTCAGCTGATTTCTCATGGTTAAGGGTTCTTGTTGGAATAAGTGCTCAGGGAGAGCTGTGGGGTTTGGGCAGGGAACCTGATCCTGTTCCTACTGGGTACAGGGTATCCCCTCTCTGCCCATGGCTCTCTGCCCATGTGCAGTGGTTGCTCTCCAGCTACCAGAGGCAGTGCAGCCTGGAGAGCAGGCTGCACAGAGCAGTGGTGGAGTGCATGGAGTACCTAGAAACAGAGAACAGCTGTGCATGTGCCTAACAATAGCTCCCCTCGAGCTAAGGCCAGTGCTGTTTTCACATTTTATTGTTATTGAGCAAGTATCAGGGATAATTTAAACAGATTGAAAGGTATCTCCACCCTTTCAAAGGACTGAAATATGCATTCTCTCAAGCAGTTTCCTTGGAACAGAAATCTTGGCATTTAAGTTCTTCTTGCTTATGCTATATCATGGACTAACAGATAGGGATTTCACATGTTTCTACGGGCAGAACCACCTTTTATCCTGTTCTAGCAAGGCCCGATTCATCTATTTCTTAAGATAATAAATATCATTGACCCTGTCTGCTCCCATACTTCACAAATTCATTAGCAATTTTCTATGTTGTTTTACTGTGCTATACAGCTATGGAAAGAGACCTGCAACCATTGTACTGTAAATCACTAATACCCAGACTGAAAGCAGTTGCTGTTAATGGGATAGCTCACCTAGTGCTTGCATGTCAGAGATGTTAGTAAACGCAGGATGATGAGCACAGCTTTGGTGGAGGCTGAATTTGTGTCTCTAATAAATGCAGGACAAATGGACAGGATGCTTGGCCCTACACCTGAGCAGCCTGTCTGCAATGCCAGCACTTTGCAAAGAACATTAGAGAAATTAACAGAGATGTCCTTCTGATTAGCCAGCTTTTCCAAGTCTAGCTAGCATAAGCTCTTTACTCTTTGGAAGGAAATACTTCCAAGGAGGATAGAGAATTGTTTTTAATGGTGGTAATCTTCTAATAAATTATTTCTGACCAAGGGAAGACTTGGAGGGGCAAGATAATCCCAGAGTAAAGTTGATTTAACTTTTCCATTATCCTCAGGAAGGCTCTGGGGTTGGAGCTTTGAAGAGCTGTATGTGACATTTTTAAAAGGTTTCAGCAGAGGCTTAAACTCCTATAATGTTAAATAAATTTTCTGAAGCGATGAGATTCTCATGCCAGGGGCAGAACATGAGGAACGTTTTTGTGTGTGCACTAAAGTTGATGGCATTGGCTTTTTGACAAGGTTTCAAGATGCAAAGTACAAAAGTACTAAAGTACAAAAGATGTAGAAGTACCAAAGTACTTCTGAGTATATTCTTATTACTTTCCCAATTAATAACAAACAAGAGGTTTCCATTTTTCGCTGGAATGAAGCAATGTGCATGAAAGGAACTTACACTGTTGGACACGAGTGTACATCAAAGCTGTGTGTGATGCAGCCTCTGCCCACGTGCTCTAGGTCTGGCATGGAGCACATTGGCAAGACTTGTAGTGTAGCTGGCTGCCCTCACTGGCCCGTGCATAAGGAGGATATGACTTTGCAAGCCTTGAGAACTGGTGCCTTTTTCATTCAGGTACAAGAAGGAAACCTGAAATTGTCATTTTTTGACAGAATGTACTGATTTGCATTACAAGGCTGGGAAGAAAACATGCACTTCACCTGCTTTGACAGTTGGCCTTCTGAATTACACTTATCAGCTGTATTAGCCCAGCGGCCTTTGGCAGAAGAGGAGCAGGGGTGGGTAGTATTGTTCTGGCTGATCAGGGACGATGCATGGCTCTGGATTTCTGCGTTCCCTTTGGCACTTCGGTGGCATTTAAAAATATGACAGCTGTGAATTAGCTCAGCTATTTACAGGCTGGATTGCACATGGCTCACTGACAGGCAAGGTGCAAAAGGTTTTTTCTTCTCTTTCACTTAGTGTTTGATTTCCACCAGGAAAGCTGTGGCAGCCAAATATAATAGTGGTTACAAGCCTTGATAAGGCTCTGCTGATCTATTTGCCTTGCTAATTTCTGTAGACAGTTATGTTTGCGTCTGCAGTAGGTCTCGGCAGGAGGATCTTCCTTTTACAGCTCTATGTGCTTGTGTTATGGGATAATGAAGATGAAGAAGGCTGCACACCTGAATTCCTGCCCTTACAGAGGACCCTCACCCTCACCCTTGTTGCTCTTTGGGTGTTAATCATGTTTCTGGCTTTCCTGTGGCCTGTTTGATTGGTGTTCCCTGCTGGATGGGCTCTGTAATGAACTGCAGTGCATGGTGAGCAGCTCACATGGCCCCTGCACCATTACTTTGTCTTCCTTATAAGGAGTAGGGGGGAAAAAACTCCACAACCAATGTTACTTTTACTTTCAGAAGTTTCTCTCTGTATTTCACTTAGTTTGAAAGTTTAAACTTTTGCTGAATTTCTTTGCTGTCATAGAAGTGACTTTTTCCTTAGACTGTACTGACATGTCTATATATGAGGGTGTGCAGAAAGCGCCTGGTGTTGTGGGCGAGGAGAAGATGGGAGCTCATCAGGAAAGGCAGAGGAGCAGAGCGCAGCCACAGCTTCAAATACTCCTGGGATGGGCAAGAGTGGAGTCTCTTAAAGCCTTGTTTTGCTCTGCAGCATGTTGTGTCCTGGTGGGATTGAGGCTGGGCATTCATCCCGACCGGGTCACTATGAGTGGCTGGCATGTTCTTGCCTACTTCCCCTTCTCATGGAGAGAGTGCCTGTAAGCCACCAGGAGATTAAACACAGAAGGCATGTTCCTTCCTCCAGACACTAAAAAGTCTCACTGCTGCCTTCTGTATCAGCCAGGAAATTATCCATGTTCTTATTGATGCTGGTAAGGTTCCCCATGCATCGGTGCCTAAGGGTCTTAAAACAGGGAGATGCTTTCCCCTCTCAGCTCTCAGGGAAACCTGCACTTCTCTTGTCAGTTTGTACCTCAGCAGCACCTCTGCAATGCCTTGTTGATAGATGTAATCAGATGTCTCTCTTATGTTATATACTGCACGTTTGTGGAACACAGTAGAGGATTGGTGTGGAAAATTATTTTATGTCTTACAAGAGTTATTTCTATGTTTGCACCCCCTTTCCCTATCAGACTGTTAGAGTGATCTTTCAAAATTTTTTCAGTACCTCCCATATAATTTTGCACAGTCATCACCAAAATTGGTTATCATGGAAAATCCTTCCCCTTCTGCCCCCTCACATTGCTAAAATCTAATTTTAGACTGGGAAAAAAAGATTTAAAGGATTCATATGGGTAGGGTGAATTTTGTGACAGACTGGTCCAGAACTCCATCCTGGAAGCAGTCCTGCCTATCAGCTGAGCCACTGCAGTATCTGTAATTTTTATGTATTAGGGATCTGGCACCTTTCTCTGGCATCTTATGCCATACAAAATTAGCCCAGCATATGGATAGTGTAAACTAGAGGACATAGGTTTGAGTAATGAACAAACAGTGACTATGCTAATTGGCTTCATGGACATGGAGTTCAGTGTCTTCAGAACAGAATCACCTCAGCTGTTTTACAACCGAAAATAATAAAAATAAGTGTCCCTGATTTGGTGATTTTTGTTTTTTCTTTTTGTTTTGGCAGTGGCAAATATTTCCAGCCTCCTACTTATTGTGATTAGAGTTTGTGTGCAGCCCAATCTCTGCATATTGTAATGAATGGCTCTTACAAACAGGCGAGCCAACATCCTTTTCCTTTTAGTTGTTTAGTGCACCTGCAGTTGATAATAAAGATCAGCACATCCGAAGGTGTTCATCAAGTTCTAACATCAAAACAGTGAGGAAAGCAGGAATTGCTGTGCTCGTAAGAACTGTAAATATCTCATAAAACTGAATATCAATTTTAAAAAAATAAAGCTTGCTATAAAAAGAAAACCTCAGAAAGATATATTCTACAATAAGATTTATTTTATGAATTTCTACTTACTGCAGTGGTTTCCAGACTTGCCAGGCTGTTTGTTTTTGGTTGTTTTTTTTTTTTTTTTCTTTTTCCCTGCAAGCATTTTAATGACCCTCATTCTTCCTCTGCCTGATCCTAATTCTGCTGCCCATGGTCACTGCTGGCTTCTGCACAGGAGTGACCTCTGGCCTGGAGAATGCTGAGTCAGCAGCAGCACTGTCTCCCTCGCTAGCCCTGTTCCTACACTCTGGCTGGCAGAAGCACCCTGTTACTGCAGGGCTGAGCATTTTCTTTGTCCTTCCAAAAGTTGTGGGCCCTGTAGGGTGGCCAAGGGGGATCTGGCATGGAATGGGAAGCTGAGACACCTTTGGGAAGTTTTTTGCTACCATTTAGGTCCCTGCTTTCGGTGCAGGCAGGCCTTGCCAAGCACTAGTGTTGGGATTTAGTGCAGGCTGAACTTGTACAAAGTTAGTGCAGGAAATCTGAGTTCTCCTCTCACTGTTAAAAAAAAGGATGGGGGTAGAGGGAAAAGGAAAGAAAAAAAGGTGGTTTTGCCTTGTGAGAGCCAGCTCTTTGAGAGATGGTATGCTTTCTCATTGCTGTACAAGCACACTTCCATCCTCACATTAAATTTTGCAATCTATGATTTGGGGAACATAAAAAGTGGTCTTTTAAATGGGGTATTCTGGGTTTTGTCTGTGGCTCTTGTGGTTATAGAGGTATTCAGAAATTGAGAAGTGTGCTCTAAATGCAGTCTATAGAGGACTTCTCAAGCAATCTTTGTTCCTTGCATTGGTTCAGAACACCAAGTACCTGCATTTTAGGTGCTGTTTGTGTAGTTTATCTGTGAGTAAATGGATGAATTTGATAGTCATATCTATCCTGGATGGGAGGTAGCTCTAACTTTTACATGTTTCTTGACTGGTCATAAATCATAATCACAGATCTCAGAATATTCTGAGTTTAAAGGGACCCACAAGGATCATCAAGCCCAACTTTTAAGTGAATGGCCCACACAGGGACTGAACCCACAAGCTTGGGGTTATTAGCACCATGCTCTAACCCACTGGGCTCATCTCAGCGTCATAAGGAACATAAGAATTCATAAGGATTGATCATTATTCATGATAAATGAACTAGAAAAATTCTCCTTTCTCTGATACACCTCCTCAATAACCTGATGATCATTACTGTGCTAAAAACCTTGAGAAATATCCTAAACAATTTGCCTATCAATACAAGCCTTTATAATGGAGTTAAGTGTAAATTTATATATGTATATGCAAAAGGCTAATAGTACTGTTTTTGTAGTGCTGATATTCTAGGATTTAAATGGGCAGGGTTTTTCGAAGGATAATGTCTTTCACTGGATCAGCAGTTTTAGTTGGGGAACACTGCTAAGTGCTGGTGTCTGTTCTCTCTCTGCCTTGCAACAATAGTGTTTATTAGTGCCATGCTCACGTGGTTGTTGTCTGTTGTTACTGATGCTGGGGCTTGGGTTCCTCACCTAATCATTATCAATTAAATGCACATTTTGGTTGCTTTACATTGCACCTTCTGTAATTATCTGTGGAGAAAAAAGTCTTGACAGTGGCCCCTCCAGCCAAGGGCATACTCACAGTAGATGTTACTTAGAAATTTCCTAGTTATAGTTGTCCACAGTTGTTCTTAATTATTTTTCAAGCATACTGCTCTTTTCTTAAAATTGAGTTGCAGAGTGCTCCTCATCTTGCAACTCATGCAGTAGGATCAGGACAGCAGCAAATTCTGTAAGTGCTGGCCAGTGTTTTATATCACCAGCTGGCCTCTTTGTTAGAGGAGTGCCGCTTTGTTACTGTCCATGTACCTCCAGTGCTGCGCAGTAACTTCATCTGCTGGGAGTGCAAGTAACCTAATTTTGAGTAATTTTTAGAACAGACATGGCTGAAATCTCCTGCTGGCCTTGATATCTGCAGGATTTTATGAAGTAGAGGAGCTAAGAGTTTTTCACCTCCCCTATGCTTATTTCTGTCTTAACTATCCGAGGACTAAAAGAAGAATCAGATGGGTGATGTAATGATAATGATAAATTTGTCTAAACATGAGCACAGATTTGAAAAGCAAAAAATCATGATCTACACTTCTTATTTTGCATCGCACTTAATTTTCATGAGTTCTTATACACAGTGCATGCAACAATAATGTGTTCTTTATACTCTGACAGATGACTGAGAACGGCCACTTACTGCAAAACCCAAGCATCAAACATTTTCAACCTTTCTAGTAGATAATTTTAATTCTTTCCAAATAAAGCAGCACAATTCAGGCAGTACAAAGCTTGGGAGGTAGCATGATGATGAAGATTGAACAACTTAATTGTGTTCTAGATAGAAAATGCCGAAAGGAATCAATGATATAGGAGCCAGTAGGAAGGAAACTTGGGCAGTCACCCTCCTTGCTTTCCATCAGAGAATGGGGTGGTTTGTAATTTAGTATTCCTGCATCAAATATTTTTGTCTTCCACAGAGGTGTTTGTAGGAGAAATTCAGAAACCTTTACAAACGCTTAATTAAAGTTTGATGTTCCTTTATTATTATCATTACTATTACTAATACTATTACTATTACTATGACTATTACTACTACTATTACTATAATAGTAATTATTATTATTATTTATTGTTATTATTCCATTTGTATGGGCATATCTAGCAAATCACTCTTTCTTTTTTCAGACTGTGGTCCAATGTGTAAACTGTATTTGAAGAGGCTCATTTCAACTTAATAGCTGCCCACATATCCTAAAACAAAATCACAACTTAAGCTAACTGCATTTTGCAGGTCACAAGCAGAAGTTTGGTGCAAAGCATGTTCCAATTCTAATGTTTTTACTGGATTTGGTTTTTTATAAAGAAATTAGGCACACACTTACCTAGCAATTTTATGTAGGTAGTAAGGAAGTAGCTTACTGTCTTTAAAAATAAATAGAAGCATACCTGCTCGATGTGATCAATTGAATGCCAGGGGTTACAGTGGCAAATCTACAAGAAAAGAAACAATAATGAAGACAAAAATTCTTGAACAAAAGAAATACAAGTTTTCAGCTGGAGAATAACGTCTCTGCTGTTCCTTTTGACATATAAGAGATTTGTAGTAGATTTACGCATCCCAGAGCTGAGCTGATGGTCACTCCCCACTGAGTACAGTTAGAAATAATCGAGGATACCATAAAAGCATTTCAGTCTTACACATTTGCTCTAACAGTATACAAAATAGAGTTAATAGGTATCATATCACTACTAGATTTCAATTTTAGCTGCTCTGTAAGTTAAAAAAAAAATAAAATAGGCAAGACAAGGAAAATGAAAAGACTCCTTTCTTTCCAAGGAAATCCTTTCACCTCCACCTGGTCTGGGCCACAGTAGCTCAGAAACATCACAGAACAATTTGGCAGAGAAAGAAAGATAATTCTGCATTTGACTGTAAATCCAGAAATAATTTAGTTTATCCAAATTGCAATTTCTCCTCGATACTGTTACATTTAACACTCCCACGCTTACAGACGCTGCTGTGGGCTCTCAAGCAGTCACTGTCCCTGGGACCTTGGCACTGTGTTTCCCGCAGAAGCTGGGCTGCCTCCCCACATGGGCACTGGGATTGCTCCTGAAAGATTGTATTGGGCCTCTGAATCTTCCTCTCACAAACTTCTTTACTGGGGGGAAAGTAGCAGGCCTGTCCCTGCCAGAGCTGAAATATCTCGGCATGGCTTTTGTTCATGGTGTCACCATTCTCAGACTCACCAGACAAGGTCCCTGCCTGGGAGCAGGGCAGGACCTGGGGGCACGGGGCAGGGGCAGTGACCCCCCGGCCCACTGAGGCTCTTGCACATCACCTACGCTGTTGGCAGCTGTGCTGTTATAAATGCTGTGCTGCTCTCTTGGCAGGTGAATACTTACAAATTGGCCCTTGGAGGGCCCTGTTTGACCAGTATCACCTTCCTTCTTCCCATGCCTTTCTAAAGCCTAATGAGGAGGAAGTTGGAGAGATGCAGTGTGCCAGCTGCCCACCCCTTCTCTTTTCCCTGATTTCTAGTCATGTTCCTGATGAAACAGCACTGCTGTGGCAGATCCAGTTCTTGGAAGAAGCTGTGTTTCCTGGTGGCTCAGTGGCACAGTTTGCAGGAGCTGTTTTTATGGTCTCCTCTGCCTTATGAATCAATGAACTGCAGCGAAGTTCCAGCGTGGTTTTCCAGCTCTCGTGTTGCTGGCAATGCTTGCAACACTTTTGGTTGGATGTGCTGTGAACGTGACAGGGTTCGTAGCCAGGCTGGGCAAGTGTCCCCTCACAGGCATTGGAGGGCATTGCTGACTCTTCCACTTTATTTCCCTAAACTAATTAGATGCAAAAGGGAAACCTGTGCCTTTCAACACTGAGTGTAAAATCTGCATTAATTTGGAACTGGAATAAACTGTGTACATAATTCTCGTTAAAAAAGGGGGTCTGCTCAGGTAAAGCATGGAGATGATAATATATGGAAGGGACAAAAAACCAGAAAAGCACAAGCAGTTCATGTGCTCATTCATGGCAGCAGTTTACTATTCTCTCCCTATTCTTACCCTGTGTCTGAAACTGAAACATCCCTCCATGGGAAAATAGTAAAAATTTGGTAGTATCTCTAGTTCAAATTAGAATAAAACTTTATGTTTTCAACAATTCCACAAGATAAACAACTTTCAAAAAGTTTTAGATCAGAAATGCCAAAGCAAGGGGTTCTTACTACCCCATCAGTCAGAGGCAATTTCACATGTTAAAATCAAACCTCAGCACTGTTCCTCCACATGACTTTGGCCCCAGGCAGTGAATAGCTCCCTTGTCTCTGCTCGTGGCACCCATCCTGGAGTCTCCCTGGAACTGGGGCAGCCACCCAGCTCCAACCTCTCTTGCAGGCAGAATTCCAAGTAGGAATTCAAAACTTGTGTAGGGATGAGCACATATTCCTCCTAGTGTTCTCTCAACTCTTTTAAAGGAGTTTGGATTAAATGCATACTTAACATTTTCATCTATTAATAGAATGCATAACAAAGATAATATATGTTGCAGCCTATGGTGTTTGCATTACGCTGTTCTAGTAAAGGTGTTACTATTAGGAATATACAGAACTGAAACCTTTTCCCTGATATGTTGGTTATTATTAGAATAGGTGTAGGCCTACACAGGATGGAATGGAAAGTGCTTCTTCAAAATATAGTGACTGATCCTACATTTTAATGCTTCCTATTATATATACACTTGTTTTTATTACAGCATAAAGTGTTTTTCCACAGCACAGTCAAGAGAAATACAGTATATGCATGTGTATTTATCACATTTTTGGCTGATATACTTCTGGTGAAAATTAGGAATAGAAATAAGACTATGAATACTAGGGCAATGTGACAAGTAAATTTAGAACAAGAGAGAAAGCTGCTATCTGGGACTAAACTTTGTACAAGGGTTTTCTTTGTAAAGATATGAGGGTAAATCTGAAACAATTCCACAGAATTTATTAGGGTGAAAATCAAATATAAAATTGAGGCAAATAAAGCCCTAACTCTGAGTCCTCACCAGTCTGGAGGAAAATTTTGGAGACTGCTACTTAGGCCTAATTCTCATCAAAATGTATGTTCAGATATAACTGATTATAGCTGAAGTCCAAGCCCAGGAATAAAATCCATATGGGGCCTGAATTTATATGAATTATTTAATTACATCTGTAGTTACAAAAAAATTGGAAATAGCCTAAATTTGGAGGAAAACAACCATTATTCAAAGCCCACTTTAATGTAGTTCTCGCCAATTTGCCTTCCATAACAGATGCTACTTCTCTTGACAGTTTATTGAGGCCAAACCAATTATTTCTAGCCAGAAAACTGAATAAATGACAAAAGCCACACTGGAGGAAGAGATATGTTCTTGTCAGTGGAAAGGCTTTTCTTCCCCCCCGGAAGATGCTGGTTGCGCAGGAGGTTGAGTGCCTACCCAAGTGCACGTAGAGACACACAGACACACACGTACACACTCACTTGCCTTTTTCTTCACAGGTGTTCATTAGCTTTGGACTTGTTTGTTTACATTTTTGGTCTTCTAACTTATATTTTTTGTTTGTTTATTTCCTCAGAAGTCTGTTTCTCTCAGCTCTTTCTCTTCTACTCCAGCCTAGTTTGGAACATTTTGTCATTGTTTGGTCTGATGGTCCATTCCGTCTTCTTGCACCTTGACATCGTGCAGCTTTGCATCATGCAAGTTCACATCTCAGTTCTTGGCTCTCCTATAAGCTGTCCAACTCTTTTCCTAGACTGAAGGGTGCACCTTGCTCTATGAAGCAGTGTTGTTTTCCTACTTTTAGAAGATATAATCAAACTCTTCCACTCAATAGCAAAATAATTTTAATAATCGATCGCTACTAATCCAGAGTTGCAGCCTGCTGAAGGTACCATTGTGTGAAAGATCCAGAAAATTGTAATTACAAAATAATTTACTAATTTATATTTTTCCCTCTCGGAGATTCTAAGCAGGTTGTTACAGTGCTGTATTTGTGACAGCAGCAAGAATTTTAACATGGTTGACTATGAAAATAAGCAAAATAGTCACATAATGTGTTTTATTAGGATTTAGAGTTATTGCAGCCAGACACAGAGAGAAGCACTTGCTTTTAGCGGACAATAGTTGTATAAAACAGAAGAGAAAAAGCCCAAAAGAATATTTCTGTGGGAATTCTATCGTCACACCCGTGTGCCCAAATTTCCCTCTGCTCTTGAAGAAACAACTGGTCCAGATGTATTTCACTCTTGAATCAGGAAAAGGATCCATGACCTTTGAGTACAAACTGTCCTCAGAAAGTTTGCCTTCTCCAGTGTCCTTTCACAGGTTTAACAGCCACACACATGCAAGAAGTTTGCAAAAGCTGAAACCATCTTGGTCCCAGTTCCCCAAGAAGACCAAAGATTTCCGCAGAAATGCCAAGGAGTTGAAATATTTTTCCAGAAGCCATTGGGAGATGGGTACAGTGAGAAGGAAGGATTTTGCAGAGGTAAAAGCAATTTCAGATCTTAGATTCATGGACAGGATGTGACTTTCATCATTGTGGTTTCTTCATTTGTGCTGAGCTGCCAGGATGCTTTTGTCTGGCCTCTGGACAGATAGGCACCAGGGCTGAGCATGCCCTGAGGGTCTGAAAACAAGATCCTGGCAATGGTTTGCAAGAGTGACCAGAACCCCTCAGGCCAAAATGATCTGTGTAAAAGTTAGATATTATTCTTATTAGTAAGACTTTAAGATTCCCTTTGTTACAATTACATTCACAACATGAGTGGAGACATGCTGCTAAGACTAAACTTGATGCTTGCACTGTAGTATAATAAAAATTGAAGATAATTTTCCACAGAAAGAGAATAAAACGAAACCTTTCTGTCTTTACTGATAGCATAGCAAACTACCAATTGCTCAGCCTGCCACCAGCTCTATACTGCTGTGTTACATGGGAAAGAGGCAAAGGTTTCATGAACTTTGAAACCTTTAATTTCTCTAAGAAACTAATTTTGCATTATTTGTAATTTTACACATTTCATGGCTTGTCACAATCTTACTTGCATTTGAATGCAGTTTCTGTGTGTGTTAAATATAGCCTTTTCAAATAAGGCTATATCTGTATCTTATGCGGTGACAAATTGCAATTGTCAAAGTAAGGGTCTTAAAAATATTAAATGACGTTCGTGATAGGCCAGTGAAAACAGGAATCTTGGTGTTTCACCTCTTCGAGGGGGTTCAAGCAGTAAGTCCATATTCAAGGTGTTAGCAAAGACACCACAGGACGTCATGTAACAGACACTGTTGTCTTATTCCTCTTTGTGCCAGTTCCTAAAAGCTGGAGCCATGACTTGAGTTCAGCATGTTCTTGGTACTGTGTGGAAAGGCAGTCTTCTCCCCAAGGGGTTTGTGATCAAAGCCAATTTTACTCAGATTTTTAATTTTATTTTTTCCCCGGAATGTTATAGATAAAAATAAATTCTACTGCCAGTGATGCAAAAAGTTTGTCTTGATTTTGCTGAGCATATAAAGTGAAATATTTTTTATCAGGTTTAGGAAACATTTAACCTTAAATTGTCTGATTCTATCCTACAGCTATGCATGCAAGGAACCACCAAGGACTGCAGTATACTTGCAATGTTATAATTTAGGAACTGCTGAATCAAGTTTTTCCCTCTGTATGTCAAGGCAACAGATTTTACTTTCTTTGGCACAGGAAAAATAAAAGGAAAATGTTATTCAGAATTTTTTTAGTAAAAAATCTCTGACCACCACTAACATCTTAGATAGGGGTGGGCCAACATTAAATGAAAAAACCCAATCCAGATGTGCACACATTTAAGCTCACAGATGATTCTAAGCACTATAGCGCATCTCTATTGCATGTTGCTGTGTCTTGTTAATGTCAGCTTGAAAACATTCCAGGCAAATCTGTTCAGAAAAAGAGCACAGTATGTACGAATCTCACTAATCTAAACAAGATGGGATGCTACTCACAGGTATGCAGTTTACAAGGCATGGAACATATGTTGAGCGAGGAAAACAAAAGAAATCGTGATCATGTAGCAATCAACCATCTGAGTAAGCAAGGATGCTGTGGACAAATGGCTTTCATCGCATAAATGATCACCTGCATTTTCAAAAAGCTTTATTAGTGTATTTGACGACTTATTTTGTCTCTAATGCCACTGTTTTATATTCAGTTGAAGTACTATTCAATATAGTTCATGCAGAAAACAAGCAAAAGTCTTAATAAACTAATAAAAAGTCTTAATAGACTTTAATGATAACAAAGTATCTTGATCAAGAAACTCCAACACTCCTAACCCTCCAAATCCAACCTGATTGTAACAGGAGGTTTGCCAGCTGTTCACATGGGAATGGGCCAGAATTCATCATTTAAAGTAATACCTAATTAATATTTTTCTGCAACAGATGTCAAGTTTTTTTTTCTAGACCTGAGTGCCTGTAACTTTCATCATGTATTAAACGTGGCCTCAGAATCCCATTTTTGACCTCTCCTTCGTATGGCCCAACCAGAACTTGCCATAAAGGAATAGCTGTGAGACACCCTGGTGTTCAAATGTGCAAAAGTCAGAGCAGGCAGCAGCTCTGGGGACCAGAGCTGTGCCCCAGGGCTGCTGTGGGGTGTATAATACACAGCCCGGGTCACAGCTGGTCACTTGCCTCTGCTGCACTGATTTGGCTCTGTGGCCTCCTGGGGTCTTAGGGCAGCAGGAAGCCAAGGGCACAGGACTGTGGTGGTGCTTTTTCCTCGGCTGTGTTCATTTCTGGGCCAGTTAGTTCTGCCTGTACACTCCTATGGCTTTTAACTCATGTTCCTGATCAGTGCCTGCAGAGGTGTCTGGAAGCGCGTTGTAGCCAGGCCCAGCAAAGTGAGTCACTTGCAGCCTTCATGGCAGCACTGAGCTGTGTCTCAGCAGAGCTGGTGACGTCCCAGGCCTCCCACTGCAGGTAATTCTGTTCTGTGGTCAGGAGAATTTGCTATAATTTGCCCAGCCCCCAGTGATTTCCCTGGCTGCCCCAGCTCCCTGTGCCCAGCTGCCATGCCGGCACTCCGAGGCTGGCACTGGCAGCGCTGCTCAGGAGCAGGTCAGGTGCCTGGTTTGGGCTGGACTTGCCAGGGACTGGCGCAGTGCTGGCACAGCCATGCCATCGTGTGCCTTTCTACCGAAGCCACAGCTATGCAATGTGCATGGGAAATTATTTACAGGGGTGTCTGAGGAGTTTTACAGAGAAGCCCCATTTTACAGACTCGGAGAGATAAAACCCACACCCAACCGTAAGTGAAATGACAAGGAACATGAAGGAGATGAAAACTGGAGAGACAGAGAGTGCAATGAGAGCGAGACAGCTCTGAAATGCTGCATGATTTTGTTTTCTCTGTCATCTCATCTGCTGTCTAACCTGTAGCTCTTCCAAAAAGAAGTAAAATACAGCTTAGCTTGTGGAAGTAAGGAGGGCAAGTCTGGAGTTGGATGTGACCCACTTTGTATAGGGCACAAAATTCTAGGGATAACAGTGTAAACCACAGAGTGATGGACTGGAGTGGAGCACAGAGATGGGTGTGGAGGGATGCTTAGCAGGGCAGGCTTTATCTTTTTAAAACAAAGTGCAGTAAAAAAGGCCCATGTGTCTATATGCAGAAAACTGACCTTAACCCCAAAAAACCTCCAAACTGAATTTTGCAAGTGTGACCATAAATTTAAAAGGAAAGGCTTGTATTTTCCTTCTCTAGACCTTATTCCGCTTCCATTTTCACCTGTGAGAGGGAAGTGAAACAAAAGTGGAGTTAACCCATCTTGCAGGAGCAAGACGATGTTTCTACAGCCTGACAGCACTGGCTAAGGCTGATGTTGATAAACTCCCTTTGTTTTTTTTGCTGATGCTTTTAAATAGTCTACGGGCAGTGACTAAAATATTTGAAACTGACAAATGATATGGAGAAACCTGCCTTTGGGGTGCACAATCTACATGGATATTTTAAAAGACTAATTTCTGGAATCTGAAATCTCCAGTTGAGACATTAAAAAAAGAGCTCTGATCAGGAAATAGTATTTTTCTTTATTTTGAGCTTCCCAGATTTTATTGGCTTATAATGTGCAGAAGTATAATAAAAAACTGTTTGACATATACCAAGCTGCTTTAAAATCTGGCATAAAAATACGAAATCTTTACCTTCCTAAAGAACTTAATTACTTTTAGGAGCTCTCCCTTCCCTCCTCCCCCGGTTTATAAGAATGCATAAGGAGAATTTAAAAAATGAAAACTGTGTGATAATGGGATAGCTTGCTTGACATTTCTCAACAAAAACTGGGTTCTTGGTTTCAGGCTATTTTTCTAGCCTGAATGACTTTTCATGGTTACATCGTAAGCCCTTGAAAATCACGGTTTATAGGGAAATGGGTGATACAACCTTAGTTACGATTTATAATGAGCTGCCATTCTAAAAAAGAATTGTTAACTCCTTCTGGGAACTTGTGACTATATTGTGATGTTCATGCACCATCTGTTTGGTTATATTAAAAAAAACGGTGATGGTGAAACATGTATAGTCTAAGTGTCAGTTTAGCTTAAGTGATCAGCTCCATGAACTACAAACACAGACACACACCTACGTAGCTAATCAATCTAGACTTCATTTGTCAGTTCAGTGCATATCATTTGCAGAGGAGAGAACAAATTCATGTGTTTAGCGTGGTTAACTTTGCAATGTGGAAGCTTTTCCTGATCTATATGTTTTGCCTGGGCTATAATTCTGTTTTGGTAGCAAAATTTGGAACTGGGGAGTCAAACTCTCAGGAATGTTGATGCTGGCTTAGAAATCATGACTTTTGAGATGTAAAGACTTGGAAATCTTATTCATTGGTCTCTAGAACCCTTAAAAACATAGGCATGATTTTCACAAATTAGCAGATGTCCAGGGGTGGGACTTTGAACAAGTTATAACAATTAGCAATTATTTGGCCAAGCAAACACTTTCAGCAGGTGGTTAACAGGGTGTGCCCTCTGACCCTGTGGTGTGTATCAGGCAGGAGCTGGAGCCGCAGGGCTGAGCCATTCCCCAGCTTTCACTGCTGCACTTCTACTGCGCACACGCTCAGCACTTGTGGGTCACAAAGCCAGCAAGGCTGCAGGTACAAGGAAATTTTATTGGCTTAGTACAGCTGTCAAAAGTTACTGGCCAAAGAAATCTCAGCAGCTGGGGATGGATCTGTTGGAATTACTGGCTGAAAAAAAAGCAGAAAGGGTCTTCCTCCTGCCAGCTCTGCAGACAAGGAATGAGTGAAATGTAAGGATTTCAGTTAAAGTTAATGCCCTGTTAGCTGATGCACAGGCAGCTTCAATTCTCTTTAATTAGTGCAGCATTAAGTGACAAAGTATTTAATCAGCCAACTAACAAGTGCAGTGGCTGATTGCTCTGTGCGTGCACTTGTGTGGGGGCACGACTGAAAAAAGTAAATAAAATTACTTTCCTTGCTTTAAATGAAATGGGATCCCTAATTTTATTACAGCTGCAATCGGTTTAGAGGCATGATAGAGCAATAAAAATTGATTCTATCCTGTTTTATTCCTTTAACAAAGTATTTCATTTAAAAAGCTAATACTGTAATTTAACTGTTTCGCTTCTTGAGGTATGAATTTAGGCCTTATTTCCACAGTGTCTCTGGCAAGGGAATGATCCAGCAGTCTTATCTTGATGTACTCTTGCATCAAAAGCACAGATGTTTCTATTTGCCACTGATCAGATTGAAGATTGAGCCCCCTTTTCTTAGAAAGGTCTAGAAATCATGATCCAAGTACATAAGCTTATTAACTTTCAGTATTGCAATTCATTACATCAAGGTCTTAGGATAAATACTGTGAAAACCCTCTAACTGCTGCAAGCCACTTACTGGCTTAGCAATGCAGATTACCATCAACATGTCACCCCGCACTACGCTCTCTGCTGGGTTCCTGGTGAATAAGGTCCAGTTCAGGATTTCTGTCTGAGATCCAAAGCCCTCTGCATAGACCCTGCAGTTACCTGTGAGATTGTCACTCTAACGTACTAAACCAAAACTGCATGAGAAAGAATGGTTTGTATGGTCCTTTATTGCCACTGACCTCCTGGATCTCACACACATGAGCTGGAAATGCCCGTGCACCTGTTCACTTTCAGACTCAGAAGTTCCAGTTCCAAGTGGAATTATTGCGGTACCTGATGCTCCAGGCACAGGGGGGACTTCAGGTGTTAGGTACACACCAGTCAGAAAGGCAAACCTTGTCCTAAGCAATTTCTGAAACTAAGTTAGACAGGAGGCAATGGTGATAGGTGGAGGAGCTCAGAGAAATAGTGAGTCTGTATTAATTTATGTAGGCATTAGTGTGAGAACAGGAGAAACTCAAATGGGCTTTAAAGTAAATGAACCAACTGCTTTAGTATTAGCCAACTACTCTACCTATTCAAGAACTTCCTTTGTAAGTCTCTAAGAAGGAGAAAGGATACTTTTCAATTAATTGATAAAAAACCATGACATACAAATGCAAAATGACCCCTTGTGGCTGAGTGGCAAAAATCCTAAATATTCACAGATTTTTGCCATTGGTTTCAAAGAGCTCACAATTTCAGCCATAATCGATAATTTACAGTAGGGGTCAATCCCAGAAATACAGTTTGAGCCCAGCAATGGGGGCTGAAATAACTCAGGTGAAAAGGCTGAAGTAGCTCTGATGTGACTAGGTGGTTTGTGGAGGAGAATGGTGCAGAGCACACACCACACAGCCCTGGCAGTGGGGGACAGTGGCACATGCCCACAGCTCTTCCTAAGTCCGTGCCTGAGGCAGTGGAAGACATCAAAAATCTGTAGCATTTTCTCCACTCCTTATCAACAGCAGCACTCCTGGGAACTTTGTTTTTTGATTTTGCAGTAGAGTGCTGAGAGAGGTTAGCTTGAGAAGACAGACATGGAAAACAGACCCTGGAATATGAAGTTGACAGGTTTTATTTAGAAAGCTGGCATATTCACTGGCTGCATTCATATCTGCAGTGCTCCCCAACTTGACAGGCAATCTAGAGTATGGTGTATATTAAAGAGAAGTAGTTTTGAACTCAGATTCTCGTTCGCTTCATACATTCCTGTAACACTGAACATTTTTAGACAACTACTGGTTTTGTTTTTCAGTAAAGACTACATGGCCTTTTTTTTAACAGCTCACTGAAAAAAACTGTGTAGTAGCATAAGTCTGGCTGCCTAGTTAGGCAAGTTTACTTGCATTTTTTTTAATGCAAATATAATACCATCGGAGTTGATCATAAAAGCCTGCCTGAAGAGAGTAGGGGAATACATGACAAAGTTTTTTATGGTTTTAATTTAATCTCAGAAATAATGTCCAGCAAGTAGAATACTCTACATAATAACATAAACAATATCAACACAACCAGAATTCCTTTGAATTTCTTAGTGACCTTAGTAGGATGGGGGTTGATACTGCAGGTTTTGTCAGGCTAATGACTCTCCTCTGAGATGACAAATTAAATGGCCTGTTCATGGGACCTAATGCTGAGTTATTTCATCTCATTCACAAAGAAATATATGTATAAGAAATATATGATTGCTCATCCATGTGCTATTGACCTCTGTTCAAGTTCTGACTCAAGAAGATGTCTTTGTGAGAGCACTTAAACCAATGCCTGTGTTCATATGCTTTCCTGAGGGGAGGTGGGCTGCAGAATGTGTGCAAGTTCTTTCTTCAGCTAAGATAGAAGAAACTGTATATAATACTGTTTGTAAATCTTCCAGAATGGGAAAAATTAGGAAACCTCAAAAAATCTGCCAGACATAATTGCTGAAGTGTACTGGTCCAGAGACAAGGTGATACTAGATTTGTGTAATGGAGACTACCAGACTGTACTTTAAACATTGCACTTTAATAAATGTCTTTCCATTATTAAAGAGGTGGTTCTCACCCAAGTCTTCCCTTGTTTGTAGAAGTGTTACTGAAGAACTCTATCAGGTGATTTCTTAACCTTCACATGCAAATTCTGATGACACACAGAGCTCTACAACACCAGTGTGATGCTCGTTTTTGATCTTAGAATGAGAGGACTAGCTGCTGGGAAAGATGTAGATCCTGGGAAAGCAGCAGAACAGTTCTGCAGATTACCTTAAATTGGTCCCAATGGTTAAAAATTATCAACTATTTTAGAGTTATTATGAAATGACTTTTTAAAAGTACCAGAGGAGCCTTCTGCAACTTTCAACTTAAACCAATCTCAGAGATGGCTCAAAATCAAACAAAAATAAATGGAAGTTAAATTTTTATTATGTAAGTTAAAACAATTCAGACTTTTGCATTAGTCTCTGGAATATTTTCTTTCTTGGACTTATACATATCATTATATCCCATGAGTTTTACAGTTCTCTTACAGATCTTCATTAAATTGACTCACTGAGTGCAAGTGAGAAAAGAATAGAAAACAAGCATATGACAAAAATGAATTATTAGGATTTCTCCCAAAGTGGGTGCTTAATGCATGTAAGTACTCTCACATGGAAATAACCCCAGGTGTTAAAGGCTTTTAGCTCAGAGACCCAGAGTCTGGGAGTGCTTGTTCTGTGACCAATCAGACCATTCCCCAAGTAATATCAGGGAACTCTCAAGGCAGGCATTGTTGAGTCAAAGATTTTAAGATTAAGCCTTAAAAGCAAAGAGTTTACTCTCTCTTTCCTTTCCCCCACCCCTCTCTCCAAAAAACCCCAAACCCCACCAATCAAAAAAAGGGTTATGTTCTTTGGAGTATAAAGTTTAATTTTTAGGTGTTGCTATGAAGCCTGAAGAGCTGGAGGAATTACAGAAAGCTGATTGTTTATTGACTGGTAAGTGAAATGAACTTGTGGTTTTAATCCAAACCTCACAAGTGCATGTTCAGATAATAAATCCTACTTCTGTTCTGGTAATCTTAAGAGAAAGTTCCCTGGAATTGTCATTTGGGACTGAGGCTGAAATACAGAAAATGAGGGTCAGGAATCACACTGCCAAGAAGGTTTCCACTTTCATTTGTCCTGAATGCTACAACTAGATGCTGCTTCTGTTTATAGCTAGATCTTGCTCATAGTAAAATGGTGCTCATGGGAGAGGATGCTACTTCATGGTCTGAAAGCTCTTAAATGAGCTTCTGGCAACATGGAGAGTTATTCCCTGACAGGAGAGCAGAGCTTCTGGAGAGCCCTGGACTAGGAGAGAAGGTGCTAACAGTATTTTGCCTGTTAACAATATAAATACTCTGTCTGTTTTCTGCAGACTGAGTTCTGGCTGGACTAGCCATGCAGATTTGTGGCACCTCAGTGGTTTCATGACACTGCCTGCTGTGCAAACCCTGAAGCTGGTTTCTACTGAAAACTAAGTACAGCAACACAAGGAGCATAGATGCACATAGAAGTGAGAAGTACAAATGGAAGTGATAATTTTGGAGTGATCCTTTTCTAGACTTTTAAGGCTCTTGCTGTACTACACTGGTATGTAGGAAATATTTTTAATATATACTTGTTTTTCCTTGGTTAAAATGAAATCTTTAACATAGCATGTTTTCTGTGTATGTGGATGAAAAGGAGTAAACAGAAGAGAGGCAAGGACAGGGAAAGGGGAGAACAGAGAATCTCTGAAGAAGCTGAGGAGCTTTCCAAAGAACAAATAGCATGATCTACTTTGTGGCTAAACTGATTAGCTCTCTTATAATCACATCTCAGCTGATGAACTTTGTGATCTTCCTCTGTAGAGCCCTCTATGGCTGTTCTGTTTCATTCCTTAAGAAGATTAGGTGGGTAATCCTGAAGCTCCACAAAACCACCTGTTGTTTGGGCTGCTGTATAAGGCGGCTTTTGAGGCAATCCTTTGACAGTTCAGAAGGAGGATTGCGAGTGCGCTCAGTTATTTGCGTATCTGCTGGTTCCGGCCTGCTGCATGGCTCTCTGTGCTGTGTTTCCAGCAGCATAAGTAGCTGACCCTTAGGAAAACTGGACCAAATCAACCTGCCCTCTCTCCTGCTTTCCCTTCCCAAGGGACCATTTCTGTCTGCAGCCGCCCTGCTTTTGTTGCTGTAATGACATTTGCAGAGAGTCTGTCTCTTTACCATCTGGCTGTTCTAGAGTTTAAACTGCACCAGGTGTTGGTAAATTCATCCACTTCATCAGGAAGGGTGCCTTGCAGCATGTCTAGAACAGAATTATTAAAGAAAACAAAAAATAACCTAAACCCAGATAAATACATTGGAAAGACAGAGGTAAATCCAGGAAAGCCAGTCAGCTGCAGGTTGAGCTGTAAACAACCGTCATGCCAAAACTGGGTCAAAAATCCTTATTCTATATAATCTGCTGGGACACAATGGTAGCTGTTCAGGCTGGGATGTTTTCCTGTAAGCCACACTGTCTGACCATCCTTCTGAAAATGTCACTCACTACAAATTAAATTCCTAAATTTAAACCCACAACCCTAACTCCAGAGGAATGTAGGAACTTTTTTCCTCCCTGAAGAATTCAGAAACCTGTGATGATAGAATGTATTTGTAAGATATGAGTTAAATACTCTGGGTTTACAGTTTTTCTGCTCTGCCAATGTTAAGGACACAATCTAACAATATGTTAAACTGGTGCTTAATTCTAAGCATCTTGATGGTCGAGTGGTAGTAGGCAGTAGTGCGGCTGTTTATCTGCTTTGATTTAAAGACTTCCTTAAATGCATTGCTGATTTTGGCCTTCTCCACCACAGGTTAATACATTGTGATTAAAAATGAATAAGTGCAGTCATATCATCATCCACAAAATTGTCTTTGTCAATCCATTAAAGTAAGATTCTTCTCATCAGTATGTTTATTCTTTTCCATCTCCCCCCTAATGAAGCCTGTGAGGGAAGGAAAAATAATTTTCAGGTTATAAATCTTATAGAGATATTTCAGGCAAAAGTCTTAAGAATGTCTTACATTTAGTGCCTTTTTCTCTGAAAATATAGGACAGACATTAAAGTAGTTCTCTGATGTCCTGCTTTGCACATCTGTCTTTTACCCTAAAACTGTGTTTCAGTCAAAGGGTTTTCCAGCACCTGGAGAATACATCCTGGGAGTAAGAGCTGCACACTGCTTGTGTCCTCCCTTACGGCCATGATGACACGTAGAGTTACAGCTGTTTGCTGCAGTTTGATTACAAACACAAGATTTTGTGAGCCATGGGTGCTGAGAAAATCATGCAACAACTTGTCAGTGCTTTTCTGACTGTGGAAATCTGATTGCTTTAAAAAAAAGGTGAACATATGGCTATTGTGTTTGATTAATCTGTTTCTTCACGTTCCCTGGCAAGGAATGAAGGGGTCACCAGACTTGAGCATAGATAAGTCACTTCTGGTTGCCCTTCAGTTTGATCTCTAGTAATCACCATTAATGTTGGTGCAGCTTAATTGAATGTTTTGTATTGCAAAATGGATCTGCGTGGTTAGCACTTTGCAGGTGTAAAATGGCTCAGTAGAAAAAGAATTATCCGAAAAATGTTTTTGACAAGGTGTCTTAAGTGGCAGAGTGAGAGACTAAAACAAAAGATTGTTTTTGTGAGGATCAGTTTTATCAGTGGTGCTAAGGGTAGATGGAAAATGGATTAATCATCCTATTCCTGATGGTGCAGGGCAGAGAGGGGTAATAACAGGAGTATTCTTTCACAGTGCTCCTCTGGCTGAGGAAGCTCAAGGTAACCAAATGTATGAACATGGTTCGATTGACAATTTATTTATTCAAGGCATTGATAGTTTCCTGCCATTCAGCTTGAAGACAGGTTGCTGAGTAAAGAAGTGCCTAATTAAAATTCCTTTGTGGTGCGATTCTCCATGAAACACATGAAACCAACAGTTGAGACAGCAGGAGAATTTAAAAATACTGTTTTGCAGTGTTTCAAACTACCTGTTTTGCATGATCAGTTTAGAAACCTGATTCTGGAGGTTTGTCCTTTGATGTAGCTGCCCTGTGAAGTTTCAAGGCCAGCACGTGCCTCTGCTTTCTTTTTTGCTTTTGGCTAATGGCTTTGTATTTTCTAATGACAACCAGGGGAGAGCAGTGATAAACTGGACCTTCACTCAATATAAAGAGTAAACAAATCAGGGAATTTACTCTAGCTTTGGCTGAGGAGGTGAATTTGAGTTGTTGATGGCTTTTCTTCCTCAGAAATTCATGCATGAACTTGGGAGTAGAAAGGGGCTTACCTGTTTTAGCTCTCTGAAGGGTAGAGAATATGATAGAGGAAAACAGCTTTTTTGCTTGTAGTAATTATGTGAACAGGAGCATTTAAACATTGGAAACTCTCCCACTCCAGGAAGTCAGCATGCTGCAGCTCAGCCTTGTGGTTGCTCCCATTGTACTGATAGTAATTTTCTGTCCGATAGTTTCTATAAGGCAAATATTCTCTATATTGCAGATGTCTCCTCCTGTTTACTCAAAGAATTACATCAATTGTTTCCCAGCCTTCCTATCTCCCAAAGGAAGTGTTAGACAAACTAGGCTGTCACAGGGATTGTAAAATTCCAAATGTTTTGTATGAAGAGCACTTCTAAAGGGTAAATTAATGCTGAGCAAGCACAATTTTTTATCTTTTATAAGTCTCTATTGCTATCTTGTAATCTGTAAGAAAGTAAATAAAATCTTTTCCTAGTAGAGAGCTCTAAATTGTATCTTTTAGAACACTGAGTGGCATTATATTCCAAAGTACTGAGATACACCTACAAAACCCTCGCAGGAGACAGAGCTGTTGTGTGTGTGTGTGTATATATATATATTTATGTAAAGCACTAAAGAAAAGTTGACTTCCCCCCATGAATTACTAGTTCCTATTCTTTAGCTGGCAATGGCCATATTTTTTATTGCAATGAAATACAGGGATAAAAACCCATGAGTGATAAAGTGATTGAAACTATATTTAATGCAGATATTTGCATATTCCAGATGATAAAGGATTAAATGAGACTTCTTTTAGATCAGTATAAAAGGATCTTTCAATATTGTAGTCATTAATTCTGGATTTTACATAAAATACTTGTAAATCAAGCGATTTTTCTTCATGTCTAGGTATTTCTAGAAGCTGACTGCTTCATTGAAGTGTTTGAAGTAGGGGGAAATAAGAGTTGTACAGCTTGAGACAGTGAGAAAAGTCAAAAAGTCACCTCTTAGAGAAACAAGGCCTGGACAAATGAAGAAAATAAGTTGCTGGCTACTTTATTTCTTATTAAAGTATTCAGCTGTGGAGAATCTGTATTCCTTAATGGGATAATTTCTGATTATTTTGTTGTAATACTTTCATGAGGATGCAAGTTGACCACAAACTGCAATTCTTCTGATTGTACAGGGCTGTGATAGAAGGCGGCAGACAGAGGACTGTCCCTGCAGGCAGTGCTACCCATAGACCTGCTGTTAAGTTTTCTTTTACCTAAGGAAGGTGGAGTAAACCTCCCTTGGAGCTTAAGTGAATAGAGAAGAATAAGTCATAAGAAAGATCTGGAGTTATCAGAGTATCTAGAAGTACTTTATTTTAATTTACTATTTACTTAAGTAAAAATGGACTTCAGTCCCAAAAGTAGCAAACAAATCATTTGGCTACATTTGGGAAGGTTGTGAATAATTCTGTGGTGTGATTTATTATGTGCCATTGAAAGCAATTTTGGTTTAATCAGAAATCATAGAAAATATGTAATTAAAAAGTTCTCAAAATGTATGGGTTAAAAATGTCACTTAGTATGGGTTTGTAACAGCTTCATTTGTCCATTCTGTACTCGGAGCTGTGTGGCAGGGCACAATCACATGTATAGCACAGTGATTTATAGAGCTGAGAGCAGACACTAATGAGAAAAAGCTTTTAAAATAAAGACTTCTATTATATCATTTATGTAGCTGTGGCCATAAAGA
>WEIT01028271.1:125575-183933 GCA_013389985.1 Dryoscopus gambensis | reverse complement strand
ACCTGAACAGATAGTTTCTAGGCTTAAATGTGAAAGTGTCCAAGCTTATACCCTTATGGATATAAGAATTATAGAAGGAAAGAGCTGACAATAAATTTAGAGGACAGCTATATCTGGCCAAGTGGCACTTCAAAACTTATATTAATTCTAAAAGCTAAAGTCAAACTTGCATTTTCCCTCCCTTCCTTATGCAATGAGGAGTTTGGGCTTCAGCTAATATAGAGTTTTTTGTACGGTAGATGAACAAATACCTCTTGTATACACTATAGAGGCATGGATCAGAGAGAAGCCTATGTTATTCAATACAGGTAAAAAATAAAGAATTCCTCTAAAGAATTTTTGTGGTAGTGAAGGTGATGCCCAGCTCTGGCTGGTACAAGTCAGCAGTACTGACATTAGAAGGTCAAGACTGGCTCACATCTGCTGCCAGGTGACAGAGCCCATCACTTGAGTTGTAGCATCAGCTCTCACTCCTGTTTTGTAGTTGGCTGGAATTGCTGGTAGTGATGTGGAAAGGCACTGGCAACCTGGAGCACAGCTCTGCACACAAGTAGGAAACAGCTGTAGAGGGAATGCTGCTGCCTACTTGTCCCAAGTTATGTGGACCTTCTGCCATGCCTGTCTTCTGCAGTGAGCTGGGTTTGAACCATACCAGATGTCTTTGCTGCTGTTAGCAGTTGTTTCTGTCAAAAAGTCCTGCTTGTGTTTTTGAGTTGAAAAATGTTTTTCTAATGACAAAAGGTAAAGGGAAGAAGCAAAAAATTATGAATAACATTTCTAGAAGATAACTTCAGCAGCAAACTAGATCTTACAGGAGAGTTGAGTGATCTGTTGTCTAGGTACTTTGATGTACAAATAGATTCCCAGTTCTTGAATCTCAGTTTACCAAGGCGTGTAATGCTAAGTATGTTTGGGGTTTTTTTCTGACCAACGTCTAGTAATTGGCTTAGTAATAGCAGACAACTGTTCTTAAGGGTATTGCAGGACATTCTGTGCATTTCATGCAGCTTCCATAAGTACTGCTGCAAACATTACAATGCTATTCCAACCAGTAGCTCAGAGCAGGGCAAGCTTGGGGTCCCTGTCCAAGAGGGACCCGAATGATGGTAAGTAAACGTCCGTGTATTACAGAAACTATAAAATTATACTATACTTTCTTAAAAATTCTAAAACCTCTCCAAAAACCAAAACAAATTCAGAAAAAGAACTGGTTCAAGGACTAGTGGACTCTTGATTTTTATTTGTGGAGTGGTGGATTTTATTTGTGAAGGAATTGGAGGGTTTTCCTTTGTTAATTGCTTTTAGCAGCAGGATTGAGGAAGCTATGTAAGACACTGTAATGAACATCTTTGTAAACCAGGAATACGACAGATTTATAAAGCTTGCTCCTACCTATGGAATTGCTGGAGAGCCTTGTACTAGTTTGAAAACAAACCAGAGGGAGATCACAAGTCAGAATTATAATTTAATAGGAAAATTAAAATAAATGCAATAGTACAAGAACACTGACAGAGTCAGGATACAACCTGACACCCTGATGGTAGCAGTCCAGATGAAGTGGTTCTGTTGAAGTTGTGATCCTGTGGAAAAGGTCTGGCCTTCACCTGAGGGTCCAGTGGTAGCTCTTGGCCTCTGGGAATCCAGTAGGTAAGGCTGCTTGTGCTGTTCCAAATTCCAGATTATATCCAGGTGGGAATGCTTGGCTCCCTGCCCCCACCCCAGGCAGAGCATCTCACAATGGGCTGATGTAATTCTATGAGTCAAGCGGTGGGTGGTGGATCCTTGATGGCCCATTAAACAGAGATAGCTCCCGGAGGGATTTATCAGGGGTGAGTCATGGTAGGGGATAACAAACACTGCCCCACCTGCTTTAACAGCTTGTGGAGATGATAGTAGAATACACGATTTTGGTTACATCTTACATTGCAATCCAGGACAAGCCTGTAGGGTGGATGGCCTTCCTTTTGGGTCAATGCTTCCTTTCACTAGAAACTGTACAGGGGCCCAGTTACATATGAGTGTTGCCTCATCACCTGGGAAAGACCTTGCCTGCTTCCCCAGGTAATTTTTCTGGGAATATCACAGCTGAGGAGAGAAGCAGTCAAGCCTTTCATCCAGCCCAGGAGCCTGAGCAAGGCTGGAGGCCAGTGCTGTGTGGTGTGGCATCCTGAATGACTGCTACTAAAATCACTGCCTTGTTCAGATCCAAAAATATAGTAAGTCTTATTTTGGCACTGTATTTCTGAGGCAAGTAGATAGGAAGGATGGTCAGAAACAGTCTGTCAAACCTACTGCACGTGGAGGAGCTATTGCATTCCCAAGTACACCCTATAAATTTTTGGAACCTTGGGAGCTACTTCAGCCATGAGGGCAGTTTTGTGTGGTATAAAGCCTAGTGTGAGTCCTTTGTATAATATAGCATGGATGGGCTTTTGCAAGGAGTATTAGTAGAAACAGTGATATTAATATACCTGTTAGTTCACATACCTGATGACTTACAAATTATTCTAATTATAAAGCATATATATAATATATTTTTTTTTTCAAGTTCTTCATTCCTAAACAATAGTCAGTCTTAGAGGAAACTATCACGGGACTTTTCAGCCAATTAATAAAAAATGCAGTGTTTCCTGATTGTATGATCTTTGCTTGGCTTTTGTTAGATTAATAATTTAGTAAATATAGTTGAGTGTGTTTAATGCAATTTTCTCCTCTTTAATTTAAAAATGTTCTTGTAGGCAAAGAAAAATCACTTTTATTTGTGCTTTCATGAAAAGAATTCCATTTTCCCTCATTTCAGGATGATCTAATGCTGCAGCATATGGGGGTGGGGGAGTGGAGGAGGAAGGGTTGAGCAGCCAGGTTGCTCAAGCATTGCTGTCAAGTTTGAATGGCCAGTGCAAATTAATTGCTTTTCATAGCTTCCATCTTTGTAAGCACTTTGCATACCACCATAACTTTAACTGAAGGAACCTTGGTGACAATGCTGTGGCAAGGCAGGCAGCAGAGAGGTCTGGAAGTACAGGTGAGGTATGAGGACAGCTGGAGAGGCAGTGTGCTCTTGCTTTGCCTGCCCCACACGGACACAGCAGCAGTGCAGTGTTTGATGGGCCAGGACCCGCTCCTCTGCTGCTCTGTGCACAGTGTTGGGGTCAGGGTGATTCCAGGTACTGATGTACTGACAGCTCCACACATCTGTGGCTCTTAGTGAGTTCTCCTGGCCTGCTTCCCTTTCTCTCTTCCAAATGGTGCTCCTTCACTATGTGCTCATACCATGAGCTCCATAAAAGAGGACAATCTCTAGTTGCTCCAGTCACTGCCCCAGAGGCTGTGAAGGGTTGATATGCACGATTGTAGCTGCCAGAAGGTGACCCTCCCTCACAGAACTCGTGGGCTCCAGAACAGATTATGTCATGAGAAAGATAAGGAAGGAAGGATATGGCCATCCACCCACCAGCAGCTGGGCTGAATCAAACATTAGATTAAACAGGTCTACTGCTTTCTGCTGGAAATAGAAACAAGCAGTAAGCAAGAGAGTAACACGGGCTCTACTTTCAGCATCAGCAGAGGTTTGTAGTGAAGGATACTGCCTCTTGTTCCCTGGAGTCTGTCCAGCACATCATCTGCTGCTGTGGGCTATATGCTCAGCAGCCAAAAATTACCACTTGGGGAACAGATATCAAGTATTTTTGCCTAATTCTCCAGAAGTCCTGTTGGAAACTAGACCAGGAATTGCGCTGCCTAGTATGAAAATTTTAAGTTAAGTAGTTCAAATGCTTAGTCCAAAAAATAAAAAAAACCCCCTTGTCCTTTCACAACTGGAATACAGAGCAGAATATTCAGGTAAAAATAATTTATGATAGTAATTATGGTATAAACCAACTTTTCAGCAGCTAGTTGCTTAAATTCCTTCTTCCCCACTCTACACTTATCAAACCTGTAGGGAAATCACTGTAAGAAATGCCCCTTCTGCCTGCTATATTCTTCAGAAGTAGGATGTTGTATGTGAATGCTTAACTGTGTAATGAAAAAAGGGTCTCATATGCAATGATCTGGAGTATCAAGAGGTCAACCAGTTTTCTGAAACTAGGTCTAATTTTTACTGGCAACATCTAATATTAATTACTAAAGCTCACACCTATCCCCATTAAAATCTGAACATTTATGTACATAATTGTGAGACATCTAATGGCTTGACAGCTTTAATTTTTTTTCACTGTGTGCATTACATTTTGTTTAACCACAAGAAAACTGAGCTTCTATTTATTATGGGAAAAATTGATTCAGAATAAATTCTGACAGTTTGAGTTACTTCTGAGCTTTTGTATTTAATGGAAACACAGTATGAAATCCCTTTCTATGCTCCCTGTGTGGGAAGGGGGATTTGACAGTAGGAGAGCAGATCTCACCACTAATAAAAGCGACTGCATGGCAGGGTGGGACAGGCATGTTGTGTAGTCGTTTTGCTTCAGGACCCTTCCCCAGCAGGGAAGCCCCAGCATGTTGGTTCTTAAGTGCAGATAAGCAAGAGTAGCTCCAGCAGGCAGCATTAGTTGTGATAAGTGTGCAAGGTTGCTGGTATTGCTGCTTTTACACCAGGATTTTCTGCAGACAGGAGGTCTATAGATGATCAGATGTCCCTTCCCAGCCATCTCTTGGTATCTCCAGTCAAGCTGAAGCCTGTATGGTACATGCAGATGCTGCATTCAGAAAACAAGCCTTGTTTGGTTGAGCTCTTCCTCACTGCCACAATAACCTTGTAGAGCAGTCCCTGAGGTCTGGTCTGGTGCTTGCTGGACTTTGGCTGAAATGCTCAGTCTTGTGTGATAAGCATGGATGCCAACTGGACCATGTATGTATTGCTGCAAAACTGGAAAGTGGTCATCTACTCATTCCACACCAGCTACTGGACAGATACCAAAGTAATAGGCATAAACTTGGTATGGGATTTAAGAAAGGAAAAAACCCCAAGCCATTTTGTAATCATTAAGAAACAAAGCATAAATGTAACGCTGGCTACTGAAGAAGGCTAGGTGAGGACACTGTGAGGCCCCAAAGAAATCCCTTGTAGAACAGTTACTGCAGCAGAGTTCAGAAGTGGGTAGGGAGATGCTCAGCAGCAAGGAGAGAAAGAGTGGATGAGCAGCCCTTGAGAGGACCGTGGCTATTAAATAGCAATTTCTGCCATTGCTTGCTTGTCTACTTGGTTTCTTCACTTTGACTCAGCGTGAACAGTAGCTTAATAAATACTTTTGTACTGGTAGTCCCCTGACACAGGAGCATTCTCAGGCTGAATAAGCTGTGAGAAATTCTGGACTCCTGAAGTAGAGGTGGTTCTGACCTCAGGTGCTGAAGCTTGGTCCCTGCCCCACTGCTGCTTGTCACTCCTTCTCTTGATGCCAAGGGGAGGATTTCTCCTCGTCACTTCTCTGACACTTTTCAGTCTTTAAGATTGTTTTGTAAATCATGGATGTAAATCAAGCATGTATATCTAAGCTGTCTAGAGTTCAGGCTCTTGTGCAAGGATATTTCTTGACAGAGGGAGAAATCCTTCATAGTCCTTACCCTGCACTAACATAGGATATTGAGCAGGAAATGGTCTGATAGTTAAAGCAGATGGTTTCTCAGCAAAAGCCTTCTGTGGCTTGTGTTCTCTGTAACTTTTTTTAGTGAGACAAACCAGCTTTCCTGATATGACAGCTTCATTGCTGTGCCTTGTGGAAACATGCTGACACTTATACTAATTTTACCTTGTAAGAATATGAGAGCACAGTGTAAAGCAAAAAAGTCAACGTTGCTATGATTTTAGAGATGCCTTTTTTTTTTTTTGTGGCATAAATGATTGCCAATAGAGGGAAGCAATTTGTTAAACTATGCAGAGAACAATAGCATCAAAATATAGATGTGCTCCTGCTTTTCCTGATTTTTACATATCTGCATCATGAGCCAATGCAATTGCTAAAAGAGTGCTCCCCGAAAGGGCTGTTCTACAGCTACATGGTTTGTAAATGACAACAGTTAGGGGAAAAATAATAAAGACAAACTTATTCCAGAAGACTGCACTAACAGAGTTTAGAGCCTGAAACAGGGTGCCTGCAGATGAATGTAGAGCACTAGTGCTGATAAAGGCCAGGGAGTGCTGCTGACAGGGCTGGGGAGCTGGGAGATGCAGGAGTGCGCTGGCCTTTGGAAGAGTGGGGGTCCAAGGAGGTGATGACACGTCTCGGTCTGTGCAGACCAAGGGACAGCGGGGCGCTTCTGCCTTTCCCGAAGTATAAAGAAGGGGCAAACTGATTCACAGTGTCTTCTCTGACTGGTACATTGTAACTTTGTGTAAACTGGAGATGAAAATATGATAATTGGTTTCTTTTAGGCCATAGTGACTACCATTGAATATATCCAAAGGTTTCAGATTAGAGCCTAAGTGACACTGAGGTGTGTCTTCCTATGGTGCTACCAACCATGTCTTTCTACAATGCCAAGAACTGTCTGTGTTTGCTGGGACGGGGTCATGGTGGTATCTGATTACATTCATGCTTGTTCTTAGTTATCCCTTTTTGGAGTGATTTGAGGTCTCTGAAGATCAAAGTACAGGAACTAAAACTAATAATCACCTAGAACAATTCAGAAACAATCTCGGGAAATGGGTTTGCCTTCACCATGTTAACTGTTGGTGTAAAATAAGAATTCTTAAATGACTGTGTATTCATCATTCACATTTCAGCTCTGTGATGCTGAACTCATTGATTTTAAATTCATGCCCCAAGACACTTCCTTCACTGTCTAATCTAACCCTGTATTAGGGCTCTAAATGACAAGTTGATGACATCATGATAATTTTTTTAATGTAATAAATGGTGAAGCCATTAACACATGATTTAACACAACTATATGACTTTAGACCAAAGAGAATAGGTTCTCAAAGAAAAAAGTTCTTACTAAAAAATGTATCTTTGATAATTGAAGGGAAAATACAGGAAATTATTGTCAGAGTAAATTGCATTTTGAATGAATACCATCTCCTTTCAAGTGTGCCCCACCATGATAATCCTTCTTTATTTACTGGTGCTGCCCTTTTCTCTTTAGAGACCTTTAGTGAAGACTTATTTTATATTTCATGTATCATTAAAGTGACTTAAATGATCAAGGACGTGGTAGGCCTGACATTTATTTTTAATTATTAGCATCAATAAAGAGACATCTATATTCCACACCTGCAGCAATTATAAAAATATATTTTCTTCATTTATAAAACAAATTATGTGCTTCAGGGAGTCAGCCAGAGAGATGAGAGGCTGTTCTTTTTTGGTAATCTCTCTAAATTGTCAATGTTTATTAGATCTCACCGCAAAGGACCAATGATGTTGTTTTGATGCCACTCAATTCATGAATTCCGTGCAGTTCCTGGGAAGGGTATCTGCATAGCAATGAAAACAGATTTGTGGAGGGAAAATATTCCAGAACTGTTTTATCACAGCCTCACATCTACACTGCTGGGCAGCCCAGCCTTAGATATTGTATTTCTGAAAAGAGCAGTTTGGTGAGAAATGCTGTATTGGTCACAAAGTCTTAAGCTAGAACAGCTTTTAGATACCATCTAAAAAGCACTTCAGTTTAAATTTTGATCACTTTAAAGACTAAAAGTTTCATAGGAATTGAAAAAGCTGAGCTATGCTTTGCTGAGAATTGCTTTCTATTTTTCATTTCATTTGTATGTGTAAATCAGCATTAGTTATAAAATGTATATGTAATTACATTTTAGAAAATACAACACTTTCAATTAATCTAATCTGAGACTTCATTTGTCAAAGTACTCTGCTTTAGTAGTTCATACTCCTTTCTCATACAGGCTGTCATATTTATTTTTTTTAAATGAAAAATCTATCATGAAATAGTAATGGTATTTTAATGCTCTTGGCAAGACTGGCTACAGCACAAGAGCAGAATCAACTGGTTACAGCTAAATAATTCCTCTTCAAACTGTGGTGCCTTAGGTTAAACAGTCTCATCTAACAAGGCTGAGAGAAGCTTTCTGTGCTTTTCTGCTTGGTGGAAGAAAGACTCTTTTATATTTCACTAGGTAATTTTTATTTCCTAAGCTGCTCTTCCTGTTCAACAGTTCAGCTTCAGTGAGCTGTGGTATCCTGTACAGCAAGTGAAGATATCTTAACATTTGCGTGTTTTCAGTCTGGAGATTTCTTGTGATCCCAGTTAGATGTGAGGGGATCACACTGGCTTAGGTCCATGTGGCTCTTAACCTCTCTGAGGCTTCTTCACATTTGTGAAGGTTTCCACAGTACAAGGTGTCTAATGTGACATATTTGCTTCTTGTGAGACGCCAAGATTGTCTAGCATTTGTTACAGTGTAAATTATCATCTGAATACCTTTTGATAAAATAAGATATGATGGCAATTTGGTAGTTTAGTGTAAATTCATAAATTTGTTGTTTAAAAGTTAAAGTAATTAATTAAAAGCTTTTTGATTAATGATAGCTAACAGCTTGTATGTATGAATATTATAGTGCTGAGTGGCTGTATTCCAGGTGAAGTGATTGATTGTGTTCTGGGGGTGCACATATGTTCTGGGTACATATAAATTATTGTTAGTCATGCAGTTTCACTAATAGGATTATTTTCAGTGGTATCTCTACCATTTTAATGTACTTGCTTTTCAGTCTGATTCCAGATATTCAAGACTGCTCTGTCTTGCATCACTGTAGTTATTTTCTTGCTCTCTTTCATGTAACTGTCATGCGTTGGGGACAATGGCAACAAGAAAAATGAAAAGAAAATGTATTTTGATGTCATGAAAACAGCAATATAGACAAGAAAACCCGCCCAAACCAAAAAAACCAAACCCATAACACTTTACATTTTAAGCAAGTAAAAGGTCTACTGTGACTTTTTTGTGGCAAGGCAATTTGGCTTTTAAGATAATGTTTTCACATATGTTCAACATCCACAAAAGTAAAACTGTTTGGATGTCTGTCTTCCATTTGCTTCAGTTTGAGGTAGGAATCCAGACTACATGGTGAAAAAACTGATCTCTAAAACGTTCACACAATTTGTTCCTCAGGATGTAGACCTCTATATCGCTTGACATTCAGGGAAGCAAGTGTTCTTTTGTTACAAAAATGTTCCTTGAAATTTCGTTTGGAGGCAACAAACTGAACTGCACGGGCTCAGCTTACCAAACGTGTTGCAGCTGCTCTGGTAGTTTTCTTAGCACAGAGAGCCTACTTGACATCTCTGGCTGCACCAAGAGGTCTGTGTGAACACTGAGCTTCTAGGACATGGCCAGAGTCAAAGGGTTTGACTGAGACTTTGCTGTGGGGTGTTAGACATCACCTTGACCCACTGAGGGTTTTGACATTTAACATAAAATGGAATAAAGTATGAGGGGGTTAATTCAATACCAAGCTACCACAGGGTGGAGGGAATGCAGACGTGGGTGGCATCAGGTCAGTTTTGGCCCCAGCTGCTGACCTGGGCAATAGCTCTTTGGCTGCAGCCCACAAATACAGAGCTATAGAACCTGTTATTCTGAAAAACAAACCCAAGGTGCTAGACTGACAGCAATTGCTGTGGAGTGCTCAATTGTCTCAGTGATGCAACTAAAAAGGTGGTGACTGGGCATGTCTTCTGCCATTCCCTATTTCCGTGAACCTCACCCAGGATTTGTCAAAATCATTTTTAGACATAAAGGTGTCCCTTGTGTCCTCTCAGGATTTGGCCTCTATGCTCAGACTGTCTGGAGTTTTGTGGGGAGGATGCCTGTCTCCCACAGCCCAGACTGGGACCATCCACTCATTTCACACAGCGAGGAGAGCAGCTGTCAGACAGTAACTGCTTTCATCCACTGACCCTCTCCCTCTGTTATTTGCACATTACTGTCATTTCTGCGTCTCTTCTCATCTGCAGCATATCTGCTTCTAGATGTTCAGAGCAGTTTCTGCATGCAGATCTGGAGCAGGTTTCCTATCAGAAATCAATATTTTAAATGATGTTTTCCCCACAAGATTATTATCATTGTAAAATCAAAATATTTAGGAGATCTTGAAAGCTCCAAGAATATTCTGTGTATGAGCTGACAGGAAACCATAATCAAATTGTCAAGCAATTGCTTCTACTGTGGCAAAGTGAGAATGTTAGATTACATGTGTCAGCATGTGAAGATAAAGACTGTGTAGTGAACAGCATGCTGAAGGCTTGATAGGAGATGGGAAGTTTATCTCTGTGCACTGTAACCTATTGTAGACAGTTCTGCTACCTCAGCAGTCCTCAGTTTGCATTAAAAACTATGATCAATAAAATGCCGCAGTTTTGTCATTCTACGAACTTCATTTGGTCAATTAAATGGAAAACTAATTGCTATTCCAAAGGGTTAAGTAATAAAAGAGACAGAATACTAAGTAGGTTTGCTAGTTGTTTACTGAATCTAATATTATTGCTGCTCTAATCTCTTCAAACTGGCATCAAAATGTATGCTGCTGTGATTATTTGAGTAAGAAAAATGGCTCATTTATTCAGCATATGCATTGGCTGCTGATCTGGGTTTTCAGATGTTTAAAGATTTATGTTCAAATTATTTTTTTCCAGTTTTCCTGTCCTTTTACCTATTCTTCTGTAAACTCTTCAATCTTCCTGTTCTCTATGGCTGCTCTATGTTCACTGAAAACTTCTTACCTGTGTTTGTTTCTGAGCTTGGGACTCTAACCCAAAATATCCCGAGAACTTGAACTCTCATTAAATTCAGTCAGAATTAATGACTCATCACCTTGCAAGATCAAGGCTTGTGGGACATGTTCTCACCAACCATTCCTGTAGCTTTTTCTCTTGTAGAGAAAGAAAAGTATTTGCAGGAGTGACATTTAAAAGGTTTTTAATTCTGGTAACCAGATTGCCATTCAGGCTGGTTATTTAAGTGTAGCAGAGAACAGGTACTTAATGACAGTTTAATAAATTAGTAATTTTAGAAAAGTAAAGTATTTAGCCAGTCAACTGGTACAGCCTTTGTCTGACCATGAAACGACTTGTAATTCCCCAACAAAATTTAAAAGAAAGTGTTACATGATGGGAGAAGGAAAATAAATAGTAGACAATCAGAGTTAGGTTGCCAGTGGTAGATTAAACCAGTATTGTACGTTGAGAGGGTGATTGGTGAAGGGAATGCACAAAACTTCATCATTTTGGTTGGCAGGAAAATATTTGCAAGGGTATTGTTTAAAAGTATGTGGGGGGAAATATAATGGAGAATGACAAATGCGTGAAGACTGGAAGCATTATGTGTTTTTAATTTAAAGATAAGAAAAGGGGAAAAAAAGGATAAATTGTGAATGTTTAGACTGATTTAGAAACAGATTTCTAATATTCCTGGGGTAAGGGCCTGGAGCAGCCTTCCAGCAAGACTTGTAAGTGGGAAATGTGCTTTCACTTGCAGCCATATAACTCAATTTCCTTTGAGTTGCACTAGAAAGGGCAAAGCAGCCAGTGCTGGCTGTGCCTCTGCTTTTCTGTTAGTGGCTGTTGCAGGTGGACTGTCACATTAATACTAAATAAGAAGGTAAATGTATGTTTGAACTGGAAATTAGTCAGCTAGTGAGACAATCATGTAATGTGGGGTTGGGACTACACAGGATGTCCAATGACTCAGCTCTAGTTCTCCAGTCTTGCATATTTTATCCTAAAGATCACATTATTTCTCAGAGCTATTCTATATCTGATAGGGGCAATATTCACAGATTGAAGGGCAAAGTCTACTTCTGTGATCAGTACTGCTGCTTTAGGGTGTATTGTTTGGAGAATATGTACTGGGAAGCAATTGGGCCTAGGCTTGTATATTTATTTAGTACCTGCCAGGTGAACTCTCTCTAAATTTGAATTCCTTTGCTCCTTCTGGGGGTCACAAGAATTTATAACTGAGTCCTATCCCCATTAAAGCAGTTGGAAGATGACAGATGAGATTCTCTTGATCTGGAGAAAATATTCTTTGTCAGGGTCTTGAAGGCATATCAAATGTTAGAGTCTGAGACTCAGAAGAAGAGACTGAGACTGGTCCAAGATCCAAGTGCAGTGCTAGGAGGGAAGAAAAAAATCTTTCCTTCCAAGCTCCTAGTTCTCTTAAATGAGCACTTCAGTGTCTACTCTCTCCTTGATCCCTCTCCATGAGAATACTCTTTTCCTACAGTCAGCAGTGAGGTATCTCTCCTCAATATAAACAGTTTGAGAATGTTGTTGAAAAAGGTGTGATTTGAACCTGTATAAAAATGATCATGTATTCACAGTATTCTAGAAGAAGATAGAAGAATAGAATGAAAGTTAAGAAAACCTGTGAGCTGGAAGCTTGCTGTTGATGCAAGTTCAGTACGTGCTAGTTTAATGCTCAGAAACTTTTGTTTGCCAGCAGTCTGTAGGCCTTTTCATTAGTAAATTACTATTTATGTTCAGTCATTGTTTTCTCATTCCAAAGGCTTATCAACTCTATTTCACTAAGCAAATGTATCTCTTCAGTGAAATTTGTTATCATGCACTTGCAGCCCAGAAAGCCAAAGCACCCTGGGCTGCATCCAAAGCAGTGTGGGCAGCAGGGCAGGGAGAGGATTCTGCCCCTCTCCTCTGGTGAGACCCAACCTGCAGTGCTGTGTCCATACCAGGGTCCCCAGTGTAGGGAAGAACATGGACCTGTTGAAGTGAGACCAGAGGAAGCCATGACATTACTCAGAGGGCTGGAGAACCCTTCCTATGAACACATGCTGAGAGCTGGGGCTGTGCAGCCTGGAGAAGAGAAGGCTCTGGAGAGACATTAGAGACCCTTTGGGTACCTAAAGAGGGGCCTATAAGAGGAACTTTTTACAGGGGTGTGCAGTGCTAGGACAAGAGGGAATGGCTTTAAACTGAAAGGGGTAGGTTTGTATTAATCTATAGGAAGAAATTTGCTGTGAGGGTGGTGAGGCACTGGAACAGGTTGTCCAGAGAGGTTGCTCACTCTGTGTCTGTGGAAGTGTTCAAGGCTACAGTGGATGGGGTTTTAAGCAGCCTGATCTAATGGGACGTGTCCATTGGAACCAGACGAATTTTAAGGTCCCTCCCAACCCAAACTACTCTATGATCTTAGTTGACAGCTAAACAGCTAATAAGTCTTGTTCAGTGTACCTAAGCTCTGAATCCTGACTGGCAACTGTCTTTGTGCTGTCACAATGGGAACTGCAAATGAGTAGGAATTAAGTAGCAGTTACTGTTGCTTTAACTCTTGGTTTGAAACTGCTTACTCGTGGTTTATTTTTGCACAGCTCTCCAAGCTGCTTAGCTGAAAAGGCATTTAAAATGTTTGTTGTTTTGCTGGGAAGGATAGCATGCCAAGGGCTATTATGATGACAAAATAAATGCCAGTGACTGTACTTTGCCAACAGAATATTGGACCATAACTTTTTTTCTTCAGCATTTTCCACAGTCACTCTCTGAATGGAAGACGGCAAGAGTGTTGGGGTGAAACACCATAGATTCAGCATTCTCCCTTGACTGTACTCCTCTTTCCTTGAAGGACCTCAACCACACATCTTTCTGAAATGAATCTTATGCAGAACCCTACTTCATCTTCCTGCTGATTTCAATTGCTTTGATAATAATAAGAATTTTAGCATTAGAAGAATGCCTTTGTAGTATCATTCAAGGAGGAGTCTTTGTTGTCATACATCTTAATAATTTATCATGCTCTTGATAAGAATTCTAGATCAGTAGATAAGAGTAAACAGGCTCAGGGAGACAGGCGTTTGATGCTGATGTTAATTTTGCAGCAAGTGAATTGGTCTTCTGTCATTACAACTAAAGATCCATAATTGCAAGATCATCATTTTGGGGAAGTTAATACTGCCAAATGTTTTACAAAACGTGTATTAATTAAGCAGTTTAAAATAAGATGCACCTTTCCTTACTAACATGGGAAAGAGGAAAAAAAACCATAGTGATGAGACCTTAAAATATTTATAAATGAGGAGGAGAGTGTGCTGCAACCTCTATGCTAAAATTAGAAAGAGATTTTTTTTTTGAGTATAACCAAGCCATTAGAAATGGGCAGACTAGTTCAGATAAAAATAGAATTAAACTGAACCTATAGTCAATATGCAAAAATACTGAATGCTTGAGAAACTGGTAATCATTTTTGCATATCTCAGTAACCCCTCTGATTAGCAGGGGCTAAGGAAAGCAAGGAAATATGTCATATACAAGGTAATTCTGGAGAGGGAAGTGGTTTAGTGATCGAAGTTTAAGTATTTGGAAGTTTGTGTGCTTTTTTCATGATCATGTCTGTTACTGTGTTTACAAATAACTATAGTAGGAAACCATATGGAAGAACAGCGTGTGAATGTAACATCAGCTCAGAGAGAAATGCCTGCAGTTGCTTGTGAACCTGACTGTATTTGGGAATGATGCACTTTGTAATGTCCTTTGTCAGAGGTAAAAAGGTGGTGGTTCTTAGCTCCCTCTGCTACACTCCTTAAGAGAAGTGACAGCAGAACTGAGTGATCTGTGAAAAAGGAGACCACAAAATCTATGTCTTGTATCAAGTTTCTGTTCAAGTGCAATGACAACAGCAAGAATGGCTGTTGGATGTTAATTAGCTGTTTCTACCGTATTGGAATAGTCTTAACTACTGCAGCATTCTTGCTAAAGAATTCTAAAAATCCATTTGAGAGAGAGCAGACAATTGTAGCTGGGGAGATAAAGCTTCAGCATTATGGAATATCTCAGGAAATTTGAGGAAATGAAACCAAAATCCCCAGGATCAACCATTTGAGAAGTTTAACAAATTTGGAGCATAATGAAAGGGAGATAGTACAGGTTTATTCATTCTTATTGGAGAAAACTAGAGCTTAGGTTCTAGTCTAAGATGCAGGGGTGAAAACCAGGAATTATTTATAAAAATGTAAGGTGTCATAGAAGTATAACAAAATCTGATCTTGTGGCTCTGGTGAATTGAGTTGTGCTTATGGAGCTATGTTTGCTTCTAAAACAATGTGTTCAAGTATTTGCCTCATTACTACTCTGAGCTGGTTCTGCTTTTACCTTTAGGGAGACATCTAGGAATGGGCAGATGTCTGTTGATCCATTTTGACTAGACCCCACTACTCAGACCAGCTTACTGCCCAAAGGCAGGACAAGCCTGGCCTGTAAATCTGCTTCTTTGTGCCTTTGTAATCCAAGTCCCTGTCCCAAGAGCATGGATTGCCTGCTAACGTTTCTGGTATGAGGACAGCAGTAAAGAGAGCTGTTACAGTGAAAATGGAACCAAGCACAGCTAAGAAAAAGCTAATTAAAAATGAAGGGGATGGGGAGCTTGGAAGAGGTAATGGTCCTGAAAAACATTTTGGTCCTAGAACAAAGGGTTATTTCTGATAGGTTTTCTTAAAAGCATTGTCAACATAAATTCCTTCTGTTCTGTAGAGATCTCTTCCTGTTTCGGCTATCTTTCACAAAACCACTGTCACTGTGTAATTGTTGCTGTCTCATCTTTTTCATCTGGACAATTTCTCTTCTTCAATGTGATTTTAATTGTTGCAGGAACATAGCTACTCTATGGATCTTTGTTGTGTTCTCTAAGAACTCTTGCTCAGGGCTGAACCAGGGTTGAAGCTGTCCATTATGAACCAAACACAATGCAGCTTCACAAACAGCATTATTGAAGAGGCACTTTGCATTATTCCAAGTACCTACTTTACGAACATGTGTCTATTGTCAAGAGTAATAAGGGCTGCATTTGATTCTCTGTGAACAATTCAAGGGTCAAGGTCTAGACTCACCTGTGCTGGGATAAATGTAGCAGAGCACCACGGAAGTCAGTTGTTGTTATGGCTCTGTATGGCTGGAACAGAGATTGAAATGGTTTTATCTGTATCACAAATAGAGTTCTCCCAGACCAAATACATAGATTATATTTCCTAAGCACTTACCACCAAATAGGAAAATTATGTGTTTAACAACCTTAGAGAAATGAAAATAATATTTACGAATTTAAGATATTAACATTTTTTGTCAATCTGTAGTTGTTTGTTTGCTCTTTTCCTCTAACATTATAGCTTGCAGCTTTCCATTTTATTTGGGCTAAAAAAAAGATGAAAGAGAGGAGTAATATCTTCTAGCATTTTTATAGTAACAGTTATGGTAATTTTAGAACATTGTCATGCCAGTTGGTATGTTAAGGTAATTTGAAGACATTACAACAAGAAGGAAAAAAAAATAACCTTTTATGCTGATGATAGCTGATTTACTCACAAAGCCTGGGTTTTCATCACTGTTAGTGTAGCAGGCCTGCTGTTACACCTGCCTTGCTACTTCCCAAATAAAATATGATGGGCTTTTTGGAAGAAGATTGAGAAACTTAAAACAAGGAATATAGCTCAGCATAACTCCTGGTTTTTGGACGTTCCTGACTGAGTCCCTGCTGAGAGTCTGACCTGTCCGGAGCTGCACAGAGATGTGCTATGTTATTTTAATGAAGAGGACTGAAAGCAAAGAGACGAGGGGTATCTTTCTCCAAATCATGCAGGAGTCTGTGCCAGAAAGCCTGAGGTCTGTCGAGGCTGCCAAAGCAGGGTTCTCGTGGGCACCCTGGGTGAGACAGTCTCTCCCCTCTCTTGTCCCCTGTTGCCCCCACTTTCCCAGGGGCTGCCTCTCCTTTCCTTTTCCTTCCATCTCATTGTGGGCAGGAAGATGTGGTTCCCTTGAGCTGAAAAGAAGAAAATGTCACTTTTCCACCTTCAGTTTTTAGTGATTTTAGTGGGCATGGCAGCTATGGGGAGGAAGGCTGGAACTGGCTGAGGGGTAGAGGTTGCTATGGGATTGCCCTGGGATGTTGAGGTGGCACATGGGGCTGTGCCCTCAGCCAGGAGCTTTGCTGAGGAAGAGTGAGGATCCCCATCCCTGAGGAGACATGAGAACTCATTGCCATGGGAATTGCTGAACCACAAAGGCTGATCTGTTCAGAAGTGCTTTCAGTCCAGGGTGGTTTGTGCAGCCACCTCTGCCTTGACCTCGTTTTCCAGGAGAGCGTGATGGAGGTGGCCATGTAGAAGGGAGAGCAGAAGGGGACCAAGAGATTGAAGTAAGGGCTTTGGGAATTTGCAGGGGATGTCTTCAGAAGTGAGCTGTTCTTGAACCAATGCTTCCTTATCAAGGTGAGGACTAAATGCTCCTTCCTCATGAACCCCTGCCTCTGGCTTAATGCCACTGTCTTTATGCCTGTTGGATTTAACCTGTTCAGCGGGCTGAAGCTCGGAAACTATGCCTGTTTTGGAGGACAAGGGGTTTGGTTTTGCCTATCCTGTTTAGCAGGACAAATGCAGCAGGAGCCCTTGAAGGAAGCTGGTGCCTGGTTCCCCTGTGAGGGAAAGGATGTGTAACCTGGGGAGTGCATGTCTGCAAAAGCCTTTTCTCACCTACACAGGGAGCAACAAGGAAGGAGAAACAGGGGCAGTCTGTTCAGAAGTTAAAGCTTAAAGCATCCTTAACAGGAGAGTGGGAGGGAATACTGTTTAATCTCTGAGTTTTACCACTCTCAGGAGATAAGAGTGGAGGAGTGAGGAAAGTACATCATGACATACCCTGTGACATGGCAGAGAAATGTACTCTTTTTTCCAACATTGCCAAGGAGTACAAGTTATTGACTTGCACTCAGTTGTAGCCAGGTACTGTACAAACACAGCAAAACTGTGTAAACTCCTTGGGCAGGGGGTGTCTTTCTAAGCGAGGGAATGTAGACCCCTTGCTTTATGGTCTGAGAGGCTGGCTTTCCTGTAAGTCAAGCAGTATTTCCATAAAAAATCAGAAACAGGTGCCTGTTTCGCATGTTTTCAAGTGGAATCTGGTTTTCACTGCCCTCTCTAAACATGTGCACCATGTGTGTGCCCAGGGGGCTCAGCATCTTTTCCACAGTGAATTACCCATTGGACTTATCTGAGCTTCCTGTGGTTTCACAGCAAGTAACTGAGTAAAACATTCTCTGAGAACCAGCAAGTTTTATTATTTGTTACAGATCCCCATATTTATACACAGCTATTCAAAAAGGGTGAATTTCTTGATGTAGAAAATATTAGTATACACTATTCTCACAGTACAATGATAGCAATTCAGTGTTGCCTTTTCTGTAGTATAGGCTGTCAGGTGTTACTGTAGTGCCACAAAACCCCTTCTAGAAGAGGAAAAACTACAACTTGTATTCACTTATAGTTGAGATTCTTGTCCAGTACACACTTCAGATGGAGCAATAAGCTTTCAGCTTCCATGTAACTATGCACAGCAGGTCACCCACTTGGTCTGCCTGGATTTAGATGAGAAAGGAGGTTCTTGTCAGAAATCCAAAGAAGGCTCTATGGACCAGGTTTTTAAAAGAAGAGTCATTATCCACAATGTGAGCCAGGCTTCCTTCAAAGGCTTATCCCCAGTTTAGGCACCGAAATAAAGGGATCATATTCAGCCCAAGAGCTCAGTGTTGTGTGCGCGTGTGCACAGTCCTGATCTCTGTGGCACTGCCAGGGCAATGGGGGGCAGCTGCTTCTTGAAATCATGAAAGTGTCTAAATATGACCTTGGCATATTGAAAAATCTGTCCATCTACCACTGAGGGTGCTGAGCCCTTGAAGATTAACCCCCTGGGCTCTTATGGAAGTCTGGTCCTGCATCTGTTTGATCCTGGGGGTGCTGGGAGGGAGCTCTCGCTATGCAGATTCACATTCCTTGTTGAATTCATTTAGAACTGGTTATCATATTTTGTAATTACTTTGTCATAAGCATAAATATAGTTGGAGGAGTAAGAATTACTATTAATTTGTTAATGTACTATTACAAATGTCTTTGGCATAGTTTTCATTTTCCCCTGTTTTGTTAGAAGCACGTATCTTTTTCACAGCAAATTACACTTCACTTGATTAAATGCTGGGAGAGACTTTGCTCCCTGTCAGTGGAGCAGCCTTTACTAAGACAGTGGTTGTTCTATACCTTGCACATTGTCTAAATTCAGAGAAGTAAGTTTAAGAAATAATTAGGAGTAGCTTGTGTCTAAGAGAATTTTTAATATTTTTTTTTCCCCTGTTCCCCATTTCTTTGCTTAAATTCCTGGTGATGTTGATAAAAGAGCTCTGTTCAAAACTCAGTTTCAACATGTCAGGAGGTCACCACAGGGCCTAAGGGTTCTCTGTGGCAGACTGTGGTCTGCCTTTACCTGTTTTATTATTTTTAACTTAGTTTATTACTTGCTTTGCAACAACTCGAAAATTCTGGGATGTTGTAAGGAGTTCTTAAGAGCACAAGCCTGTGCTCAGGAGAATGCAGAGAAGCGAACAGCTTAGCTGATGTCATGCACACAAGCAATTGGTACAACTGAAAACAAACATGAGCCTTGCAACCAATTATTTTTTCAGCGTTTTCCAGAATGGAAGCCTGCTTATTCAGACAGTGGGTTTGTGCCATGAATAAAAACATTAAAACACTGTGATCCTCTGGCTGAAAGAGTTCAATCCATATGTGGAACTGTAGTTATGATTAATGATACACTTCACCCATTGTTATAAATAATTCGTGGTTTTGCTAAAATAGTGCTTTGACTTATTATAAACCATATCACATTTTCAGTATATTTCTTCACGGCTTCAGCTATAGTCTTTAAAAACTTTTAACTTTGTTCTCTAGATTTTAATAACTGTTGATAAACAATTTGAGTATACCCTGTCACATACACCTTATGTACTTTGCATTTCTTCTCAGTTTCTCTTGCAATGTTGAATAATTTGCCAGAATACAGCCAGTACAGTAATCTGGCAGAACTTGTGCTACGCCGTCTCTGATTTGCAGTAAGATAAACACTGGGAGTCACATTCCCTTATAGCACAGCTTTAATCTCTCTGGATTTATCTTAATTGAGAAAATCATCCTTGCTACAGAGACATACATTAAAATGATCACGTTTTTTTTAATCTCTGGATATTTATTAACATAAGGGAATATCCTAAACTTGTCCTATGGTGAAACTTTTAATAGCTGGACAAACAGAGGGAGTATTGAGAGAACAATTTCTGTCTGATAAATAATTATTCATTTCTCTTGGTGCCCAGGGTTCAAAGATTAGGTCACGCAACTTAACCAGTGATAACCTGCCATCCATGAAAGTCAAAGATCCCTTCCACTCATAACCTGTATCCCTGTATACTACTCATCTCTTAACTTCTGTACATGCCATGGATAGCCTCTGTTGCACTGAAGTTACATATAGTTCCTTCTGTTTCATGGATGGTTTTTGTTGTTGAGAATAGAAATTGCATTGCTCCCCACTTCCTTGTTGAAGAGGGAAGACTGTCAGTGGAATCAGGTTATGGTTCCACCTCTCTCTCTAAACCAGTGTGTGCAGTAAATGGTGGGTGCTTTGGTTACTTAGCAGCACACCTGGGCCTGACTGGCACCTAAAAAGAGCTTTTTCTCTCAGAATCTCAGACCCTTTGCAAACACCAGTGTCATTAACTCTATTTCATACATGGGAATATGAGAGACAGACATTAGTTATGACCTTTACATTTAAAAAGTAACTTCTGATGTTTGGATGCTTCAGTTTTGTTGTGAGTGATTGGAAAATGATTTCTGCCGGGAAATCCCTTTTATGCTTTTGCCTGCATCTGCTGCATTTCTACGTCTTGGACTAATCTTTCTAAGTAGATGACTGTTTGAAAAGTTTGGTTTTGTTGTGGATTTTTTAAATAGGCTATTATTAATAAGTATTATTTACAAAACCCCCAAGTTTTAGTAGAAGGAGAGGGAGAGACTTTATCTTAGTTTTCAGGCAGTGAAATATGATGAATAAAAAGTAAAAATAGCAGTTTGGATTTGGTGTTTCACATCCTGTGGTTGTTTAATGTTGACATGACACCGAGGCATTGCAGAAGGCAGTGAAATTCCTGGAGTACAGTGTGGAACCAGGCTTTTACTGACCTAGCACAGAATAGGTAATAAGTCCACAGGGACATTGTGGACAGAGGAAACAAGAAGTGAAGGAAACCAAAAAACATTCAAAACAGAAACAAAAGTGTTTCTGATGGGCAAGAAACAAACCAATGATTTCACTCAGTCAGCCTTGAAATGAGAGGCTCTAACTCCAAGGCCTTCTGTGCTTGTTGCAGTGTTTGATTTCAAATGCACAACATAAGTTTTCCCTGCTTTACATGTGATTTTGACGTCTGATGTAAAAATATTACTAAAATACTTTATCATTCTTTTTTACAGTAATTTTAGGTATCTTTTCAAAGCACACCATCATGGAAATGTCATTTTTATTTTTCCCCTAAGTGGTTATAATTAGCTTGGAAAAACATCTGTGATAATTTTAGAGTGTGTTTTGTTTGACTTAGAGCCTTTGTTATTATAGGTGATTAACAATAAAATGGCCATTGTTGTTACTACATAAAAATCTTGAAACAAATTAAGTTTCAACTTAAGAACTTCAGATAACACTGACAAATGCTTGAGACAAGTGTGCCCTGATTTGCTTTGGCTGTTGGCAAGAAAGGAGAGGGAGGGAATTATATCTGCAGTTCTCCTTTCCTGGGGAGCAGATATGAGGAATGAGTTCTGTGAACACCTGCAGCAACACTCAGTTTTTCTCATACACTCAAAATTAACAACCATACAAAGGACTTTTGCATAGGATCCACATCCTCCAGTGAACTAGACAAGAACTATAGATATCCTCCAATAATGACAGATAGACTGTACCTCCACAGTGATTTAATGTGCAACAGCATTGTTTGTAGATATGAATCCTTGTCACTGCTACATGAGTGATTCTGTACAGCATCCTAATGTGTACCCAGCAGCTTGTGAAAGGGTCTTTCTCAAACTGGTCCTTAAATGGACCTTAAAGATCCTCTAATTTCAACCCTGCATTCCTCAAGTATTTTAGTGCCACGAGAACTCTTGTGCTTCTATCTTTCTTTAAAGCACTTCCTTGTTGGAGACATGACTGTATGCATACAACAGCTCACTTGCAGAAAATGTTTATAAACGTATATTCACTATTTCTCTGTAGTTATTTCAGGAACCTGGACCACCTACTTAACCTGTAGTCTATTAGGTAAAAAGAGCAGTTTTTAATTATTATTTTTTTTTATTAATTAAGATATGGATTTAGAAGCTTTATAGCACCGCTTTAAAATAGGCAAAATAGATCCTATGGGTGCATTCAGAATGTTAAACAGCATTTAACAAGGCATATCCTATTAAAATCATAGGCTGCTGTCTGGAAAAAAAAAAGAGCAGCAAGAATGTAATGGAAAACAAAATAAATCAAACAAATGCACACTGAATCTTAGCTATGAATCTGGCCTTAGGCAATTTGGCACTGGTTTGCACCCTTGGAGATCAGCTGCATTGCAGAGGAGCTGCTCTCTGATGGGAGGGTGCCTTTACAAGCCTGTTCAAGGCTCTGCTGCAGCCCTCTGCCAAATGAGTTTCTTCTGCCCAGGGACAGGTGCTGAATCACATCTCTTGGTCAAGCAGGAACCATCTGCTTCTGAACCAGCACTGTCCTTTCCGGGTGGAGAGGGTGGCCTCTCCTCTGCGATGGAGAGCTTGCAGGGTAATTGTGATTCTGAACCTAAGAAGAGGGATCAGTGACTGGGCAGTGAATCTAATCTGGTGTTCTAAGGAACTTAAGGTTTTTTTTGGCAATATGGTGAGGTAGTCACTCATTTCACTAACCAGCTGAAATGAGAGGATGATTCTGGAGTGACTGGCACAATATCTATCTACCAAAATCTTTGTTAGAGACACTTATTTTTAGCCGGCATCCCTGAGGTTGTATAAAAAATATATTTGAGCAATAAGCACTAATTGAGAGCACCAGATAAATAGGATGATAAAGTCAGGCTTATAACAGAGGATGAGAAATCCCACCTGCCTGTGCCTCTTGGCTGTTTCTACAGGTCCCAAAATAGGGTGAAGAAGCTCAATTTTCAGTGGTAATGAAGTGCAGTAAACGAGCAAAACCTAAGTCCTGTGTGGCTTCAAGTCTAGTAGCATTGTTTAAAATCACCTTGCTTTGGTTCCTGCTTAAAGATGTGAATGTGACTTGTAGTCAGATACTTTTGTGACTGAAGTTTTAAACCAAGGCTATAACTCTGCAGAAAGGGTGTTTTTGGAGAAAGTGGTTGACTGTGGCCTAAAATAAATGGCTGGTCCCAGAGTCCCCGGAGCAGCTTGCTTTCCTTGGACAGCACAGGACGGCAGCACGCTAAGCTTCAAATACTGACAAATGTTTTTTGAAGTGCCACTAGCTATATTAAACCTGCAAATGCTCACAGTAGCCCCATTTTAGTCACTTACCCTCATTTTTCCTGTGGTCGTTATTTGTTCCCTTTTTTTCCTGTAGCTCAGCAGTCCTCTGCTATGAAATTGACAAAAAAAGGGGAGAACACATTGAAAAAATATATTTAGATGTAAATATTTATGCATCCCACTTTAGCTATTACCATAGGACATGCCAATTTAAACTAGTCTTCATTGATAACTGCTATACAATTACTTGAAAATATTGCAAAAGAGGAACTTGATCTGTAAAGAGCACTGAGGAACAAATGCTGGAAAGCCTTCTGGTACAGGAAAATATACATTTCAATTTAAGGATGTTTAAACAGTCATGCTGAATATCTTAGGACTCACCCATTTAAATTCATTACTAAATCATGACCTAAAGCTTTCCAGATATCTGAAGATATGAGTAAAAATAAGAAGTGTGTTTAATAAGAGAAATATTTTAAAATAATATAAAACAATAAGATGTTGTTGCTGGCTATGTTCCTGGGATTAGGAAAAGACCATTGGCCTCCCTCATCCATTAATTAATCCAGGAGGAATTATATGAACTTTTCTTATCATCCACCTCTTCCAGATGAAGAGTAAACATGCTCTTCTTGGTGGAACACGGAGTTGCTGAATACCTCCCTTTACCTTTTATGAGTACAGAGGTGTTCTTCCACTTTGGGGAAAAAAAGAAATGAGATCTTTAGCTATTTAAGCCCTACCTAAATTTTATATTTTGCCAGACTGAACAAGGACTGCTATCTGTCTAGACTGTTAGTAATAAATAATTCTTTTTTTTCTCAAGAGGATTATATTTATACTTATGGTAAAACAGTTTACTACATTTTATATGTAAATAAAAGTTGCATTTGAAAAGGTAATTCTTACTGACAAGAAAAGTAAGTTGTTCCTAAGTAATTTCTAGATGCTATGAAAATGTTTTGGAAAGTTTTTTTTTAAAAAAGAGCCTCATACCAGAATAATAACCTTTCATAAATATCTTTTGCCTATTAAACATTCAATAGCAAGAAAACTATGGCAAAAATTAGCACCAAAAAAAAAAATAGATTGTTGTCAACCAGAGCAGAGTGCCTGCCAGACATATTTAAAGCCGGTATTGACTGAGATACCATCTTACAGCCTTGGCAGCGAGATAACTTTTACACAGAACAGGGAAAGCCAAAAGGCTAAATTCTCTGAAGAGTAGGGTGTTCAGAAACCTGCCTAGGCTCATGACCCAAGAGCAGTCTCTTCAGAGTACTTCTGAGCGAAAGAGTCTATTACTGATTCAACAGGCTTTCTTGCTTTCCTTGTCTTTAGTTTCTTCTGCTGTCCTTCATTTCAGTCATTTGAGGCTTTTCAGAAAATCTCAAAGAAGAAGTATCTGATCTCTTGTTTTGCAATTTCTATTATTCCCATCCAGAATATCTTGTTCAAGTGCTAAGAAGTTTGAGAACACAGTAGTAATTTAAAGACGTAGAGCATTAAAAGACTATTGTATACAAGTTTGTAAATATAGTGTGTAATTTTTGTGTATTTTTATATATAAAAAAATATTTATAAAGCCCTGCAGTATTCTCAAAAAATTTAAAATGCAGTCCAATGCACTATCAAGGCTGAATGTCAATGAAACTAGAGAATTCTGAATAATGGAGGTGCAAGGTTAAGGTCACTCCAGCCAATTTCTGTGCTTTTCTTGTTAGTAGGACTATGAACAGCCTTTTGCATAGTTTAGGGGATTAACCTGAGAGAAGGAACACTTTTCTGTAATGTGCAAGGATACTGTGGTCTTATAAGGAACTCATTGCAAGTTTGCCAGAAGCATAAAGGTACATTTTTAGCTGAAACAAATTGTTCTCTTTCCTTTAGAAGGCCTGAGCTGAGCCACTTCTATTAGCAGAGGAATTAAGGTCAGTTTTTATGAAGGAGCACCAGAATAATAGGGCTGCTGCTGCCCCACTGCCAGTGGAGTCTAGGTTGCTGTGGGTGTTCGCTTGTTGGGGTTTTTATTGTCAGGGTGTTGAATTTTTTTGTGGTTTGGTTGGTTTTAATTTTTTTTTAAGAATAGTTCTATTCACAGAGGATTTCATTCACTGAGGTCAGGGCTGTAGCTCTTGCTAAGCTTCTTAGGAGTGTGTCATATGATGGGTACAAACACCTTTCTTGGAATTGAGAAAAATGGGGCAAATCAAGTATCAAAAGACTTCTATGTTTTTTCTTTTTTTTTTTTTGGGGGGGAATATATATTTCTTCCCTGTTTCTGAAAGACTGAATTACAAAATGGCAAAACCAGAATGCATGTAGGAAATGGGAAATGGAGAGGAATAATGAAGATGTTTGGAAGGGGGTTGGAGAAGAAACACAGCTGAGTTTGTTAAAAATCTTTCTGGTTATGATCAGATTTGTTACCATTTCAGGCACTCAAGACTGTAGAGTTTATTTCTTAGTGTTGACTTAGAAGAGAAGATACATTATTTTATTTGATATTCTGGATCCATTAACTTCATCCTCAGCTTCTTTCTGTCTCCACTGGAAGACTTCTATTTTACTACAGGTTTCTTGAGCAGAAATATGTAAACTTTTAAATTTAAGTTTCATTTTAAATTGACCATACAAAAGAAATAATTTGAAGACTTGCACTAAAACTGGCTGAGTACGTCTGAGACTTCATCTTTAACAGCACATCTGTGCCCAATGCAGGTTTTTCTCTGAGCAGCTCAGGTCAAGCAGTTTTATGAGGGCCTGTCTTGGAGGAACTCAGGCTGGGGCTTTTCCAAGTTGCCAGTTCCACTCTCTGTAGATCTCAGTGTGTTTTAGTCCCACCTCTTTTTATAAGACTATTCTTCACAAAGGGCATGAAACACATAGCAGTATTTCTGACACTTCTGGCTGTTTATTAATGGTTGATGCTAAGTGGGCACAGAACAGAATAGGAGCTGCTTTTTCCAGCCACTAGTTAACACTACAGCCTTTGGACTATAAGTTTATGATCCAGTGGGTGGCAAAATTTTCTACATGCTGTGACTCCACGGGGATAGACTAGTTAATGAATATTCTTTTTTCTTACCATTTTAGTACAAATCTGCATACTGGGATATAGTTTTATAGCATTATAAATCCATTTTATTTATAATTATCTTATCAATAGCTGGCTCTATCTGCTTGTCTCTAACACGCTTAACAATATGATCCATGTACTGAAGATCTTGAAATACAAGTAATGTGTTGGGTTCAATTCTCAGGATAAAAAGTTCAGTAGATTTACTACAGCTGATCTTCCTTAAATTTCTGTCATTTACTAAATTCTTTAGAACTGAGACTTTGCATGTTGTATGGGAAAATTTAGAATGATTTCCTGAATGTGATACAGCAAGTCAATTATATAAATTCATTCTTGTTAGGTGATTTGCTACTGGCTGCTTATTGATCTTTGATGAAAAAGTATTATGAAGGGAAATTTATGTGCCCATAAACTTGATGGCAATATAGTCATAAACAGGATTTGCATGCAAGCACAGCTACTGCTTGCATTCCCAGCAGAGAGGTTATATTGCTTTCTTCCCTGTGACTGGAAGTGACGAATAGTGTTCTACCTTTTAGATTCATGATTTTGGTGAATGTGTGTCTGTGCATGTGTGCAGGCATGGCATATACTCATGGTATAGCAGAGATATTTAGCTCCTTCATTTACATTAGGGACTGCAAAGCATATCTTGGGTAGATCAGGCCCAGTTCAGATTCTACGCTACTGACACATTTCCCATACAGGAAGTGTTCCCCTGTTTTTCAGACTTTTCACGTTCTTTCTGCTGGGGGAATATCTCTGAGTGGCTGCACCCTTTCTCAGTTTTTCAGAGGGGAACAAATGGTTTCTGCCTGTTTAGTTTATTCTGGGGTTGGGTACCACGAACTGAGTATTCCCTAAATGTTTGCTTCCGTACTGATGACGAATAGGGACGCGTTGTTGGATGTGAGCATAGGAGTTGATGGCACTTTGGGAGCTCCCCACCAGCATAGGGGAGATTGTCAGGCCTTTCTGCAGAACCCTTTGGTGCAAGGCCTGTCGGGCTCAGCCAAACATAGCACGGGGTCAGCAGAAACTACCAATTTTTGCCATGGTTTTAAGTAAAAGTCACATGAAAATTGATGACTTGTAATAACCTTGTGATCCATCCTCAAGGTGTTAATCATCCTCACAGTACATTAAACAGTCAATTTGATCTGTGCATCAATCTCCCACAAAATGATGGGAAAAACAACATCATAGTAAGATAGCCCAACAAAATAATTAATATGCAGTATTAAATCTCTCATAAACGGACAGTGAGGAAAAGAAAGCTCAGTCATTACCCTGGATTTAATTTGCTGAGGGAAACAGCCTTCACACCTGAGCCACAGTCACAGCTTGCTTTTCTCTCAATTAAATCCATGCTTGTCTAAAGCAATGAGGGTTTGGAGGACAAGATCAGGGCACATGCTAATGAAATTCCCTGCAGAACAAGGACATTATGCAGAAACTGTTAGAAGGCATAGACCACATAATCTGTTTTTAAAATTCTCTCTTAAAACAATGAATGTAAAACTTGGTGAACGTTAGATATAGACCATGCTATTATTAATAATTACTTTTTCCAAGTAAAATTGTGTAGATATTCTAAGCTTTGCCATAGGATATTGCCATTCAAGAGTACTTATCACAAGATTTATATTTTTACACCTACCTTTTTGAAATCTAAACAAGAAGTTGTTGCTTAGTCCTATCCAGATCCATTTAGAATTCTTCCCTTCATAAACTATGTTGTTGGCCAAACCAAACTATAGCACTATGATCTACTGCAATACTGCTCTACTAATTAGGTTTTCTTGCCAGACTGTGAGAATTTCTGGCAGTGTCACACAGCTCCCAGAGAACCTCTAAGTTGGAGCTTCCAGAAAGTTGCAAGTAGTTACTATTAAGGATTGCTTTTCCTTTACTGAAAACCATTCCTTAGAAGGATGATGAGCAATTGCATTAAAAAAGACTTTGAGGGATGCCAAATGCAGAATGTTCTTCATTTTTTTTCCCATTCTCAAATATGGCAAAGATTTTTCAGGAACTTTTTCAAGGTTGTTCATCTGTATACATATATAAGCAAATACCCCTATTAAATAGTTCTCCACCAAGTCTAGAATAGAATTTGAACTGTTTCAAATCATTCCTAACTAATTCGTTTCTTTAATTGTATAGGGCATTTTTTGGCTTCTGTTCGTAGCTCTCAAGAGAATATTATAAAAGAAATTTCAAGGAGCTTAAGAAGTTTGTTAAAACTAACACTTTTACATTTAAGAATGCTTTCTTTGCCTTCAAAATATTAATTCTGAGGGTGGTTTTTTTTGGTTTTTTTTCCCCCTGAGCCAAAGTCATGAATCTCAAAATTCGGCATTGGAGAAATACAGTATTGCAAGTTTGCAGCTCTAGGAATCCCATCCTATTCTGGCTTCACTCCAAATAGTTTATTTAAATATAATAAAATAACTGTAACTGATTGGCAACAGGAAACCCATTATCAGAATTTGTTTCTTTGGAAAATTCTGAATTAAACGTGCTAGATATGAAAAGAGAGGGTCCAAGAAATCAATTAGTTTCTCTCTTCCCATTCCTACTTATACCTAGGCTGCTCTTGGATTTACCTAATTTTATGCCGGGGTCTAGATGACCTATTTCCCCTCTATCTCAGGGCATTTTGTCAGCTGTACAGCTATTTTTATCATATTCTTAATTTGATCCAACTTGTGTCATATGTCACATTTCTGTCATTGGTGTTTTTTGTCTAGTCTTGCTGTTTATACATGACAAAAAACTTCCTAGCTGAGCCTAATCATTGGGCTCCTGTCCATAAACTGAATTTCAAATAGTGAGCTGGGTTTGAAACAGGAAACAAAATCCTTGAGAAAGGATTAAAAAAGCCTCAAAACCAAACAACCCAACAAAAACATCACCATATGTTGGTAGCCACTTAGGATTACATCTTTTGCACACGCTGAGGTACTTCTGCCAGGAACAGTGCTTAACTAGGCTATTTAGAGGTTTGCTATTTAATAATTTATGAAAATCCCCTAACTAGTAATTTCCACTTTGGTGTGGTTTCATGATTTGTTCAAGGTGTTTTTTGAACATTTTCTCTGCTGGTGGTTTTGTTTTGGTTTTTGTTTTGTTTTGTATTTTTTTGCATTCTGACCTTGTCTGGTCTATGTAATCTGATGAGTCATCAGGAGCTGGACTCTGCACTTATGTGACTTTATTTGCATATAAAGCCCAGAGCAGCAGTGGTCTGTTCACAGAATCAAAGTATCCGCAGTTGTTAGGGACCCATGAGGATCACGGAGCCCACACAGGGCAATGTGTTAAACCGTGGATCTGAGAGCACTGTCTAAGTGCTTACGGGGCACCAAGAGGCTTGGGAACATGGCCACTTCCCAGGGGAGCTTGTTCCAGCGCCCAACCACCCTCACACCTCTTTCACATTGACTCTTCTGGATGTTTTGTATTCTTCTGAAAGTAAATGGTCCACTGCTTTTTTTGGTTCAAAGGCATAACCTCACCATTGAAAATTCACGTTGGCAGAAGAAAATTGAAAATTATAAATTCTTCAGACTGTGAAATGCGTACAAGCCAGCCTCAGAATATTTATAAAACCAACCCCATTTTTGGCATATCATGTTTATGCCACTTCCATGGAATCGCCTTGAATCTCCTAGCACTATTGATAATAATTCTCAGTAAGACCTGAAAACAAATTTGTGTGGAATAAATAACTAACACTCTCAGGGGCCCTGTGAATTCTGAGATTGATGGGTATGGCAATAACCAATACATGACTCTGCAGATTTGAATATGCAAAGATAAGCAGAGTAAGAGATGTGAGAAAATTGGCAAAAAAAAAAAAGCTATTTTTAAGAGTCTTAAATGATGGAACACTTGTAGTGTAAATGGATTTAATGATTTAATTTAAAAAGCAAGAAATGAATTAGCTTCTTTTCACCTATAACTACAAAATAAGACTCAGGTAGAGTCTCTCTAAATCAGAATATGAAAAACTAGAAAAGGATGGGTCTGTAAATGATTTTGCTCTTGCCCATACATCCAGAGGAAAAAAAAAAAAAAGAAAGAAAACCCCCACATCAAGAACTAAAAATTATCCTAGAATTAGAAGGATAATAAAAATGTGATACTGAGGGAAACTTAGCAGTATGACTGGAACTCTAACCAGTATTAGTGGTCACAGCAGAAGAACTGGAAAACGCAGACCAGTGCAAAATGTTTTTATGTTAGAATTTGACATTAAAGAGTTGTCATGTTTTGTTGTGGTCTGCTTTTCCGTTTTCATGCAAAAATGTAATAATGCTGCAAATCATTATTCTTTAATTCACTCTGATCAGAATTACCCCAAAGGGGATGTAAGAGCCAGAAACAGAGCCTTTTACATGCTCAGGTTTGGGTTTCGTTAGCAGCATCTAACCATGACAGACACATGAAGTTGGGGAGTAAAGAATTAGTAAGAAATGGTAATGTGGGTGCATAAATGATAGAATCAAGTTACACCAATGGGAGCTTTGGTGGGTTAAGGATCTGAAGAAGAGTTTGGTAATGATCTTTATGAATATAACTTAATATTTTCACAGTTCTCCTAGACTTCTTTCTGGTTTTCCTTCCTAAAATTAACAGCATGGCTGATTTATTTCTTTTCTTACTAGCTAAGTAAATAAAATACACAGCATGTATGACACGATTGGAGGTGGTTTTCTCATATTGTGGAAAATAAACTTTTTAGGGGAAAAAGAAAACAAAAATATTAACTACACTTTAGTCTCCAAAAAGTGAACCAAAAGATTGCCTTTCTTTTTCCTTGTGGATTTGCAAGGGCAGCTGTCCTCCAACCTTTCTCCTTCTGTAAAAGAAATCTAAGAAGAGGACCTGTAAGCTGGTAATTAAATCTGCTTCACACTGTGTGGTTCAAAATGCAGAGGTAAAGCAGAAGAGAGGGAGAAGAGCTCTCTGCTGCACCTATTGAGCTGCAGAGAATTAACTTCTTTTTGAGCATCCTGTTATCTCAGAGGAAGGACTGCTTCACAGAAAAACCCAAATGAAATCCCAATAATCACAAATGCTCAGTGGTTTATAAACAAGCTGTTATAGTGGGACTAAGGCATGCACAAAACAAATTTCAGATTAGAATGGAAAGCAGTCTTCATGCTCACTGCCATGTTAGAAACCCGCATTCGTGGCAGGCCCAAACTACAAAAAGGTAGTTCAAGGTGCATTCACTCAGTTATGACTGGTCATGTTTTCCTATTACTGTTATCAAATGAAACACTGAAGTATGAAATGCAGTGTCAAAGAGTATTAGCCTAAAAAGTAAAAACCAAATGTAAACCTCCCCCAAACAAAATAACCCCTAAACTCCCCTTCTCCAAAGCAAAAGAATCCCCCAAATAGGTACCCAAGTTTCTTCATGTGAGTAATGTTTACAATTACTTTCTCAAGGCTTGCTCAATGAGGAGCCAGAATGATTAAGATATAAAGTGATCTCATTTGTGAAGAAACACTGAATAAAGATTTTTATTTTTTTTGCCTGACCAAGAGACTGTTTCTGTCAGTGCCTTTTCTGACAGAAATATTGGCTCTGAAGCCAGCTGTAGAAAGTTATAATGAGATAATAAACTTGTTGCAGAGGTTAGAGTAAGAAACTGGTGATATAATTTTAATGATAGGCTTGCAAAAGAAGCAGCTTCTAAGGAGTGCCATAGGCAGATAACAACCTCAATAATGATCATTTTTGAGACTAAAAGTATTACTGGAAATACCATACGTGATTTCTGTGGTTCATAGCTTAACCATGCAAGGCATCTGATTTTGTTTACTTTTGCACAAAGGTGTGACACGGAGAGAAGTGCATAAGAGTGATAGAATGCAGTGGCCGAGGTTTTTAAGATTATTGAAGGCCTTTGGCAGCCCCTGGCTCCTTGTGTGCAGCAGGGGCCTGTGTTAGTCTGTTCCCATGTGAAGGGATCGGGTTGTGGCCCTGATGACCTGGGACACCCAGTGGGATCATGATATGGCAGAATCTTCTCAAAGAAGAAGAAGTAGAGTTTAGACTAAAGAAATGATGTGACAGCAAATGTCCCCAGTAGTACTCTGAAAGTTTTGGCATGTTCTTCAAATGATGCATAGCCATTCCGAGCTGGTAACAGACTGTCAGAGTAACTAGGAGCTGAGAGGACCAATCTCTGTCCAAAGCTGCATGGAGAATGCAGTGAGTCTAGATAGGGGGTGGCTCTTGGCTAAAGGATAGTGATCCCAACAGAACTTTATTAAACTTGCTGAAATAGTTTTCTATATTTTGACTTTATAGAGATATGCAGTGATGAAATAACAAAAGAGAAATTTAAGAGAACAGAAATTCTGTCATGTATTAAGTTGCACCATGCCATAACTTGTTACAACATGGGAACTTAATTTTCATAGATTTTGTTATTTTTTCCCAATTCTTACGCATGTCAGCATTATTTGTTGTTCTTGTTGTACCTTCTCAGTTTGAATTTCCCCTGGGAGCTTCATCTGACAGCTAGAACTTGGTTGAGACTTTGGTGATTAAGATTTGAGCTTATCTTTTGTACTACTGACCCCTTATATCCATGGCTTTGGACTGTCAGTATCAAGGGAATAACTAAACTAGGGCTTATGATCAAACCAGCAGGAGTAAGGGCCCAAGACAAAAAGAGCTTTGTGGAACCACCACAGACATTTGGAGACAAATAGAATTGAGAATGTGAAGGAGTAAGTGGTGAAAGGAGAGAATCCAGAGAGGCAGTAGTATGGGGAAATCATAATATGATAGCATTTCAGTTTTTAATTTCTTGGGTTGGAACTATTGGATGACAAGCTGACCTGTCAAAGAAAATGTGACTAAATTAACATCTGAGATAGGGCTGTTCTTTAGAGATATTTGCCTTCTAAGGACAGGGTTTAAAGAAAAATGAACAAACTAAAAAAACCGCATATTTTCAAGTGTAGGTATCTGAATTTCAAGATGTGTTTATTTTCAATGTAAAATTTGCCTACTGATTTGCTAGAAGGTAAGGAAAAAACATGACAGTTATAAAGGGTGTTTTCTTCCTTTCAGGTAAACTACCAGGTTGGTTGTAGTAACTGTAATACTAAGAAATGTGTTTGGGGCAAAAATTGGGCAGATCTCAGATATTTCACATCCAAAAGCTTTTAAAGGTTTGGCCTTCATAAATTCTAGACAGGAGAAGGTATCAGATTGATTGTCAACTGTGCGTTAGTTACTGAATAGGGATAAAGCAGTGCTAAATCTAGATATTTGGCCATAATCCAGTAAAATCTTATTTTGTCCAGATTTTTACTATATACTTGCTAAATTAATTTCTGTGAAAGCCACCAACTGGAAGGAGCAGTACATGGGGGAGGTATGCTACAGCATATGCTCTGGTTCTGCCCTTGAATAGAACAGTTCTGAAAACAAATTATATAATGTGTTGACAGAAAACTATAATCCCTGAGGTAAATTTGGCTTCAGAAAATATTCTCTAAGAATCATTTGACAGGTCCTTTGAGAACAACAATATGGTAAGAATGGTATCTGATGAACTGTTAGCAGATTTGAATCTCTCCAGTCTTTTTTGAGATCTGAAGGATCTGTGATTCATAGTGGATATAGGGCAAATACTATAATATCTGCTTAATTTTGGAGGGAAGCTTTTCCATCTACAGGGTTATGTTCTAACACATTTGTTCTTGATCCTATACCTGGCAAAAACGATGAAATTCTGCTAAGAGTCCTGCTGAGATTTTGGTCAAATTTAGCTCTCAGCTGAACCTCTAGAAACCCAGAACAACTGCTTTAGTTAGCAAGGTCTATGTGAACTTGTACAAAAATTACTGCCAGAAGAATTTGACTCAGTCAAGTATTACCAAGTGGTGTGTATTTTATAAATGACTGGTATCAAACCTATAGTCTTCTCCTTGAAGTAAGCTGGAAATATAATAGAATTGGAGGAGAGCGCGTGGTGCTGGGTCATGGCTCGTGCTTCAGTGGATTGTTTTCAGAGGTTCTTATGTGAGACTGTTTTAAAGAGAGTGAAGTTTCAGCAAGGAAAATTTGATACAGTTATTCTGGTACTGGCTGGATTCCACTGCAATGAAAACTGAATAGCCCTTCTTACATTTTAAACCCCTTGTTAGTCATAGGAAGAATATTATATACTACTATATTTACAGCAAACACCATTTAACTGCTGCTTGGTGTGTGAGCGTGGGATTGAGAGGCTCTTATACTCGAGACCATTATCACCAAAGTCACTGCCATGGCTCTGTCACAACTGATCACATGTACAGGTGTTCTACAGCTGACTGAGTATGACTGACACTTTAAACTTCACAGGAAAAATAGGAATCCAAATAACAGGCAGTTTTGGGAGTTTCCTTTGTAAAAAGAGGCAATCAACGTGCCAGTGAGTTAATAAACTCTTAAGGGTTTAGTGGAATTAGGGAATAATCAGTGGTCTGCTGAGAAGGTGAGACAGTTTTGGAGAAGGCCAAAGGGCTGGTACTTAAGCTTGCTCACAGAAACAGATGTGGGCTTTGCTGAAAATGAGCTTGATGTTGTTAATGTTTTTAATGATACTTTGTGTTTGTGGCTTGAAACATAGGCAGCAAACACACAAAGGTCAAAGGTTGCGTTTCACTGGTGTAAGCCATTTAAAAATAAAAAGGCTCTTCAAAAGCTTTGTGGAAAAAATGATAGTTTACAGCAGTTCTTTTTTGCTGTTTAATTGCATGTGTTCTTACTCTTTCATACTTTCAGTGCATGATAGCGCTATTTGGTCTTTGATCTTTCATTGCATTAAATGGCAATTGAATATCACTATGAAGCTTTTTGTTTGGGTAAAAAAGTGAAATAGCATGGTTCATATGCAAGTTCTTGCATGCTTGAAATAAAGGAAGATTGTGCCAGACCTTGGGTCCATATTTTAGTTTATCCATACTTACAAACTCAGGATTTGATGTATTGTTGAGAATTTTATTTACTTATTCCAAATAGGTGAAAATTTATTCTGTTACTAGAATTTAAATGCTCACTGAAACAAACTGTAGTCCAACTTTGAAAGGTGTGCAAAAGGAAGAAGATCCTTTTGGAAACCTCACATATATCATATCAGAAATATAAAGTACCAAGGAAAACTGTTCCTTCTTGCATAGTCCATTAGGAGATATATTTATATTATTTCTACTTCAATTATTGTTTTACTAAAATATACCTTTCATTTTTTTGCTCTTCTAATTTTATTCCAGTAGTAACAACTGTTGCCCTCACTGTACCCTGCCCTGCTCCAGGAAGGGGAGCAGAAGTCTTTGCTCTGGATGCTGCATGCAGGTTCATCAGTAGGAATTATGTTAGGAGCTGTGAAATTGTCACGCTTGCTCCCTTGTAACCAGGTATGTATGACTCTATCCCAGATGTCACAAAACTTTATTACGGTACAGAAAGCTTGAGGAGGTACTTTTGCCCTGCCATTGTGACTATGTCCGGCTGCCCTACTGAGACAGCAAGACTGTAACAGCATAAAAATCTTTTCTTGCTTTGATAAATGTGTTCTGTGTTTTTGTATTAAGTACTAGAAGTTTTTTTTGAAGCTACTTCTACTTTCTCTCACTATTCTGTTCGTACCTACAAAATGTTTCCACTCTGCATTTGTGAGGTCTTCTGTGACATTCATTTGGTCCTTGCAGGGAAAACTTTTACCTACACAAATTCAAAGCAAGTCAAAGGCCACCTTGAGGAGACCATGGTGGATGAAGTTGCAGTATAACAGAATCATGCTCAGAATAATGATCCCTCTTCCACTTTCAATAGAAATCAGAGGTACTTCTCTGCAATGTAGTATTCTCATTCTGCTCACATTCTTTATTGATTTCCAGTGCTCAAATCCGATTTTATTGAAGTATCCTTCCCACCAAGTGCAAAATGTCAATGCAGCTTACAAAAGTTTTCATCTTTTCTATGACCAAATTCTATTTGATTAAATGTATAGCATCAGCAAACATTAAATCTCCAGAGTTTCCTGAAGGAAATAATGCCGTATAGTTTTTTAAATTTTTTTTTTTTACTGTCTGAGGTCTTTATTCAAATGCAGTTGAGTAAGACAACTGTCATTAACAGGCAGCCTTTTCATCAGCTGAAAATGTCTGTGGAAGTGCTGAGCATCATTTGTGTTTTAGACAAAGTCACTTTTAAATAATTATTTAGCCAAATTATATGACCTGACAATTTATGTGACTTCCAGGGATCAGAGCATCTGTGAACAGGATGTTACTAAACCACTGTCTATGCTGGGACTGATTTTTGATCTATGCTTTTTGAAAGTATCTTGACTAAGAGCTAAATCCCTCTGCCTTACCAATGATAACGAGTACTGATACTGTGTGTTCAAGAGTGTTTAAGGAGAAAGGAATTGCTCAGCATGAAGAAAGAAGGTAGAGTCACACTTTACATTATGAGCCACTCATTCCTATAGCAGGGAAAAACTGGATATCATTAAAAAAAAAGAAAGGGATATTTTAATTTTCTTTTTCTGTGTTGGGAATATTCAGCAAGGAGCCAAATGATCCTTGGAAATCTATTCAAGTAAAAGTGTGTTAAGATGACTGAATCTCACAGTTCAAGTGTCTTACTCCAGCAGCCCACAGTGCCTGCTGCAATGGTGTTTGTGCATTTGTTGGCAATTAGTGATATTCTGCCAGTCCTGCTCAGTGGGTATGAAATGAAAGATTGTCCTGCTGAACCTCACTCTTCAGATGTCATTTTAGCCTTTTTTCTTTAGGGATCACATTTATTTGAGTCCCAGCTATAAAACTGTTCCTGCTCTCTGTCTCCTGCTCTGTTCCTCCTCTCCTGCTCTTAGTGGACAGCCAAGTTCAAGTCATGCTATAATAAATCAGGTACCTAGAAAAGAATAAACAGGAAAGCTGAGTCAGAGCTCTTCTCTTGCATAGCCCATCAGGTTTTTGTGGCTTCAGGCAAACATCATCAGACCCACACATATTCCCTCCTGAGCACATGGAAGAAGGGAGGCTCCTTTCTGCCCCAGAAGAAGGTGAGAATAGAGACACTGCATGCGGAGTTCAGAGAGCCAGTTTCTAGCTTTCTGTACCACTTTCCTGGCCCTGTAAAGGGATTTTGAAAAGGATTGCATAGGCAGTGACTCAGACTTGTTGATTTAGAGTCACATTGAATCAGCCCACAGGAACTCGTGTGCAACATATATACTTTATCTGACCCACTTGAGAAGATCAGATTTAAAAGGGAGATGACTGAAATATGGCAAATGAGAGGAACAAAAAAGATATGAAAGTCTGACCTATACTAAATTTTTCAGTGCTTTCTCACTTAAATCGGTTCACTTTTACACAATAGGTCAAAGGAACTACATAAACTTTGCAAGAAAACTTGAATTTTAACCTCTGTCTCCTAACCTGACATGAGACACAAGCTTTCCTTTATAGCTTTCTCTCTTCTAATAACAAACAGGACATCCTTTTTTTACTTAATTACTTCATTTCTGGGGTCTAATTCACTGGGTCAGATTTTATGACCAACTTAGGCCAACAACATATAGTAATTTTTTATTTTATTTTATTAGCTTTGTGATCAATTTTTAAATTCCTCTGGACTTGATAACGATCATAAAAATGAGCATGCCTGAATAAATATTGAAAGGGTTTCTGTCACTCAGACAAGTGATACATTTCCAAGCGACTGAAGGACTCTATTCAGAGTAAGGGAGGAGAAACAGAGGATTGCCCCATTGGATCTGCTGCTGCAGGTAAAGAAAGGGCTCATCATTTTTTTAAATAAGATCTCTGTAGAATCTTTAAAATGATGAGAGTTTGTGTGAATAGTGTAGACAGCCAGCTATTAATCATGTCAGGTTAGGTGGGAGGAATGCCGGGTTGTGTGTTTTGAAAGGTTTGTTTGTCGTGGTGCCTCCTGGAAGAGCATTTGTGCTGGTAAGGGAGCTCACAGCAGCTCCCAGCCTCTGCCCTGCAGTACAGGTGCCTGGGCAGGCGCCTGGATCCTCACAGAGCAGCTCCCTCGCCCACACACAGCAACCTGGATTTCTCACTTTGGAATTCGGTCGTCTTTTTTCCCCTGTCATGAGTATTTCAAACTCTAATCCTGCTTGTCAATGTTACCTGCAGTCCCTCTTGGTTCTCTGTCAGTTACCTGCTTAATTTTACATCTGTCTCATAGTAATTTCACTTGCACCATATTTCTGAAGCTTCCCTATGAGAATGTCATGCAAAACTGTCAAAAGCTTTACTAAAACCAAAGAACATGTCACTTATTCCTTCTTTCCTGTTCACACAGTCTGTCTTGAAGGGAAACTGGACAGATTTGATGTTTGCTCTTGACTTAACACAGTGGCTGCTGTTAAGCTCCCTGCTGCTGTCCCAGTGCTCACAAACAATTTGTAAAAAGTGTTCCAGATTTTTTGTACATTGAGCCAATTCACCTAAAATTACCCAGTTCTTCTGTTTTTCTCTTTGAATCCACAAAGAAAGTGGGTCACGTATAAATGTATGTTTATGGCATAATAGACCAGACCTTTGTAGTGATGGCATTTTCCTTGGTAAATTCTATTAGACAGAATTCAGATTTGTGAAAGAAAACTGCTCAGAGGCAAACTTTTGTTTTTGTGAAAGAAATGAGTAAATTTCAATCTGAGAGAAATCTACAAACCTTTTTAAGCAATAGCGTCTTTGCTAAAAGTCTGGGAAGAAAAGGTAATTTCCTTTATAAAGAGCTATTGTGATTTAGTACTGATAAAACTGGCATCTAGGACTGTTATTACAAACAGTTTCGGCAACACATGAGTCTGAATCAATTATTGCCCGATGTAAAGTGAAACTTCTAATATTTGCAAAAAATAATACCTAATTTTAGTAAATAATCTATATTTGAGGATATGTTTGGGCCTTTTAAATGTTGCCAGTAGAGAAAAGATCCTGTGAATTTTATGTTCTTCTGGTGCTTTGTTTTTCATTGCAAAGTACTAATCCAGAAATGCCAACTATTTGCAGATTAGCAACATGCTTAGGTAATAAAAATTTCCATGGAATATTAAAAAATTGTTTTGTTTCAGCAAGTTCAAAACACACTATTGCACTCTTATAATTTCAGAGTTGAGCCTAAATACACATTTATGCAAAATGCAAGACTTATAAAACACTTGACAAGAAAGAGTTAAGATATTTGTTTAGCACAGAAAAGAGAGGCTGGAGGAAGAAGTTTTCATAGTTTCTAAGAATCAAAAGGCTATTAAAAAGGCAGTAATTACCTTAATTTTAAGAAAAGCTGATTTAAATCATGTAAATATTAATTATATGGATATTTAAGAACCAAAAAAGGCTACCTGTGGAAGCTGTGAAATGCCCTTAACTGCAGAATTTTAATTATAGGTTAGGCAAATATTGTGCATGGACAGCATAGTTATAGTTGACTTTGTATCATATTCTGGGGCATAAATGGGATGACTTCTTAAGGTTCTTTCAGGTCTTTTATTATTTTTGTAATAAATATCAAAGTGGCCACTTCTAAATATTTTGAAAGAGATAAAGTGACATAGTATAATATATAACAATATAAAATGACCTTCAGATTCTCAAATGGATTAATTTTTTTTTTTACATCAGCTTGGAAAATCAATATTGCTTTGTCTCTGTCTATTATTTAACACCATCATTTAGGCTTTTAAAAGCTGTGATTAAAAGCATTCTTCCCACAAATAGATCTTGAACTAATTGGCTGTCTTTCATAGAGTTGATCTAACCAAAACCGCATGATTTCAACTATTCAGGGACACATCATTGCATCTGGGATGAGGGGACTGGATCGTGTGTTTTACCAAAGCAAATGAATGTGATGCATTATTATCTGTTGTTTGCATGGCACCAAGAATGACCCAGGTGCAGTCGAGGTAGGCAATAAAACAAAGGGGAATGAGCTCCAGACAAAAATGATGCTGTTCTGCACAAACGTGGATCCAGGCATAAGAAGGAAATGAGCTGAAAGAAAAGCAATAAGTAGCTTTTAGCCTGAAGACTCAGCAATTATAATGTGGAACCCATTAATGCTGTGATGTACCAGGGTGCAAGATGGCATTCCAGGGCTGATCCTCAGAATCATTACAGAGGTGATGACATTTCTGCAAAACCAAGCCTGTCTCTTCTGGAAGCAGCAGTTGTTCCCACTGAAGGTGGACCAGAATGTATCAAAGGAGAGAATTTGCAGAATCATGCACACAGCACAAGTATGAATAGACTTGTTTTGAATACAACAATCATGACTTTAATAGTCAGTGATTACAAAGAGATTATGAAACCTGAACCCGTGCTTTATGACTGCCAAAACAGCATTCAGACGTATGTTATATAAAATCTTAGGAATGAAAATGCAAAATTGTTGTCAACTGTAATTTCAGAAACTTTGCAATTGACAGTAACTGCTTTAAAAATAAAAAGCATTCTCATTAATGAACTCTGCTGTGAAAGCTCATCTGCATGTAAAGCATAATTTTAAGAAGAATTAACATTTCTCATATAAAAAGAGTATTCCAGTGGCCTTAACAAGCAATATTGGTTTATCCTTGTATCTAGGGGAATGTGAAAAAAAAGTTCCATAGTTTCAGTAGACGAAACTCAGTTACTGCAACACTCATGAGCTTCTGTTCTGTAAAGGTCATAAAATGAAAGCTGGCAGGGTCAGTCCAGCACGTCCTTCAGTCCGAGGCCGGACATACCCTCGACTCTCCAGTGAAATAAGCATCCCTGCAAGTATTTTCTCTCATTGCAGAACATTTATTACGATTGTGAAGTCCCTCCCCCCCCTTTTTTTTTCTCATTCCGGGAGAAAAAGAGAGTGTGACTGTCTTGTTTGTTTCTGATTAGAGTATAATTATTTGTGCTTTACATTACAACCTACTATTGTCATAGTAATAAGAAAAATGTGTAAAACTATCACATGAGCTTGCATTTGAAGTAATCAAAACTGAAAAACAGATAAGAGAGTAGGACAGGAAAGAAACTTCAAACAAGTTGTGTTTTTCCTGCTTTTAATCTGCTTTTTTCAAATGCAGCTGGGTGAATCAGAAATGAGACAGAAGACTATGCAGGGAAAGTGAAAAAACATTAAAACATTGAAACATTAAAGTCACTGAAAAACATTAAATAAATTAATAAATACCTCAATATTGAGCCTGTAACTTGTAGGACATTTAAGAAACTCTCTGTTCTTTATAATGGAATTTTTTAGCTTTTTAGGACATGTATTTTCAGCTTTTCTCTGTAGTTATGAGGCTTTTTCCTTTTACCTGCAAATCAAAAGTTGACCTACTCACAAAATCACCAGATTCTAGCATATAAAAGTTTGCTTAGAGTTTTGAAATGCTGAATGTTGCAAAACTGAGAGAATGGGCAATATTAGCTTGAAATCCATAGGATTTAAAGGCAGATAGGCCAAAACAGAAGGTGGGAACTGAAATAATGGAAAAAGAAAGTAACAAATTCAGAGATAAAAGATGTAATTTGCCCCATCTATAGTTTACCTTGGCCACAAAGAACAGATACCCTGTACCTAAAAACCAGCACAAAGCTCTTCTCAAATGTAACCTTTTGTTTAAGCAGTGCTTCAGCTTATTGTCTCTGGTGCCTCCATTAAGGGATGTGCAGAGCTTTCAGGTGCTTCTTTTCTTGGCCGCAGTGTGACACCCTGCATGTGGCCTCCTCAGTTCTCCTTGTCTTTGAGCAGAGCCCTCACCTCCTCTCTTTGCAGTGTCCTTTTCCTGTGAGTCTTGGGGCTTGTGCCAGAGTGCATCATGTACCAAAGGATGAGTGACTGTGTTGGGGACACCGGTGCTGCCGTTGGAAGCATTGAGGACACATTGTGCTCGTAGGATAGAAGAGGTGAAACAGTGGAAAAGGCTGGTGACAGCAAGACAAGTCACCCTGCTGTGTTGTTGTAGTAGGAAATCAAGGAAGTAGGTTTTCTGTGAAACTTCAAAAGAATGACAGCTCCGTTTTCTTCTATTCTAGATGCTGCTGTGTGCCTCTAAACTGGAGAAATCTGCTTCTTGTGAAATACCAAGGGTTTGTGTAAAGATCATCCTGACTCAGTTTCAGAAACTTTCTCTGTCCCTGTGACAGGGTCAGGTAAAGCCACTAGTCCCTGTGATCTACCCAGGGAAGGGAAAGGATGAGTAATTAAGAGACAACACTACTGACACCTGTCTTGGAAAGTATCAAACCCAACGCACTGTGAAGTGCTGCCTAAAGTACTTGACATGAGACATTGCAGAGATTCTGGGCTCCTGCAGATTGCTATTTTGATGGGCAGTAATTGTAATTTTGAAGCAGTGATAGAGCAAGCCACAGCAGGCTGTAGTGTCCATAAACTGCCATGTTCTTTAGATCACGGAGGCACAAAATGTTTTCTGTTTTACAGAAGCTGATTTCACTAACATAATCTTGTTTTGTTTTATAATGGCCTGCTGGGAAACAACTCTACCCCATAAGGGGTGTGGTTAAAACAGCTCAAGGCCTGCTGTGATGGGGCTGAAAAAATACCACTGTTTGCACATATCATTCACATGTTGTCTTTCACAGGGTGGAGCAAGATGAAAAAAAACCTAATAGTTTTACCAGATAAATTATCTTTCTGCTCAGGAAGTCTACCTGTCTGAATGGGCTTTTAAGAGACAGGTAAATAGTGGTCATACTTTTCATCTTTAGTGATGGTACCAGAATAATCTAAAAAATGGATTTCATAAAACAGCTTGAGGTCATGAAGTACAGACAAAGTGGGTGATAAATATGTGTATATAAATAAGTTACTTCTCTGATTATTTAAAGCAGTAAAAGTTACTGAGGTTACATCCTCAGCTGGTGAAAATTAGGTTGGCTTAATTGGCTTAAGTAAGGTTTGTTGGTTTACTCTGATTTTCATCATCAGATTTAGTGGTTATAGGTTTTAATCAAAGGAGGACGAGAAGAAGAAACCTAACGTGAACTCTTGGCTCTTTAGTTGTGGAGCAGTTGCTATAATAGGGTTGTTTGTTTTGTTAAATAACCCATGTGCTATGTTTTAATACAATTGCCTAAAAAACCCCCAACCAAAACAAACCCAAAGAAAACAACATGAAAAGGATGATGGTGATCTTCATTCCCAGGTGACAAGCAAGTATAATTCTTTAAGAAACAGAATTTTAAAACTTTTCCAGTAGATTTTGCATGGTGCAGAGACTCTGACGTGAGGATAGGGGCTCTGCTGGGGCTGGGATTTTGGGGCCCCATGCGGTGTTTCTGCCAGTTGGGGCAGGGAGGGCCTGTCCAGGGCCTTCATGGTGGGGCTGCTGCCTTCACTCTTTAACCTCAGGCATGAATATCATCTCTAGCAGCCCCATGCCAGTTTCTTATGTGAGGAAAAGGCAATACATAAAGTAATGATGCCCCTATTAAAAAAAAAAAAACTCTGACTTGAATGAAAATAGGAATATGGAGAAAATTCTGCTTTTCCATTTGCCTTGCCTGTTTGTAGACTTTCAGGATTACTTTAGTATAAAATTATTGGGCTTTATTTCATTCTCACTTCATTTTAAAATGCTGTTTGGTTTGGTATATTTTTGCATATACTGTGGATTCTCTCCTAATGCATTAAGGGACATAGAAATAAAATATAAAATTTTGTGTTGTAGAAGCTAAATTTAATTAAGCTGTTTCTCTTCAAAATTTTGTTTAATTCAAGTCAATGAAAGACAAGAATTTTAAAGTCTTTCTATTGCAAGATTTGAAGGCTGAGACAAGTTTATTTGAGGCTTTTGAGAACTGGAGATATGTGTGGGGGTGGTACTCCTGTCTTGAACTCAACAATTTCTGAAAAGAAGACAACTTTCTGCTTGCAACCTTTTCAGATGGGGTTTTCTGTCCATGAGTTTCTATTAAAAGTCTGACATCCATCTTGGCTCCATCTGTGGAGTCTCTGAACTAGGTGAAAGTGTTGTTTCAACCAATAACATAATTATTCCATTATGATCTTTCCTTAAAAAAACCCGCTAAAAGTAATGGGAAAATAATTTGTGCACAGACCTTATCGCATATGTCTTCACAGGCATTGTGGAAGTGTAATGTAGTAGGAGGTTAAACTTGCTTGTGGTGCACTGAATCAATATTTTTGTCCTAACTACTTAGTGTCAATAAATCTTTTCATATGCCTCATATAAGAAAACCTCATTTTTTTAGTCAATAAGCAAATATCTATACACACACTTTGCAAATTTTTTCCTGAATATAAAATTTCTTGTTCTTCCTCTGCCTTTAACAAAAGGGAATTTAATGAATTCCTACAGCGATTAACTAGATGCAGAAGTGATGTAAATAACATCATGCTGGTGTAACTTCTAACAGAATCTTATAATGCATGTGGTGCTTGGGGATTCTGACCACTGAATTCCTTCTAACTTTGTCTCATTTCTGTGTTATAGCATTTTTCTTTCATGCATATGTCAGGTTTGATAAAGCAGAAAGAAGTAACAAATAGTGAGTAACTAGGTAAAGTGATAATACCTCATCCTAAATCCTTATTTTTTATTTGCTATTCTCTTGGAGCACCATCCCTTGGTTCAGCTTGGAAATTACACCAACGCTCATGAGCTTCTCACACCAGTTCAGGGTTTTAAATTAAGGTCTATGAAGGGATGATAAGAATCTGCAAGTAAGTGTTGTTGCTTCTTGGCCAGAGTCAAAAATCAGATTTTTTTTTTTTTTTTTAATGACAAACTCAAAGAGACAGAGAATGATAGTAGGAAAGTTTTTAGGTCACCTTTGATGTCTTTGTTAGGCCTATACAAAGTAGACAATTTTGGGTTTTGTGAAGTAATTTATGTGACAGCTGTACTAATACTTGAAGAACTTACTCAATCAAGACAAAATCTTGAATAAAAGAAAAGAGTCCTTCAAGGAAAGAGGCATGGCTCTGTGCATGAAAGCTGTGTATGCTCCTTACAAGGCAGAGATCAAGGAGGACAGAAAACCTCTGATCCTTGTGTGACAGCTAAAAAGAAGGGCCGTGATGAGCATTATTGGTGGGATGTTCACTATGAACTGCCAAACTTCAGGCCTGGGTGAAGCTGTTGGTAAGCAGGGGACAGGGTAACCCAAGGCACATGGTGGTGGTGAGAGAGGGGTTAAAGTGGCTGAGCTGGGAAAGGAGCAAACAAACCCGGCAAACAAAAAACCTCCAAAATGTGCATTTAAAAAACCAAGGTATTTGACAAAGATAGTTTTCAACTGCCACAGAAAACTCCTAAAGTACTTTTTCTGAAAGGCTGGTCCAATTGAAAAAAACAGTTACAATGATGTAGCAGATCTTTCAAGGGAAGTAATTTTAGGGTACTCTAGGAAAGCACAATGTAGTTGAAGTTACTTGGAAATCCATACCCAGAGAGTTGTCTAGTGGTCCAGATTCAAAACGGAGGGCAATGTTGAACAGTGCTGGTCAGTTACGTGTCTTGGGTCTGGTTATTTTCTGTGTGCATTTATTCAGTTTTGTAATAAATGAGCTACAGGATTGAATAGTGTGACAGCCTTTAAAATCTGGAGCACATCTGGGAGAAAATTTGGATGTGTTGTAGGATGGAAATGGAATCAAAAAATTATATTGAAAAATTGGAGAAATACTATGAAGATGATGGATGAAGTCCGATGGTTATGCTCTGTGGGAGGGAAAGCAGCAACAGCTGGCTACCAAGTTCTGCAGGAAACTCTAGTGGGCTCCTAGAGGATCATGACCTGAATGTGGCTCTAGTTTGTCTAAAGTGGCAAACTTGCTAGTTTTGGCATGTCTGGAAAGAATTGTCATAGGCAGTCTAGGGAAATATGATCTTGATAAGGCTGTGAGACAGATATGAACAGCAGTGCACCCTGCCAGATGCATGAGGTAACTTTGGTGAGCTCCTGAGCAAGCCTCAGCTGCAGTGCTGTTGGTTGCACGCTGCAGTTCATGACTGATATAGACAAAAAGGGAGATTCTATGGAAGAGAAAAGAGAACTGTATAGAAATAGAATCTTTACAAAGAAAAATGGAAAGAATTGGGAAAGACTAAAGAGGGACATAAAGGACATAAAATGCTGCTGCAAACTAGAAGGGAATGAGCCATTCTCCACAGTGAATAAGACAGGAAATAATCATGGATTTCTGCAAGAAAAACTGATGTTGGGAATCAGTGTGATGTGGGTGAATCCAGTTAGTGGGAAAACGAGAGAGTTTTTATGTGGGAAATGATTGCCTTTGTAGGTCGTGCAATGGCAGCGGTGGAGACTTGCAGAACAGAAACCCCTGAGGACTGATGGCGGGGCTCAGCAGTACAGTAGATGACTGCTTGAAATATCTTCCAGGTTTGTGTTTAAAATATTTTTTATTGTTTTTATGATTCTATAAAGAAAGCACAAGAAATGAAAATGAAGAGGTTTTGCAAGGCCTAAGGTATCCTGTTTCATTGCTTCTGTGTTCGACTGTACTGCGTGCTAAGTTTCCTGGTAAGCTGATTTTACTGAGTTGGTGCTGTAGCTTTTAGTAACGGAAATGGAATCTCATAGAGTTTTTTCCATTCACATTTGACCTAAGAGTCAATCTCCATATAATGACTACTTTAATTTACACAGGGAATATTGGAATCAGAAACTTTGAATTTACTTTGCAGTGTTTCTATACTTCCTTTCATACATAAATTCAAGAGTGGGATAACCAGAATTTGCCACCTCCAATTTCAATTATTAACCATTGTGCATCTTAATTATCTGGGAGTTATCTATGTATCTATTTGTGTTTTTTTAAGATTTGGAGTTTCTAGAAGCTACTTATGTTTTAACATGTCTGGTCTAATTTTGGTTTAGCAACACTTTTGGGTTTTTTTGGGTTTTTTTGTTGAACATTATGATGAAAGACCAGGAAAGACTCATCTTTTTGAGCTGATTAAATGATTGTATGAATCTGATAGATTTGCTAATCAATTTCAGTTGAAGAATATATCATTGGACAATAAGTCTGTCGAATTCAGAAAAAGCTTGACAAAATCTTTTTATACAAACAAGTGATGTTAAATGGGCAGCTGTTATCTGGAACAGAGGCACTGATCTATGTCTTGCAGAACAGCAAGTCCACATTTTTATGAAAGGATTATTTCATAAAAGCAGCAGGTCTTGGTCTTTATGACATTTTATTACCCCTTGCTTTTCAAATCAACGTTTGGTTGGACTTGGTAAATATTGTTTGGTATTTTTAGTCATTCCCAACATATATGAATCTGTGTTCTCATGGAGGCAGTAATGCATTCATCATAAATGATACAGAGTTTTGAGCATATTTAACAGAAATAACCACAGTATACAGTCATTTAAAAACACATTTGCAAAATATTCTTTTGCTACCAAAATGAAATGCAAATGCTGAATATAGACACAATATTTCAGATGTGACAGATTCTACTTTTCCTTCTCAGTTGCTAACATTATTGTTATGAGTTGTCATGTGCAGCTGAGTGCTTGGTGATTCTGAATCCTTGTGATGGTGCATTCAATTTCTGCAATGAGCTTTGCGTTTAGAGAAGTTGAGTAACACAGAGTTGAGAGTTGGTTTCTTGATTCCTTTTATGTTCTTAAAATACTGGAAGTGAGCAGAAGTTCATTAAACTTGGGGGTCTCTCAATTCAATAGATGTGGAGCAGGGTGGATTTTAAAATTTGGAGGAGGGAATGCTTGTTCAGAGAGAGTGAACGAGAAAGACAGAGAAGCTTCACTTTCTGTGAGAAACACTTGGAGAAAGACAAAGGGGAGGGTTTTTCCCCACTAATGCAGAACCTAATTTGCTGCTGGAGGCTTAATCATATCCTTGTGTCTCAGGTATTTGTTACCAGCAGTTGGGATGATTTTACTTCTTTTTCTAAAGCGGGCAAGGACAGTTTGGAATAAAGCTTACCCTCCTGGAGCTGGTCACAGTTGCAGCTCATGGAGTGGCTTAGCTCATACTCTGGTTTACTGTGTGGGCCTTTTGGGGTCCGGTGAGTGCATCTCTACCAGCTGCTGACCACAAACTGCACTTTACCAATCTGAGTACTGATAACCCAACTGAGTTTACAGCAACTAGTACAAAACATTTGTAGCAGGGCAGCGTGTTTCTGGCAGCCTCAACACAATGCAGTAATGCTTTGCTTTTGTGCACATGAAGTATTTTGATGGGTCTTTTGGTGTCCCATTTTTCCATTTTTTTTTTCTGATGCTAACAGGTCGGATAGTAAGTTTTACTTTATCTGCTAAGTACTACCTGGGATTAACAAAACTATTCCTACTTTCCATTCTTATAAGTACAAAGACAGTCAGATCTTGTTTGTGTATATCTGTTTATTCTTTAAAGTGAATTTATATTTTAAAGGAATTGTGCAGCTGGAATTAATTTGAATAACCAGTGGACATTGCTACTGCCTCTGCCAAAGACAGGAGCAGGCATCTTTCTCTGGCTGTTTAAATAAAGACAAGTCTAGGTCCAGAAGTTCTTAATAGGGCAGTTTTGGAAGCTTGCCTCATGTCTCTATTCCCCAAAAGTTTTATTTTGATTTTAGTATTCATAACCAGCCATTGATTTTTCCAACCTAATTTCCTCCCTGATGTATTTAATATCAAGCCAGATCTGCCATCTATCTACAAATCACTCTGGCTTTACAAGCCAGCTCTGCCATCCATCTACAAATCACAATGGCTTTAGTCAGGAAATTAGAAGTAGGCTTAATGTTTTTTGAAAGTAAAGGATTCTTAAAGCACTTACTTTAGCCCTCTCTCATGACTCAGCTTGTGTTGCTATTTGTTGCAGTTCCTGGCTCATGGACTTCATCAAGTTATAACATGCAGCATATTGTAGCTGATTCAAATGCTGGCAATCAGAAGGGTTGTTTGCATTTTTTCTTTTTAAAGAAAGAATCTTCCTTTTTGGGTAATAATTCTAGAAATATGCATTTTAATGACAAGACAGTCAAAATCAATTGCCATAGAAGAAGGAAACATATAGTATAACAACAGTACCTCTTTAATAAAGAACAATAAACTATTTAAAATTAATTACTGATAACTAATGACTATAATTATGTTCTGAATTTCCTTAATATGATAAACTCTATAATCAAAACCTTGTTTTTTATGAAAATCCTCTCAGAATATATTACCAGAAGTAAAACTGAAGTTATAGTCAGAATAAAAATACTGAAGTTCAATGATCTTAATTTCTGAGAGGTTTTAAAGATGATTAAAAGCATCACGATTGTTCCAGTCAAGCACATGCCAAAGACATGGCTCCCAGTGTGTTCCAGCCATAGAGGGATGGCCTATCACCTTTGTTTCTGCTGCTGAGAGCAGAAATTGATGAAAATCAGCATTTGGGAATTCACGTGGACTCACTGTGCCATAGAATTCAGTAGCAAATTTCAGATGCTTGGTTGATATTGATTAATGTTTAAGATCACCCTATAATTATGTTGTTATTATTATATATTAATCACATAATACTTAATATAGAATATTCATCAGCATAATATATATGATCTCATGTACTCATACTTTGGTTTCATATGACAGTATATTTTTATGCTACTTTGGGGGTGGAAAGACCAGAGAACTACTTTTAGAAGAGGTAGGTATGCACCCAGATGGATTTTCTAAAGCATCTGAAAAACAGTAAAGTCTTACCTTTGAACTGTGAAAAATTTTCTAGATTTGAAACTCTTGTTGGGGCTATCTTCACAAGTTTTAAATCACATAGGGTGGTATTTTCTAAGGGACAGATTCTGTTTATGTATCTCTAATGTTAACTGCTGGAAGAGGCACTTTCCTCTACAAATAGCTCATCTGTGCCCTGCTCAGCTGCATGCCCCGCAGTGTTCACCCATTGAACTGAACCCATTGAAAATCCCTAGTACAGAATTACACATTGTCAAAGGGAATTATCTTGAGCTTCTGCACATAGATTAATAAATAGAAGAATAAACTGTAGAATTCTTAGCTTAGGAAAAAAAATCCACCCTCTAAGTAAAACGTCATGAAAGTCTCAAAGCCTGGAAAACTGTGTCTGAAATATTAAGGGTCAAGAAAGGTACCGCCTGAAACCAGTTAGGAATTATTGAGCAGACAGCAGATCCATGCACCTGGAGTACACAAGCATCAATACCAGGCATTACCAGGCAATGTCTGCCTGTGGTGCAAATCAGCTGTAGGAGGCAGCTTTTTTTTTGGGGTGGGGGTGGGGGGGCTGTTGTCCTTCCAGTGTTTTTACTGAAAGACCAAATTTTCTTGTTATTCCTTTTATGAGATCATTGCATATTTTTCTTGTACTTATTGCTTGTGTGTATAACTTTTACACTCCTTATAAACTAATGATGTCCTACAGAGAGATTCACAAAGATGACTCAGTTTAGTTGTATTTTGGACAGATTTCTTGTAATGTATCATTTATAGTGAAAGGAGAATTCATCTTATAGAAAAAGAAGGCTGATGCTCTACAAAGTGTGCTTTGCTGCCAAACCCTTCGTGCATATGGACTGGCTCTGTGTTTTGACAGTGTGTGAGGGGAATACCAGATGTCAACTAATCAATGTATACAGCACTCCAAAAATGTTTATTTACCAATAAGAAGTTATGCTTTTTTTTTCCTTTGAGGTGCTGGAGTGAGCTGTTCAACAGCTCCATTTTGTTATTGCTGGGGCTGTATCCTCCACTGAAAGGGAAAAGATACTGCTGGAAAGAGAAAACTTGTTTTTCTTCTCCATAGGAACATGAAGTCCTGGGGAATTAGATAAGGGAGTTGAGAAAGCACCAAGTGAAGGTTTAAAATGTTGTTATAAATCACGACATAAAAAGTCAGTCATGTACAACATCTCAAGATTTATTGATCAGAAGTATAAATTTCAAGCAAGTTAAAATTTTGCTATGTAGGTAACAGAGCAGTGGACTTCAAATCAGTTGGCTCTACACCAAAAAGTTTGAAGATTTTAAATATTTATCAAGATGTACCTTTTAACCTTCACTCCCACTGCAAAGCAGCCTAAACTCTGTCCAAATCATTAAATTAATCCTCAGTGGCCTCTTCAAAATCAAAATTTCCTTTCTTTAGCATGCAAATGATACTATTAATGTTTGAAAATATACAGTACAGAGAGAAATCATCCACCTGTTTAGTTTGGTCTGGTCTGAAATCTTCAGCATTGTTAAACTATAGACACATGGTATAAAATGTAATTTAATATTAGTATTTGCAATTAGATGGCAACAACTAGCTTTATTTGAATGATAAAAAGATTAGTCTTTTTATCTGCTTTATGCTGCTGCAAAGCATATGTGGACACTGTAAACTGGATGATATAATAGGAAAAAGTATATTGCTATGAAAGATTTTACTATCACTTTAATTCTGCAGTAAGTTTTGGGATTGCCTCTTTGAGTACAGTTCAGGAGGGTCAGCTTTAGAACAGGGCTGATGAATCCTTCCCTCTCTTAGAGAACTTGGTGCCAGGGGAAACCTGGGAATCACCCTGGCTCCAGCTCAAGTGCCCTGGTTCACCTCCTGAACTTCTTCCTTGGGCTTCTAGTAGCCACATCTTGGTGAGAGGGACATGTAGGTTCCCCATGAAAGTGCCTGGTGCGCATGGCTGTGTTAAACTGGTTTTTTTAAGCTCTCTGTGAGTACTTCTTCTCGAGGTGCCCCATTGTGGGGGAGCTGAGGTCTGTGCACAGCTCTGCTGGTGGCAGCAGCTCTCCTGAGAGCCACGGCCTGGGTGCTGCTGGTGCCTGGCTCACACTCCTCACCCGTCCTGCAGCACGGAGAGCCACCCGCACCTCCCAGCCCTGGCTACGCAAAGCCTGTGCGTGGCACTTAGTGACAGGTGGCACTGGGGTGTCTGCTACCTTCTTGTCCAAGCCTGGGGGGACACCTGAGGCTGAGCATGGAGCGCTGCAGAATCCATGAATTGGCATGACCTGCAAGAGGAGCCGAGCAGTCCTTGCACCTAGTGCTACTCTTCTGAGTGCCAAAACAGGCAAGTGAACACCAGCATGTTTTGTTTTTTAATCCTGGCTCTTGCCTTAGTTGCAGGAGACATGGGTGTCTGAGGGATGGCCTTGGGCAGGAGATGTGCTCAGCCCACAGCTATCCACAGGGAGATGTCGGCAGGGAGCTGGGAACTGCAGCTTCTGAGAGTGTGCATGAGGGTCTGGGCAGTCTGCTGGAGTGAGAGGGAGTGCCTGAGACCAGCCCAGAGACATGAAACTCCAGCAGACAAACCCCTTCTGCTTCTGTGCTGCTGGGCCCTGGTCACTTTGTCTTTCTCTGTTCAGTCCAGTCCAGCCACGTTAGCTTTTCTCCATTTGCAAATATATTTTAAAAAATCTTGCTATTCTGAGTTTAGAAGCTTTTTGATCATCTGCTGTAAAGTTAGATAGTCCAGAAAAGTCTAACTGAAACCTGAGGCCAAGCTGGGGTCCTGTCAAACTGTCAGGTCCTTAAGTTTTCATGCAGTTAAAATGAGTAAAGATGCTGATGTGAATAATTGAATGATGTGTAGAGAAAGGCTATTAGTGTTAAGTAACCTGAAAAACATCTCTTACTAAACAGGTTCCTTCTCTGGTTTTGAGACAGGGTCCATATTTTGGGAAGCTTTATTTCAAATCTAGACTGCCTTTAGTTAGTCTTTTCCTGCTTAATGAAAAGAGAAAGGCCTAATGGAGTTATTGTAAAACTAAATTAAAATACTTTAATTGCTTGAAAAAGAGTTGGAGTTGAAATGCTTCAACACGTTGTGATTTTAGGGAATTACTGTTTACTTTAGAATCAGAAATCTTTGTGCTGTATTTTCGCATGACAACTTTTCTTCAAATATTTACAATGCTTTCAAGATAAGGTGAACTAGAGTAGTGTTGAAAACTAAATAAGAACATCCAAATAAGTGCTTATTATGGTTGATTGCTGCCTTTGTTCCACATTATGTGAGCAATATTTTGACATATTGTAAAATACTAATACTTCAAAAGACTTAGCTCAATAATCAAATCTGTTAGTATTTCTTAATTTATTGATTTTAATAACAATGTAGTTTTTTCTCTTCTGCCACAAAAGTAATATGAAATTCTGTGGTAGGCTAGAGCACAGTGAGCTGGGGAGGAGCAGAAAAGGGATGATAGGACAGGAAAATGTTTTGGTGCTCTCTAGCCTATGCCCAGCTTCTTACAGACCTCAAGTATGAGGTCACAGCTGGTGCAATCGTGTGAGTGTTTGTGATGGTTCTCTGCTTTCTATGCTGAGGTGATCTCAGCACTGGGGAGAATTTTTTACAAAGTTATTTACTTGCATGTAATATTTTTGAGTAAGTTTCAAAGAGTCATGTTGGATGGAAATGATTTTGACTATTGTTTTACCACATAAATCCTTTATGAAGACCTGAGAAAAAATTTTCTTAGTTCTGTTCCCTAACAAAGTGTTCTTAAATAAAAGCTAATTAGGGAGGTTTTGGTCTCCGATATGCACACACAAGTAAGCTCAATATTGTTTTGGTAAGCATACCTGTCAATGAATATGCGGGTCTGAGAAGGATGTAGATATCAGAACTGAGCAATCTAAACTGCAAAACTGTCTTCCTGTGGGAAAGTAGGCATTTCTTGTTAATGGAAATTATTGGAGTTACATTTCTGATTTATTGACAAAATAAGAAAAACAAAAATATATTTGGTCACATTGTCTTTTAAAAATAGCTTTCTTTTACTCATGTCCATGGATCAATGAAAGATACTGAAAAAGATTACAGCTATTGTACTTACAGCAGGGAGGTTTCTTCAAGCTCATTCTTTCCAGCAAGCAAGCAAAACAACATTTTTTTATGTTTGTTATACCTATGATATAATCTTTAAAATATAGTATGTGGTAGCATGTTAGCAAGTCATGCTATATATTAATAAAAAACCTTTGAAAATGTTATAATATTTGTGTATGAGGGAAAAAAGACTAATTTTGTTCAAAGATTTACGCAAAACAATCTTCTTGTTAATGTCTGATCCCAGATTCAACTGTGTCATGAGATGCCATTCAAAATCATTTCACTTGAAGTTACAACTATTCATTGGAAAGAGCTAGTTTTGGGAATCCTAAAGCTATAATCCGAGGAGCATCTGAATTTTTCTGTAGCTAGTATGGAGGTAAAGCATATTACTCCATGATTAAATTTAAAGCTTTGAACTAGTTTAATATTAAACCAATTTATAAATTTCAACAATATTTCTATAGTTGATAAACAAATACTACATTTAAGTTAGTTTGAAAAGAATGTCAGCATTCTTTTGTGGAAATCAATGGAAAGAAGCTTCTCTTTTAACTTCAATTTTCTCTGTCTGCAGAGGAATTTAAAAATGTCTAGAGAGACAATATGGTAATTTATTAAAAAAAATTGCATGGAGAAAAACTTATTGATGAGAATTTTGATCATTAAGGAGAAATTTTCATATTCAAGGTCTTGTTCTATAAAGTGTTGGCTTTGTTGTGTTTCATTGAATCATGGGGCAACCAACATATGTCTCTGAATTTCATACCCTTTATATATCTAGAACAATCATCCTCCCACCTACTGCCTAAGAGTTTGCCAGAGATCCTATGCTTTATGTAAATATAATACTTTGTGTTATACTTTACTTTTAATGTAAATAAGGTAACTTACTGTATACTAATGCACAAAATCAGATTGATATTTTATAGCCTGGCTAAATAGCTCATACTAACTGTACTAAAGGCAGTGTCTGCTATCCATGTGAATAACTTCTGTATAACCTGGCCATTTTTCCAACACTTGTACACTTAGCATGGAATATGTCAGAGTACCAAGAGGTTATATTAGTATTTTCTGAAAGACCTTATTAGGAATATTCATTCATGATAACCTTTGGCTCCATAATATATATTTATGTAATGCCTCTTGAAGGGATAAATTAAAACTTGAAGAGATTTTACAAAGATCAAGTAGGTGAAGCCTCATGACCCTGGTCTGTGGTACCTAGTATTAGTGTGCTTTATGGATAAGGAAACATCTGGAGAAACATGGAAAAGTTCTGTTCTGCCAGCAGGCAGGAGTGAGATCTGTGTGACTTGTCCAGAGTCACAGGAATCTCTGGCAGAGCTGGGAAGAGAAAGTAAATCTCTTCTAGGGACCAGGGGAGAGGATGACTGAGGCAACATGTCGCAGTCCACAGCTGTTCGTGGATGTGTGACAGTTCCTCTTTTGCTGAGTGCACACTGAGGGAAAGTTAAGGGCGTTTTGATTTCCTCTGCTTTACCACAAAGGGGTAAATGGGATTTAAGGGTAAAAACTTGTCGATTTTTCCTGCTGAGCTAATACCTAACAGATCACCATCTGTGTATACCTAATAGGACTATAAGTCAGTCTGGAAGCAACCTAAGGGATTTTGGTTTAGATCTGTGTGTTATTGTGGGGATCAGCGATTTTTGGGTTCAGATCCTGTCTCAGCCACAGGTTATTTTTTTTTGAGGTTATTTTTCTGGGAAACAAAATGGGTTTTGTGCATTGTTTCATCATTAGTGAAGTAGTTTGCATATTTATCTGAAGCTGAAAGTTTTAGCAGTATAGTCAATCAGTGCTTGTATGTTAATTACAGAGGTGTGGGAATACTAAATTGGCTTATCCGCAAATGTAACAGGATGAGACTCTATAATGGGCAGTCATTGGTACAACAGCAAGACAGTCTTATGATTTAAGATTTCAATTTGAAAGTACTTAGAAATTAAATAGGCATCCTCTTTTATTTTTCCCTGAAAATAATTGTCATAGGCATCACAATGATTAGTGTTTTCATAAGAAAAATATTAATTACTTAAAAGAGCCCATCGGTTCCTTACTAGACCTTCCAATCATTCTTTCTAGTTTACACAGTCTATTACTCTAGAGGGTGAAATCCAGAAGTCTGCACTCAGTATTTATGCAGTTTCAATTGAAATCAAATCCCCAGCAGCTTCAGTAGGACTTTTACCTAAACCAATTTCTGAATAAGCACTTCAGAATCTGGACCCTAGTGGAAATATGTAATCTGAATTTAAAAAGAATTGCTCTGAGTATACAGAAAACTATAACATTCAGCAGCTGAAGAAGAGAATTCACAGCATCCTAGGTTTTAAATTATTAATTCCTATGAATTTGTTATCCTCCACTTTTCTTCAAAACTTTTTACTGCAAAAGAAATGATCCTTGTTGGTGTTGGGTTTCTGTCAGTGAAGCTTGCAGTGCTCTTCCTCAGCAGTGAGGTCTTAGCAGTGACTCTTTGCTAACCAGTCCCCTGCTTATGCCACACAACCCCAGTGAACCCCAGGTCAGTCGTAATTTATTATGGTAGCTGAAGCAATCATCCAGGATTCATATGGGCTGGAATGGGCGATAAAATAAAGTACAGTAGCGAACACTATCTGTGTTTGGCATTTAGAAACCAAAATATGTCTATTTTGCTTAAGCATATGTGTGACTTGATGTCTTTGTTTCCCACTTCTGTAGGTGTAATTCACCACATTCTTTTCTCAACAGACTCATTATCACAAATTCTGAATCCCAAGTCCTAAAGACTTTGGTTTAATGGGCTCAGATTTTGGTTTAGAGAAATAAGTCTTGCAAGATGTTGTTTTGCAGGAACCTAGCGGAGTAATAAATGAGAAAATGGACCCAATAGTAGGATGAGCACAGCCTATGCATATTTGTTTATGCATTTGGGTCTAGACCTGTTGCTGAAGATAATAAACTTTAAAGTGAATGTGCTGTGTAATCCAGGGAACAATATGATGCTAATAACTTTGCNCCTTTGCTGCTTGGATCAGTCTAGCCCTCAGATGACTAACAAGGAAGAAAATGGAGTTTGATCATTTGTGAAGTTAGTGGGAGGTGTGACACTGAGTTTGATCAGAAGAAATAGGACCTTTTCTCCCTGCCTGATACTTTCCACAAAACCTCTGTATTTTGAAAATTCTCATACTGAGACTTAACATCTTTGAAAATGTGTATATATATTTAGAGAAGGAAGAAATTATAAACATGTGAGAAAATGGAAAGAAAACCACTCACAAAACTAGAATAGTCTCTGAGGGTATGAGGGAAAAGGCCTTTATTTCTAGTCAATGATTATGTTTTATCTTTTGATGTTCTTCATCATTATTTCAATCCCCTTGGTCTAAAATGGTATCAGTACTACAATATACAATCATCCAATACACATTAGGAAGCTGTAAAAAAATAACTGCCTTCTTCATACGTTTTCTAATAAACCTAAATTTAGAAGTGTTCTCCATTCCTTAGTACAAATAAAACAGGGGAAAATACATTTTTAAAAGAAAATAATTTTTCAAAATTAATTGGTAAATTGAATTTCCTCTTTCCTATAGTCAGCTGATAAAATCAGATTAGTCTGTGTGGGTTTCTCTTTCAGCAGCATAGGCAATCCTCCATAATGACCCAAGAAGTTAATGAGCAGTCACAGTTTCTTGTGCCATTCCTTCTGAACACCATCTTGTTCTGTACTGTAGTCAATTAAGAAAACCTTTGAAATACAGAAGTGAAGCACAAGGACTGGATATTTACTGGTCATTTTTCATTAGCTACCTCTCTGCAGTATGGAACAGCATCACATCATAACCGAAAACTGCCTAAAGCCTGTCTTGTAGGCAATGTAGGTGGTACAGGATCCAAGGAGTTAGTGTACTGAGGGAGAATTTGATCCAAAAATGGGAAGGTATTGCATGAATTCTCAAAATCATACTTTTCTCTTGTTTTCTATAGATAGGCTGGGGATATTTTTAAATTCCTCCCACCAACCTGCCAAATCACCGTATGGAGTTACTC
>WEIT01028271.1:67313-121112 GCA_013389985.1 Dryoscopus gambensis | reverse complement strand
TACACTGTTCAAATGTTCATGTTAAAGTTATGTATTAGTTAGATGTTCATATTAAATCTAGACGTTTAAAATGTGTTATAAAATTATATTTTTCTATGAATTAAGTTAGGCTTTAGGAAAAAAGGGACCCCAGAAGGACTTTCTAGTGAGGTATATTTAGAAAGTGACTGTTACTCGGCCAGCCAGCTCCATGGCGACGATGAATTTTAATATGAGTTTTCCCGCCCAAAGTCTGATGACTCCACCCAGAGGAGGGACCAAGAGACCAACAGCCCCTAGCAACGAACGAGCGATTGGATGGAAGGATTTCACCAATGGAACACATCAAAACATAGTCCTTAGATTCGAGCTAGCTGAACACACTCTTACCCGGACCCAACCAATGACTCTGAACCTCAGGGAGGGACAATGGGCGGTACTGGGAGGGACCATGAGGGTTCAAATTTTGTATCACAGACAAACCAGTGTGTGATTTCTGCTCAGGACTAGCCTGGCAGCGCCCAGCGCTGTGGGTATTTTACCTTGGGTCTATAGCTGAATTAGCTTAAAATGTTTTGGATAGCTGTAACCCAGATAAATTATTTGAATAAAGGAATTTGGCCTGTTAATTAACAAACTAAATTATAAAATCTAAATTGAGTGTGGCCACATTCCTGCCAGTGCCATATTAATTTTTCCTTTTAACTAGCTAGAACCAAGAACACGATGATACTATTTATCAGCGTGTTGTTGTTCTGCTCCATAAACCTGACACAGGAAACTGGCCTGCCTGGTCATCAGGTGAATGTTTACTGAGCTAAATCCTAAATAATGACTGTTGACTTGTACTTGGACAAATATCCAACTGAAGCTAGGGCAAATTTCCCTTGAATAACTGCTTCTGAATTTTGTGTGTTTTGCTTTGGAGAAATATTGGTTGGCAGTATTTATGCAAGAGCTATTTTGGGGCTTCATTAGAATCTGGGAAAATAAAGAAATGCCTATCCCCCATGTTTTTACTAGGAAAAAAAGGAGCTGTAATTTCCAGAAGAAAATCATCATTTTGGCTCTCTTGTTTCCCTATTTTCTTGTCAAGGGTAAAAGAATGGAGTGTACTGGAGTCAGGAAAGCTCAGTGTCAGTTGGAGGTGAAGTCACCAGCATTGCTTTTCTGCACCAGTCACAACTGATAAGTTCAAAACCACATCAGGTGAGGTTATTGTACTCTTGACTTGAAATGTGAAAGTCAGTGCATGTGCAATCACTTATTGCTGTTAAACCTCTTCCTTGTCAAATCACATATCACTAATGAGTTTTTAACTGCAAGTTTGGCTATGTAAATTGTCAGATTTTTTCTGCCTTCATACAATGTGAACAGATAGGTAAAAATGCCAGTGTTATGGTAACTTCTGCATTTTAGGTTAAAAAAGTGCATATAATTTTCCTTTTTACTCAAAAATAATTGCTAGCAAATCAAAATAGGAAACAAGCAAACAGAAGAGGGAATATTTGAACTAGTACATGCAAAATAATTATTCAGCACTGCAGACTGGTCTTTTGCAAAGCTTTAAATAATATATGTAGAGAGATTAGAGATCCCTGCAAGGAAGTTTTAAATTTTTTCCTGTATGCCTCTCCCCAATATTTTCTTTGAAGCTTGCATAGCACATCTTTTAGCCTAATTCAAAACAGTTTTTTTACATCAAAAACTGCAGCCAAGCCAATACTTATCCTTAAACTGGTTGTTCAAAGGGGAAAAAAGTGTTAAAATTTGTTGTTTAAAAAATTCTGCTTCCTGTTAATCAACGCGTGATACTACTTTTTTCTTTCTTTTTAAATTTTTTTTTCTTAAATAAAATAAGTTCAGAATGTGTACACGGAGAACTGTAGGCATTCTGGAAATAAACATCTGTCCGTACAATAGATTATTTTTAAAAGATATCTCTGTATTTCTTCAAATGTTATATTCATTGAAAATATTTCTGCTCTAAAACATGATAAAGAAACAGATCTTTTTCTTTAGGTAATGGATGGCCATCCACTGGTTAAAAACTCAACAATTCTTAGTTGGAAAGTCCTATTAAATTGCACAAACTTTTTGTGTTACAAAATTCTTTAGCTGAATTACAAAGTATGTGAAGGAAAGTGCAGAATGATCAGGGGTTAGAAACAAAACTAGAAAAACAAAGGTATAAAGACATACTATATTAAGCCCCGAGGCAGTGCACCTTATTTATACAACAGAGAATGTCTACAGAATAAGCAACCAGCACAAGAGAGGTATGACTAATAGATAGGTATGAATCAGTAGATTTGTATTCTCCTCACACACCCCTCTTCCCAAAAGCAGAGAAAATGAAAGAAACCCCCTCCTGCGCTTTCTTACACATTCATCCTTTTCAAACCTGATGCTCACAGTTATGATAGTTAAATTTTAGCTTTGGGCAACCCAGGGTACTAATCTTCCATGACCTGTTCCAAATGAAATCATGCCCTTATGACTCATTTGCTTTCCCTGTCTATTTTTTTTTTCCTCTTTGAGGATCCTGTATCCAAGGACTCTCTCTATCACAATAATAATAATTAAAAAAAAAATCTAGAACCTCTATCTTGTTGCTATAGATGTAAACATGAAGAGGTAGAGAATAGGTTTTGATATTGTGGAATCTCGATTACTTCTAGCTCAGTTTTCCTGCTTCAATTTAGTTGCATGGAAGGACACTTTTTTAATACCAGGTTTATAACTACCCCAAATGCCAATAAATCAATATCTAATTGCAATGCAGTTAAAATCAATTGGTAAATTTGTTTTTATGGTTCTTATAGGGAGGCAACTACTAAGAATAGAAAGTACCATCTCTGCAATGATAAAACACCTCCAGCAAAACAGGCTTATCCCAGCTCAAAGTGGCCAAGAAATCAACATTCCAGCAAGTGGTTTATCTCTAAAAATATCCCAGATATTTTATCACTAATTATCCATGTAAATTCAGATCTTCTGGGGTTTTTTTGCAAATGTAGTACTTATGGGTAACTTGGAGGTATGTGGATGGGTTTCAGCCTTTCATAATACTTTAACCCACCCCCTGTTCCCCCACACCAAAAGAAAAGGACATTTATATTTTTTTGTTCCTAAAGATATATATCACTATAACCAGTTTGTGCCGTAAATGTGCTTTTCTGTGCAGCTGGGGTTTGAGAAGGACTCCAGTGATTCATAGGCCTTGTCCTGGATCTTGTACAGTAGCACATTAACCTTGGTGGAATATGTTAAAAGAACAGGGTCTTGACCCTGCAAACGTTACTGCATGTGCCAAGCTTCCCCTGCGGGACTCCCTGCATCTCCCCTGGATAATGCCTAAAACCATATATGGGAGTATTGATTTTGCAGGGGGAATGATACTAGGATACAAGCCATGCTCTGCTACTTCTCTTGCCTTTCCAATGTAATACAAAAGCACTGCAATCTGCTTTCAGCTGTGATTGGAATTAGCAGATGAATACAGTGGGCTTGTGTAAAGGATTGCTGGTTTTACCCAACCTCCTTGTGCTTAGCTGTTCTTGTTTGCCTCTCTAATTAACAACAATGTGTTTTTCTCATGTTTCTTATCTGTGGCTGGGTAACGCCAGACACAAATGCCAGATCTGATGAACCTGAAAGGGAAAGTAGGTGGGAGCAAATTTTCCAAGAGTGTTATTCTAGTTGACAGGTCTGCCTCTTGTGACATTAATAATGCTCCACAAATGTTGATATAAATAAAAGCCAGTAGCAAACCATAGGCAGGATGGGGAGCCATTGGCTCTGCAGTTTTAGCATCCTCAGAGCTGATAGTAAGACTGCAGCTTTCAGCTGGGAATACCTTCCTCCTTATCCCAGAAACTTGTACAACAAACAGGTTCTACATCTGCCTGTATATACTGAAGCACATCAGGCATCCCCAGGGCAAAATCAGCAAACTTGACTGGAAATTTGATCCAAAATACAGTGGTTAAAAAGAAAAGAAAAAAAAAATATTTTCATGGATTTTGGTGGGCTCAGTCTCAGGGTGTCCCTGAAATCTACTTCTCTGGCTACTTCTTTGCCTTTGGAGGTCCAAATTTCTGACTTTCATGTCAAAATACCAGCTTGGTCCTCCAGTCCATATGTAAGAAGGCACATCTTAAATTTCCAGAAATAGGAATGGGAATCTTACAGAGTTTATGTGCAAAATAAGTTGGTTTTACGCCTCATGCTGCTTCTGCAAGTAAGGACAAATATTAGTTCCTCTTGGTGCTGTAGAGCCCCTCTCTAGCTTTTGTTGGTGGTGAAGTGCTCAGTCTGAGATTGGTAAAGAACAGGGCAATCTACAAAGTACACAGTGGAGAGGAATGAGATTGGAGCCAAAGTAAGTGTTTGCAGTGCTGTGTGAGAGTCCCTGCCTTATAATGAGGTGCCTTTCGGAAGTGAAGGGCGTTACCTCTCCTGAATGTAGCATTCTGTTCCTAAAATATGTCTTTTAACACCTGCAGCTGCTGATTTTGCTTTTCTGATGCTGTATGGTTAAGACAGCAAACACCAGAGGATAATATTTTGGCAGGAACTACTCTTCTGCACTTTCCTTCCATGGAAGATGCACGAAGGTCAAAAGATTTCAAGGGAGGTTTTGTGGACAAGAGAGCTGCATGTTCCTTAGTGGAAGGCGGATGCCACAGTAGCATATAAGAAATTGGCATTGTTTCATTTTTTTTTTTGTGGATGTTCTTGCAAAGCCCTTGTCTTCCACTAGTGTGTGGAGTTCTCTCCTGACAGAGAAAATTTTTTAACTCTAAAGACATTTGTCCCTGTGGACCAGTAGTCAAACACTGCTCACTTAACCTCCTCCTTAGCTTCTCTCTCTCTCCACTCTTTTTCTTTCTGACTGGTCTCAGACTCTTTTCTCACTTCAGCTCCCTTGTAAATGGCTCTTCCTTACTTTTCTACCATTCCTGACAGCTTTCACACCTGGAATCTGTGTACAAAATGTTTCCTGACATACGCCTCAGTCCCTTCTTTACTTTGGTAGGTGTACAGCCTCCATTAAAGCAGCATGTATCTCTAAGCAAAGGCATGATCTTTTCTATTAACAGTGAAATTTGATGTAAATTCTAGAGCAGTAATTCCCTCCTTGATGTACTTGTTATTTGCATCCTTTAGATCTGTGTACCAAAGAGGGACGTTGCTCCAAACCTCAACACTAAGGATAGTAAATGTATGGAAAAAATGCCCTCTAGACCTTGAACTTCCCAGGAAGCCCCCATTTACTTACATTAAGGTATAGGGAAAAGGCAATTAAATGGCTTAACATCTGCACTCTCTACTGCAGTTGCTGAGTTTAATGCAGCATTTGCACCTAGCAGAGTAAATCGGCTGTGCAGCAGGTTGAGCTTCTGATTATAATAAGATAGGACAATACCTTACCTGTAAGACATGAAGTCACTTCTCCAACAATGTGATAAGACTGAGAGACAGTGAAAGGAAAGAAATAATTAAAAAATCCCTCTATTCTTGAGGAAAATGGACCTTGTGCAGACCTTGAAAATCTATTTGGCTATTCTGCAGTAAAGCAAGAGAACAACCCTTACTGACTCTTTCTGGGCAAGATTTCTGGTCACAACTATTACAGAATACTGAAACTCCATGGCATGGAAACTTATCTCCATGTCCATGTCTGCCTTGATGGTAAACATTTGAAATAGTGCCCTCAAAACGCTTCGTTGGGTTGTACACTTTATTACATTTCTCTGATAGTAGTAGAGTTAAAATTTGTGTTTTTCAGATGTGGGCAAATTTCTCCTACATTCTTGGATTCCAACCAAGCTCCCTGCAATTTTGGTTTACCTTCAGCAGGTCCTTATGTTTCCAGGGAACAGACTATGACAATCTGAAAAGGCTTTAGCCTCATTTGGAGTTGTCTACCAAACAATGACTGTCTCTGTTCCCCCAACAATTGCCTCAGCCCTCACATGAAAGAAGAATTTGTGATTTATTATTGCACATATTACACCGTTAAATTTTCTTTTTCATACAATCTTTGAACATTTCACTGTTTTATTAATTTTCTTCCTTTTTCTTTAAATGTAAATAACCCCCCAACAACATCAGATGATGGATTCTCTTCATTTATATAACCTTGACTTTACCAGGTGCATTTATCCCAGAAAGGCCTGGCAAGCCCCAGGGTTCTCATTTTTCTTGTAATCTCCTTTCACTGGCATCTAAAGTGGCATTAAGTATACAGACATTTTGACCTTGAAGTCTTCTCAATAGAACAGAAAAGCAAGACCCCTTAAATAATAAAAGAGGCAGTTCATAGTTTTATGGTTATAAAATAAGATCCCATTTCTTTTCAAATGCTGTGGTGATTTTTCAGTGTCTACATTTACTGTCTCTTTGGAGACTTACAAGTTTGTTTCGTTCATCTCCTGAAAACACAACTAAAGTCTAGAAGGCATCTTCTTTTTTAAAAAAATGCACCCCATTTTCATTTTTGGAAATGCTTGTTCTCTTTCACCATCTATATCCTTTCATTCTTCCTATAATAACCACTCCTCTTTTTCCTATTACATTCTTTTTCTTGACAAAATGCTTTGTGTTTCATATTGTCATGCCCCATTTTGATTAAAGATCCTGTAGCATTTTGGATATTCAGTATTAGTTCTTAACTGCTCACTGCACAGACTTCATAAATACTATATTAGCTTTCTCTTTAACAAAAAGAGGCAAAATGTCCTATTTTTATTAAGAGTACAGTGATGAAAACTCATGTAATTTACTTTTGGTACAGTCTCTCATTAAGAGAAATGGAAAGCTGATTTTATAGTCTGAATTGGTACCTTGATAATATAATAGCATATGTCTCATTGACAGAACACAATAAAATATATTTCATTGATACAACACCCCAGTTTCATTTTAATAAGTAAAGAGTTCACAGTATTCCAGACAATTCATTCTGGATCAAAGTGTTGGCAGAGACTTAAAAAATGTTGCCTGCTGGACATATTCTCCAACTTTTCTCTATGGCACATAAAGCATTTAGGACTAATTACCACTGTCACCTTTAGAAACCATGGATTGAAAAACTGGAAAGAGAAAAATTCAGACCCCACCATTGCGGCTCTGTGGCCATGACATCTCCAGGGCCAGGGAGGAGCAGCACATCCGTGTCTCTTCAGGATGGCTCCGTGTCTGCCAGGAGAATGGCTCTAGCACAGCAGGGCAGAAGCCAGCCTGGGAGTTCATGGCCTCAGCAGCAGCAAGCTCAGCATCTCAGGTGCCTCTTCTGGGGAGGGCTGCAGTTTAGAAAGAACTCGTTGCTTTTAAAAGGGACTGAAATTTCTGGGGTTTTGGGCATAGCAGACTGGGTTCACTGATACGAGGATACCCAAGGGTGGGGTGGGGGGTTTGCAGAGCCTGCAGAATTGTATTTTAGATATTAGTTACAGTTTGGAAGCCATTATTTTGATGTAGTAAACTCTTGAGTGAAGCTTCTGCTGAATCAAGCCCTGTGCTAGGTTACCGCTCAGTTTACCAGCCCTTGAAAAGTGAGGATGGTACAGCTCAGTGGCCTGTGTAAGCTTCTTGTCCCTTAAATGCCAGTGTATGAGAGTTTTATATTCTCTCTCTGTACTTCTGTTTTTCACACTCAGTTGTTCATTCTTCGCATTCTCAACTTTGTTTTCATCCTATTTCTCACTGGAGTTTTTCTCTGCTCCCTCACTGATCCTTCATTTGTAGTCTCTCCTAAGCAGAATAACAATCAAGTGACGTTCAATTTTGTACCAGCCAATGTGATTTGAAATTAAAGAGCTCAAATATACCATTTACAAATCTGTGCACAGATGTGTTGTGGGTACATATTAAAATATTTGGGGAATTGTTTTGAAAATTGCAGCTTACGTGTGAACTTCTTACAAAGATAGTCTTTAGCCTTCAATTCCTTCACTGGAATTGAAATTGTGCAGTGGACTAATTCCGCCTAGAAGAAGAATCCTGCAGATACTAGATGATTTTTAATGTCGAATAAAACTGCAGAAATTGAAGGTTTACTCTGTGTTGTAAAACTATATATAATTATATTGTTTGTCCATGTCTTTGTATGTCTGTTAATTATATATAAATGTGAAGATTAAACATATAAGATTTGAATAGGAATTTGTGGGCATGTAGAATTCAATTCCACAATACCACGGTAGACAAAATCACTGTCTCCAAAGTATCCACCCATTCTTCTTCAGAAAACAACTTGACACGTGGTTAAGTCCTTCAGTTCCTTTGAAAAGCAGACTCCTAAGCACATGCTTATATACTCTAGATATAGATAAAAGTGGTTTATAGTCTGAATTAAGATGTCTGGGCATAATCCCTTACCACTGAATTCACTGAAAATTTAATTGTTGAATTTAGCAGTCATGTGAGTATTAATGTCTGAAAGCTGGGACCTCGTTTACACCTGCAAATTCATTTAGCATTACCCAGTAAAAAGTTTTAGGCGTATAAAGCTTTATCTGCAGTGCTAAAAGATATTCTTACAACGTGCCCATGGCAAAATCAACTGCAAAAGTTTTATACAAAGTCAGATACCTCATCTAGTGTGTCTAATAGTTCTGAATGTGTGCATGTATTACGAGTTATAGGTATAATAATTCTGGCTTACTTCTCTTGTATAATGCGACGTTTGTGAGCTAAAGGCCTGGATTCTGTGGTGCATGTAACCAGACCAGGGTAAATCCTGAGAAATGCTTTATCCAGAGTCATCCTCTCTAGATGATTCTTTTGCATTAAAGCTACTTTCACAGTAATGTCTTCAGAAAAAAGATTTGAAACAGCCGTTCAGATTATCATACGAAACAACTCATGCAATTTTATCTTCTCACACAAGACTTAAATCTCTCTTGAAAGACATAGTTAATTTTTAATGATTTTTCTCCAGAACCAGCCAAATTTTTAAAACTAAAGCTGATATTAGCCCCATGAACGAATGACATCAATTGAAATGTACTTTTTTTTTTCCAAGGTGATTGATGTAATTTTGTATTAAAGTGACCTTTGTTAGAAATGTTTTGACTATAATGATTTCCTGTCCTTTTTGCTCAGCAATCAGAACAGGAGAACTGGCATAAGGCTGTTTCAGTTGCTTGCTGTTAATGCTTGAAGGGAATCAAGCTGCACTGAATGACTGCCTGAAGGATGGGCAGTGGCTACAGGTAAATGTCAGGACCAACGAGCAATGGAAATGTAAAATACCAACCTGAGAGTTTAGTAAGAAAGGGGACCTGGGCCTCACACCACTAAAAGTACAGTGAAATTGTTACCTTGAATTTAATTATGTTACCTTAAATTTCTTAGCAATTCAAGTGAATTGCATTTCTGACATGTGGATGAGCTGATTCATGTTTTTATAGACTGATCTTCTTTGTATTGGAAGTCTGGCACCTAGAAAACCTGTGATTTATGCTTGTGAATGATACCTATTATATAGTTGTAGAAACATACCTGCATCTGTAAAACTGATTGATAGCTCTTTATATGAAACCATATTATTATGAGTGACTAGAAGTACTAAGGATGGCAGTGATCTTTTTAGATTCTCTGGATGCATGTTGTTTTAAAGATATTTTCATTTAACAGGAAGAAGTACAGTTAAATTTTTATACATGAAATTAATTCTAAAAAGCTCAAGTCAAAACTTTATACCATTCAGGAAAACATAGTTACAAAAAAAAAAAAAAAAGGCCATTCCCACTTCAAAAGAAAAATTAAGAATAGTCCTAAAACTAAGGTGAGATAGGTACTTGGACTAGATGCCCTGTGTACCCCCTCTGGTTTTAAAAGGTGTAGGCAGCAGTGCAGGCTTATTTTCATTTGAACACTATTAAATATCATATCCATACAGGCAGAATACTGAGCAAGACAAACTCACTATGGCAGGTGTTATTTTTTCCTTCTTTATTTTCTTACTTTTCACTGTAAAGAAGAAAATAATCTGTAACATGTAGACCCCTGTTTATCACCTCGTGTTTGTAGGAAGTGATGTAGCAACATTATTGCCATGTTATTCTTTCAACTGTGAAGTGCGCTTTTTCATGTTAACTCTGTGATCTGAATATTATAGTAAATAAATCAGAAATACAGAATATAATAGAATTAAAAGGATCTGTCTAAAAATAAGGTTGTAATTACAAGCTACCAGGACTTATTTCATAGAGCATATGGCTTCTCTAATTAGGAGGAATGCTGGTTTTTTTTATCTTTTAAGCCGCATATAATACTCTAAGTTCTATTCATGTGCTGCCAAACTTGTCAAATGTGCCTGCTTTTGCAGCTAAATTTTTGCTCTTGTTCAACCCCCTCTTATCAAAGGCTGAAGTTAAAAAAAAAGCACACAACATAGAATAATATTTATCTTTGAAGCTAATGCTGGACTTGCTTTTAAAATTCTTTCCCTATTCTAACTCTTTTAAGTTTACTGTCCTGAAGTTCAGTGCTCCCATCATATTTGAAAGCATTCACCTGATGTTCATCCTTTATTTAAGGCTTCTGTCTCCTAATTTTTAGGTCTATAGGATGATGCATTTATTGTGTGATTATTTGAATGATAACATTAAGGATGTTATTGGTATTAAAGTATAGGACATAGTTTGGATCATTTAGAAAGCAACATTTTGTCTTCTTTGTTGTCTACTTAGGAAAAAAAATCCAAAGAGTTTAAGTAGAGTGACAATCTAGGAACAACATTTTAGGGGAAAACTAGGCAACAGTTTACTCCAGAATTTTTTCTTGCTTTGCTAAATATACCTACCAGAAGCCCCCAGCTTGCCAGCTGTTAATTGCTGTGAATACTTGGTGGCCACATTGTGTTTTGTTTTATTGTCTATGCAGAATGGAGGAGGATTAAAGGAGCATTTTTGTCACATATATCTGACTTTGAAGATAGTAAGATTTTAGTGCTGAATCCAGTCTTGCTGGGTCATAGGGCAGAAAGGGCATTCCAAATTACACTAAACTAGGAAAAGTAATTGGCATAGCCTTGTGCGCAGGGTTTTAGGAAAAATGTGTCTCTCCTCGATGCCCCCCTCTGCGTTACTGCTCTGCAGGACGGTGTGTCCGTGGGTTGCACACTGACCAGCAACCCAGCTCCAGGGCAGGTCCCAGGGTGCCACAGCTGCAGGCATGGCCCTGAAAGAAAAAAGGCCTCAAAATGTCTCAGTTTGGAGATCTGCAGAATTAGATTTGACATGCGTTTCTTAAAGCTGATCCTGTGCCATCCTGAGCAGCTGCGAGGCTTTTGACTGTTCATAAAACTTCTGGAGTATTTGGATTTTTACAATAGGAGAGTGTTGGTACCTCTGGGAATTGAGGCTAGATGCTATCCAGAAGTTCACCTTGCCCTTCCCCAGGAAGCAATGAGTTTATCAACTAATAAGTCTTGCTTCATCTGCCTGCTTCCATCCTGCTACCCTTCCATTAAATAGCACTTAGTGCACAAGTCATCCTTCTGTTTTCAGTGAGCTTACTCATGTGAGTACTGTTTCACACCGGAAGAGTGAAATGGGATTGGCATCTAAATTGCCCACAACGTGGTTGTTATGACATCAGTGCTTATTGGCTTGGATTTACCCACAACTTCCACTTATTAGAAACCCCTAAACCAAACCAAAACCCCAAGCAAATAAAAATCGTCCCCCTCAAAAAAGTAGAAAAGTAATGGGAATTGCAGATTATTGATGTCTTTCTCTTATTATGTGTGACTTTTTTGTAATGCAAGCCTATGCACACTACTCTTATATTTATGAATTCACATGCTAGGCAGTCTTGTAATGATTTTTTTTTGGTAACAACAAGTCCAGCCCGTTCTCTTTGTATTTATTTTGTACACTGGCTTATCAATAAATCATTCAAATGATCTTAGTCATCTACTGCAACATGAAGAAGCTATTCTTTGTTTCTGTCAAATCTGCTTCTGAAGTTATCTGTTCACAGGTACATGAATATTTATACAGATGACATTTTCAAGGCATTTTTGGCCCTAGATTCCTAATGGAGAATAAAATTCCAGTTTAAATGAGTTTAAATACTTTTCTTTTAATTTTCTGTGAAGCACTATCACTGCACGTAAACTAATGCTTTGTTCACTCGTTTTGATCCCTAATAATGTAATCATATGCAAAAATTATAAGCAAGCTATAAATATTGGTGAATGATAATTAAAAGCAGATTTAATAAGGTGCTCTTAACTGCTAATTGCCTTCTTAAATTGAAATCTTAAGATTCATGTAAGATGTCTTTAAGGAAAGTCTTGTAAGGTATAAATTTTGTGAATATATTCTTTAATGATGTCAGTAAAGAGGAAGGAAGTATTGAGCTATATTCTTAACACTGGTGCTGCCAATGTCTACAGTTGAAGAGCCACCCAGCTATTGCATTACACTTGGAGAAAATATCACAGACTTTGCAATCAAGTCCTGGATCTGACCATGTTCCTTTTTTATCACCTCAGGTTCTCACTAGGAAAGGGCTGGAACAAACATTGCACTGGGATCTGTTGAAATGTGTCATACTTGATCAGTTTTCTGTAAAATGTGCAGAGGTCTCTGCACAGGAATGGCACTTAGGAAGCTATAACATATTCACAAATAAGTGTTTTTTCAAAGGAGACCTTTAACAAGGTGCTTCTGGGATGTTATCCGTTCTCTGCACCATCTTTAAACTCCATGCTCAGGGTCATCTTCAAAAGCTGAATTTGTGAGTAAGCATGAAACAGATTTGTCTAGTTGCTGCCCACAAAGTACTCAACAACCTGCACAGTGAAAGGTGGAGGAAAAAAACCAGATGCTTATACCTTGAACACTTATTACATTTCAACTATCAATTTGTTTAAAAGGAGATTATGTTGTTTAAATAAAATAAAGTAAAATTAATATGAGACTCAGTAACTGTCCCGTTTGATCATAATGGACTATTACGGAGACAATATTCTGTAGTACATATACATATATCGATATCTATCTATATATGTATCTTAGCAAAATACCTACAAATAATCCAGTGGCTGAAATTGATGGGTCCCTTGCATCACAGGGCCTGTTGTGTGAACTCCCTGAAAGGAGCCTTTGTTTCCATAGGCAACAGAGCTGCTGTGGCACTATGGATCAAACACATCCGGATTTACTTTTATGCCTCTGAGGTAAACAGTTGCCTGCTGCACTACATAAATACTGAAAGAAAAACTCTCTTTCAGTAAAAGACCTGACCAGCATGCACTGAGGGTAACTGCAGGCTGCTGAGGAGAGCCTGGTGCATGCATCTCCTGGGAGAGCGCCGCATGCACTGCCATTTTTGCCTATTCTGTCATTTAGTGCTCTAACTTTTTTGTTGTATATTTCACAGCTTAAAGACCGATAGAAAAAATCTTTAATGTGATCATTTTTGCTTCCTCCATGTCCGGGGAGAATATGTTTTGGTTGCCTTCCCTCAGTGAGGCTGGAGATAGAATTATCAAATGTTTCTGCTTTTGACTATTTGAATTGTAGAATTTAACTGCACCTTCTGATCTCAGCCATCCCAAACTGTTTGATACAGCTAAATGGAGAGTGTTAGAAGACAAAGCAAATGTTGCTGGTTTTTGAAAGCATACCGTTCCATTTTAACCAGAGTGAATGAAATTAAAGCAACATATTATAGAAGTAGGCACTGGAAAAATGACCTTTTAAATAAAAAAATGAGATGTCTTCTGATTGTTGTTGTACAAGAAAAATTAACCACGAAGATCAAAGAGAAATGCTAGCTACTGATAAGTTATTCCTGACTTTGCTGCGTTTGCTTATTCATCTGATTAAAATTATGCCATTCCATGCAATCTATGTTTATTTTATTTTGTACTTCCTATTTGTCTTGCTAATGGTTTTGCTCTCTAAAAGGTAGGTTTCCAGGGGTGCAAGCCAGAGAGACCTGGTACACTCTGGTGATTTGCTACAAGTGAAGGCTAATCCTGAGTTAAGTACACAGAGTTTTACAGATGTGGTGAGAAATTTTTGGCTGATTGTAATGGTATCCACTGTCACATCTCTGAAACCGCTGTGTTAACCCGCAAAATAATCAAAACCATTGAGTTTCTGTCTTTGTGATATTAGATGGAGACTTATAAAATATACTTGTTCTGCTGCTAAAAATGCTCTTAGTGCTTACTTATGCATCTTAATGAAAAGTCAGTCCTTGACCTGCAGGCAGAAGTTTGTGAGAGCGTTCAGAGCATGGAAACTCCGCTGGCAGATCTGCCTCGCTCTTGCAGGGGCAGATTTGTCAAATGACCAAATCAGGCCCCCCGCAGAGGTGGCACCCTGGCATCACAGGTGCTGAACAAGGTGCCCCCGTGCCTGCTCACCACGGGAGCCCCAGCCTGTCCCTTCCTGGCCCTTCCCTCAGCTCCTTTGGCATTCTCTTCTGCTTCTGGAAAGACTTCTCTTCCAAAAGGGGTGATGGAATGTGCCTTTCAGTCTTTGACTTTCTCTGTCATAAGAGGTCAAGTACTGAATATTTTTATCCCAGCTGCTCTTGTCATAGAAATACTCCTTGAATTCATATAAATGTTCTGTTTATTTGTTCTGTTTAAGGCTACTGAATAAATTAATTATTGAGAGCAAAATTAAAAATGTCATTTTAAGGTAGAAATATGTGATAAATCACAAAGTGAATATGTGATAATCCCAAAGTGATGAGCACAGTCTGGATGGCAGTGCATATTTTTTTGAGTTCTGTGTCCTAGGTCTCTACATCCTTTTTTTGGTTAACATGAAAGCTTTTCAAGGTCAGCAGTGCCAGACAGGTAATGATGAGCCTGGAGAAGGCTTATGTTAAATGTGTCCTCAGTGTTCAGGTTAATCTTCTCATTTGTGATTTTTTTTTCCATACATGGATACATGGAAAGACATTACCTGTGTTACAAAAGTAATTTTTATGTCTTTAAATATTATGGTGGTCTATTTTTCAAATAAGAGGTTAACCTATGCTTTAAAAACTGTGACATTAATTAAAAACTCCCAAACTTCAAGCACTTTATTTAGGAAAATGTAAACTCTGGGTACTGCAAGGTTGTATAAATATAAAAAGTAAAGGGATAAATAAAAATAGGGCAGCTTATCTGCACTTTTACGTTTAATCCAAAATTGCATGTTATCTGACCCAAATAGGCGGAAACAATAAGTTAGTGAGTTGAACAGATTACCAGCGTCTTGAAAGTGGAGATCAGTTTAGATACTGCTGGGCTGAGCTCTGTAGTCCTTATTTGATCTTGTGAGCTCTGCCTGCTACCTTCACTTTCCATTTATTTTAGTGAGATGCTGATTTTCATTAGCATGAGTAGCATTTGGTGTTATTTTGTGAAGATTTGCAAGGGCCAATGTTTGCCAAAACAGTTTCAGCCACTAGGAAATCAGGTATTGTTACTCTTCCCTCCCAGACTCTCTAGCCTTAAACAGCAAACAGACTTGTTTCTTAGGATTTCCTTATTATGAGGATCCAGCTGTCATATGTTTCCCTGTGCATGAAACTGAACATAAAAAGATAAAATACTTTTTTGGAAAATACTTTTAGCCTGTTTTTTATAGCAATAATATTTTTGCATTTGTTTGTATATGACTGTCTAAATGTCTTGTCTAATAGCTCTGAAACCCACTGACCAGTGTCACCCAAATTTGACAGAAGGGAAGAAATCTCAAAGATAACTGAATTCTCAGTAGCTTTGGAAAAATAGACCCCATAGAATTTTGACTGAAGGAAAGACAGCAGTGAAAGCTCGCATTTTGTGAGAGGTTATAAATCCCCATACCAGAAGAAAAGCTCAAATTAGAGCTTAAATCATGATATACAAATCCACAGAAAACCAAGCTGCATATATTTCAGGCTTCATTGTTTCACTTTTGTTTCTAATAACATCTTATGGGATTTAGAGATCAGAAAAATTTTAATCTTTTGTATTTGTCATTATTTGCACTGTTTATTTAGTTTTCACTGTCCAAAGTTATTGAAAAGAGATTATTTTTCTCTTTTTGTGTTTTGTCAACATAAAATGAAGCATCAGTTTACTGGAGGTGCAAATGGTTGTGTTTGCTGTTTAATTACTAATTTCTATCCGTTGTGTGCTTTAACAACATTACTCCACTTTTTTTTTTTTTAATACAACAACTATGTCATAATTGTTCTTTGAAAATTGATTTGAAAAATCTGCAACCAGTGAGCTGTGGAGGATATTCCCCTTGTTGCCTCTGGGTCTTTGAATCAGACCTGGAGAAATAATTCTGAGCTGTTGTTTATTTGCTACAGGCATCTTTTGCTTCCCCTAAACATGCAATGGGATTTGACATCAGTGCTGTTTCTCCCTGCTGATATTGTGATTAAACTCCCAGATTTGAGCAGGTATTTGAACATGCCAAACAAATCCTTCACCTTTTCTAGTCTTCCCCAACCAAAGGCCTCTTTCATGCCCTCTTCCCTGTAACACCTTTCCTATGCTGAGGAAGGAAGGACCCTGGAGAGAAGATATGGGAACCTGGGTTAATATGCATTTGCAGTGACTGCTCACTTTGGTACAAAATTACCAGTCTATGCTTTTTTTTTCTAAAATTTCCTCCACATGTTAGGTCCTGTCAAGGAGGTAAGGGGAATTGTGAATGCCTGCTTTCTCCTGTATTTATTCTGGCAGGATGAGCTGTGCAAAAGTAAGCACTCTGTCAGCACTGTGCATACTGACAGTATCATTGCAGGTGGAGACTGTGCACTCTGAACAGTGCTTATAATTGTGCTAAAAAATTACACCAGATAAGTTATCCTGAAAGTTTATTGTCTAATTATATATTTCAAGCAGTTTTTTAAAAAACATTTTGCACATGCCGCAAGCATTTGTTCAAAGTGAGTAGGAACTGAGAGCAAACAAGCAAAGACTTCAGGGTCCTGGAGTAACTTGCATACCTATCATCTAAGTGACTGTTATGTCACACATCTGTTTTGCGACCCAACACTGCCTTTCTATAACATGCCACATCCTAAGCAGTGTCCTGAGTGACAGCATGTCACTCACCTCACTCTCATGCACAAAGTATGTCATGTTGTACTGAAACTTTCTCAGGCAATGGATAAAAAATTGAAATTTGCTCCATGTTTGCACAGTGAGTGGTGAAAGAAAACAGGGAGAAAACTGTATTAAAGGAAAAATGAGAATAGACTCCTACTTTTTGGTTGCTTTCTGTTACCAGTTGTTTCTAGTCTAGTAAGCATACATTTTGCACCTGTTCGGTACAATATTCCACCCACTGTCCTTTGGAAAGAAAAAAAATATATTGGAGGCACTCAGGAGCTAAGCATTTTATAAATGTAAGTCAGGGTTCTGACAGATTAGCTCTGACAGATTTAGATGCAGTGATAGAATGCTCACACTTTACACCTTGCTTCTCAGCTGGAAGTAACCACCTGAAGAGCAAAGGCACCAGAATGGATGTGTGATGTAGCTGGCAATCCAGCTTAAACTGCTTATGAAGGTAGCACTCCCAAACTAGGAATGAGCATCCCATTTATAGTACTGGGATGGAGACGGGTGGAGGGAACACTGTAAATCACAGCAGGTAAATACTTGAGGCAAATGTAGTCCTTCTGCTGAATGGGCCAGGGGATCTGCAGAAGGACATGGAAAGGCCAAGATACTCAGCACCTTATTGGCCTCAGTCTTTCCTGATAAGGCCAGCCTTCGGGAATATTGAGCCAACAGCTGCTTAACCCCCTCACTGAAGTGGACAATGGGTGAGAGTGTGCCCTGTGAAGCTTTGCAGTTGATACAAGACCGGGAGGAGTCTCGGATACATCAAATACTGTCATTCAGAGGCACTTGGAGAGGAGCTCACAGAAGTTTCATGGAGTTCAACAAAGCAGAGGAAAGTGCTGCACCTGGATAGGAGTGTGTGGCAGTAATTGCTGGGGGGCAACCAGCTGAAAAGAAGCTCTGCGATGGAAGACCTTGGCGTCCTGGTGGATGAGAACATTGCTACCAGGTCCAAGGACGTGATCTTTCCCCTCAAATCAGCAGTGGTGAAACACATCTAGTTGCTGTGTCCAATTCTGGGCTCCACAGGATAAGAGATATGACAAGAAGAAAGGGGCACAACTGAAATATGGGGCATTCCGGTTAAGTATAGGGAAAAAACATTTTACAGCAGAAATGATGAAACACAGGAACACATTTTCAACAGAGGTTGTGAAGTCTCTTTCCTATAGAGATAGATATTCAGAACCTGTTGGGACCTGGCTCTGAGCAACTTGCTGTAGCTAGCCCTGCTCTGACAGGGTGGGACTAAACAATCTCCTCCAAAGGTGCCTTCCCATTGCAGCTAGTCTGAAAGTCTGAGATTCTAAAGGTCACACATCAGACTCCCAGTCTCTAGACCTGAAGACAGTTGTGCTTTCAAATTTGCTTTCTGAGTCACTTTACTTTTGTTTGATTGTCAAGAGAATGCGAAGTGAAAAATCCACTAATGGGCAAGTGTTTGCTACAGACTCGTACAGCCTCAGTCTAATAGGGGTAACCAAAGTAGTGGTGCAAGTCATGAGCTGGCAATTTTACAAGGTGTCTACTGGAAAGAAAGTCTTTATAGGTATTCCTTGAACATTTTCTTGCATATCTGTGAGATAAGTTTCCTTTCTTCTCATGCCTTTAGACAGATGCACAAACTGCTTCGAAACCAACCATACTGGAATTAATAGTTTTTCAAGCCATTACAGACTTGATACTTTTTTTTTTTGGCATTTCTTCTCTTAGAGACCTCTTTAAGAGATTTAACTTTGAAGCCTTTGTCCCCTTGAATGTGATTGTCTTTTCAGCAGCAATTTGTAACTCCCAGCATTCCCTTTCTACTGCAAATATGAATGTAAGTCTCTACATTATTCATTTTTCTAAAGTGAGGAGGGAGAGTTGTAAACTGCTGAATTACAACCTGCAGTTGCCAAGAGGCAGGAACACTTAAGAGCAATTTAATTGTAGATGTTTTCCTCCTTTCCCCTTTAACTCTTTCCTCAGGGAAGGATAAACACTACAGGCAGTTGAATAGTAAAGCTGTTCTGGAGACAGAGACAAGCAGGGATAGAGAAGGTCAGAATGAACTTTGAGCTAGGAGAACAAAAGACAGCCAGAATATCAGATCATCTTTAGAATGGCATGTAGTCAAAGTTAGGACATTGAGTTACTCTGTTCTAGTTTGCTAACATGATGGACATTTAAAAAAAAATTAAATTTCAGTTTAACATTATGAAGGAGTTAAGACTTGAATAATTGTTAGTGGTGAGATTCCATCAATGCCCTACACTAGCCTAGCCAGCTGAAGACAGAATTGTGTGAAGGAAGCAGATCTGAGGTAAAGGTAAAATGAACCTAACAGGGGGTCATTATATAATCAAAGGGTATGGTCTCAGGCCAGTTGATGATGCCATAGTTACACTCTTACTGATATTTATGCTTGTCTGAGAATGTCATCATGAAAAGTAAGTTCTACTCTGGGACAGCTTAAAGACAGTGCTGAATTGGTGCTCCTTCTCTTGGGTGTTTTTTTATCCCATTCCATTATTTGTATATGACCATGGGAACTTCTCCTTGTGCGGTCCCTCACCATCACTTCCACAGTAATGTGGATGTAATCTGCCTCCTACCAGTGAATCTCTACAAAATGTTCTCTCAAAAAACTGCGTCATCTGGAGAACCTTAGGCAGGTTATGTCCACAGTTAACAGCACTGCAATCCTGAGCTACACGTGCTGCAAACTGCAGTGCCTGACAGCTGAGTGAGCTGTTCTTGTTGACTGAAAATACTCTACTTTTTATTTAGAGTAAAGAGTGGTTGAAAGGGACTCAGAGAAGCACTTATTTTACCGTCTTCCATAAGCTTCCTGTTAAAAGCAATACAAAACTGCAACCTTTTTACCTGGGTGCCCACCACTAGAGAGGGACAAGCCTTGAAGCCAAGAGCTTTTGTAAAAACCATGGATAATATTAATGCTGTTACCATGGTTGAAATAGAAGTGGGCATATTATTCTGTTGTTGGCTTTGTGAGAATGCCTTATTTTCTACTAACAGCATGAGCACTATGTACTGCTAGCTCAGGATGACCCTTTTTTTGTGCACGCATTATACGCCGTATCTGTGAAGTGCACAGGCGTTTCTGCATGACATTGCATACTGCATTTTTGCAATTCCTGAATGTAGCTGAAAGGAGGACGTTTACACAGAAGATGTAATGTAGGCACCTGCAAAAAGATTTTTCTTAGGTTCTCTGCCTGAAGTGGAAGGTCTACAAACCTGCCAACACATTAATTCATTGTATGAGGTGACTGCCATTTTTAGATGATCTGGTTATGCCTCTGGTCATCAGAGTCTGGTAACAAAAACCAAAATGTGTACAAAAGTATTTTAAAAATAATCTTTTTGTTCTTTTCTCTTCCTTTTTGTCTAATTTAATTGGCTTCTCATATACCATTCTGTGAACTAAAGAAAGTAGGAAGACAAACAAAAAAAAAAAAAGGCTTTTTTAAAAAAAATCCCCCTCATTTTGATGACAAGTCAAATATGGGGTCATTTGTTTTGTCTGAACTACAAGGCAGTGTTAACCTTGAGCTTGTTTCCTCTAGAGAAGAGAGATTATGTTACAGCCCTAAATGGTGTTAGTCTGGACAAATAAATAAACAAACCTGGCTGGCTCCTTGGAGGTAGGTGGGGATGAATATATAACTATAGCAGATAAGGGAGACTTTTCTATGAATGGCTGAAATTTACTTGTGGAACCACACACTGCTGGTGTCACTTTAGCTGTCTTCTTTCCTCAGGAAGAAAGGCCACCAAAATAATTCAAAGGGAGGGCTTTTGTGTAATGGCTTTATCTTAAACCTGCAGAAACTAAATATAGGGAGCTATTCACATATCAGATACTTTAAGATAAGTATGTCTATAAATGTAAAGGACACAGACTCCATAAATAAATTTAGAACATTTCTTTTGATTTATTTCTTATAACAACCAGAACCTGATCTTAAAATGAAGAAATATTTCAGGAAATAGTTCTCCCCCCTTAACTTCTGTTTTTCTTGGTAAAACATTGTTATTTGTGGCGTTTATATAATTATATTCCAGTGTAATTCAAGTATGTAATGACATTTCTTAAATGAAAGCATTTAAATAACTCAGGAAATTGTTTTACTGTTCTGTTTCCTGACTTAAAACCCATTTTGTTCTGTTCATTTTATTGTTCAATCTGTCTGAGCTCATCTAGGTATATTCTACCCTATACAGAATAAAATAAAATATTTACTAACTGGTCATCTCATATATGTATATATACACAAATGTGCATGTTATATTAAAACCATTCATATATATCTATATATCTCCATATAATTATTATTTTCACCCTTTACTCAGGGGTAAACCAGAAATCTCACTCACTAACACCAGAATGTGACTAGACTATAATAAAAAAAAGAGTAATCTCAAATGAAGGAATATCATATAACAAATCTATTGATTCTAGAACAAAAATGAAGAAAAAAAAGAAATCACTTAAATTTTTTTTCTATTACTAATCAATCATAAGAAATATAGACGTTTTCTTTGTATTTGGGAATATAGTAAAACCATTTTCTTGCATGTACAGCCCAAAAGGATGCTTTGCTTTGTTCCATGAAATGGAATAGTTTGGTACAGAGGTGGCATTTTTCAGCAAAAAAGGGGAAAATTTACCAGACTTGCAGGAGCACTGAGTCTTCTTTTACCCTAAAGACCCTTCTATGAGACAAGTGATAGGTTAACCTGTCTCATTTTTATCCAGAGCTTTTTTAATTTAGTGGACAAGATTAAAGAGCAAGCTGAATACCACAGGTGTAGCTTGGGTTTTTAATCTGCTTGACTCAAGTTAATCTAGTTCCTGAATGGGGCTACTAATAATATAGTTTCCAAAGTAAAATAGGAAACCTTAGTAGTGCAACGCTTTTATTTAGTTTTGAATAAATCAGAGGAGCATAAAATACACTGAAACAGATTAAATTTGATTCCTGCAGGAATCAAAGTTTAAGTTGTAGTAGAGATGGAGAGAAACTCAGCAGTGGAGATCAAATGCTGCCCAGGGCAGACAGACTCTGCTGGGGTGTGACGATGCCCAGGGAAATCCCCTGGGGCTGCTGCAGGGCTCTGGGCACTTGGCCTGAATAAACAGCTTAGTGACAGCCATGCTCCTGGTTTTCATGCAAAGAATAGGCACCAGTGAGATTATGGTCCTTATTTCTGTGTTATCCTGCTCTGAAAAATATGTCTCCACGCTCCAGGACAAAAATGGAAGGAGAGGCAGAAAAATACCCTGAAATAATTGCTGGTATCTAAGTAATGTCTAATTTGGCACTACAGCATGAATTCTTGGGTGTCTTTTCTTAAAAGCACTTTAAATTTTACATATTCCAAGCCACATTCCTTAGCCCTTAGGTGAGCAGAACTCCTGCTGTTCATGCTGAGACTGCTCAGTTAAAGAGCACAAAAGCTTCATCCTGTGTTACACTGATAGCTTTGATACTTCTGCAAGTTTTCAAATTTTTTATTGTGAGCTGAGGAGTCACAAACCCCTGTCTTTGTCACCCAGCTCCTGGCATGGCACTGGAAAGGCAGCAGAGCGAGCCCTGCTCCACGGGAGTGCCTGCAAGGGGCACAGGCCCCAGCTGCATCCCCCTGTGGATTGGGATCAGCTGCCAGCAACACCCTGGTGGGGACTGGAGTGAGAGCAGGAAAGTGATGGGAGACAAAAAAGCGTTGTGTTGGTACCAACAATTGCAGGATGTAGTTCAGAGGAGCAATGGGTTTTGTAAAAGCCTTTCCTTGCTGGAAAGGAACACTGGAGTGTTTAGTTTGGTCTGGGAAGCAGCAGGGCTTCAAGAATTGCCTGGAAAGAGCTCTGGGCATCCCTGAACTCATGGGAAGGAGAGCCACTGCAGGCCCTGCACGGCGACTGTGGATGAAGGGTGGATGCATCAACCCTGGCCTAGGGGTTCTACCTGAAGAACTTCTACCTGTTCCCAGAGCTAAGGGTGTGAAGTGCTGATTCTGAGAGTTCTTCCAAGTTTTTCCTACATCTTAAACTTCAGAAAGAAATGTGAACTTAATCTGTTTTCCTTGACTGGAACAAGCTGTATTTCCTAGATGTTGGCTCTAAATTTGGCAAAATAAATCCACTGAATATGACTGTAACTGTGATGGCTCAACTTCATTTTATATACTAACATTATCCTGTTCAGGGTAGACTGAGCAACTTGAACTTTTAGTATTTAGCTCAGCAGTCAATATATACTTGCATAGTTTAGTCAATACTCATTCATATATATCTAAATATATAGTCTTTTTTTTAGTTTTCAAGTTAATAAACTAACCGTGTTGCTTACAGAGATTGAGAAAATTTCATGATCTGAACAACTTCTACTTGTAGCAGTGAAGGGCTAAGGCACCAACAGAAACTCGAGTGCTCCTCTAATTTATTGAAGAAGATAACAGTAGGTATTTGAGAGTCAATGTAAGTATACATCTTTAAATAAAAATACACGCATAAGTATCTCATGGGAGTCCTAGCTTCCCTGGGTACTTGCTTTGTGGTGAACAGTAATTACTTATAGTTAAAAAGGTAGTGTATGTATTAAATTCTTAGTGTGCTGTGGTTAAACCAGCTTGCTTATTTGATGTTTAGATAATTTTCATCAAATAAAGAAAACATATTGATCCTCTGCTTAGCTGTATTTGAGTGCAAGATGTGGAGTAGTTTTTAGTTTTCCATAACTTAATCCTCTTCTTAATATTTAAGAAATATAAATGCTACCACTATTATATACTTGGCAGGTATTTGTTACAATAATCTTTGGAACGAATTTCCATATAGATGTATTCTCAAAGACTGCAAGGAAGGAGGAAAGAAGTTAAGGTGAAGAGATTTCAGATTAGATTTCGTAGAGAGGAAACTGCATCCCCCCAGTGGAATGATGTTACATTTTCAAGTCTCACCCACCCCTCCTTAGCTGGTACAGAAGATGTTTGCAGATGTTGATTTTTTTGTGATTTCTGTTCCTGTGTGGAATTCAAGCATAAAAAATGTAAGCAATATTGAAAAGTCTTACATATTTTAGTTCAGATACCATCTATCTAAGAAATACCATATATGATGGTCTGCAGGGCTCCTCTCAGATGGAGCAGTTGGGGCCAAGAGGGCTCAGATGGCTCCTCTGTGTGATCAGTTATGATGTGTTATGTTTGTGTTAACGATTCCTAACTTAAATACTGGCAAAAAAAGCCATAGAAATCCCAGTTAAGTATCTCACTAGGTGCTTCTTAGAGATTAAAACCTGTTCAAGAAACAATAGACACTACTAGAGTTACTCATGCTTGAAAAATATTGCAGCCTGATTGTTAGAAAGCCCTTAGGGTAAAAATGGTGACTTCATCCTAGCAGCTCTGGGGAGGGAATATAGGATGTCTTGTGCTGTCTCCTCATTGGAAGGTAAGTTGTGCGGGGCTCAAAACCCTCTGGTTAGTGGGGGAGTTAGTGAGAACCTCATCAGTTTCTGCTAAGTGCTCTCTGCTTGTCTTGCACAGGGTGGGTGGTTAGACAATACCTGACTGTCCGACAGTAGCAGATGTGATGCAAGCTTCACCGTGCAAGGAAGCAGAGTTCAAATTCCTTTTGTGTGTATGAATACAGAGCTTCTATGAAAGTCGTTGTGAGTAGAGCTTGAGCCTCATGCATGAGGTAAAAGATGCGATGGAAAAGGAGAGGCATATAAACACTGAGCTGGGAACAATTGTTTTCACTCATCCATTCTAAGAATGGTCTCAAATCTTTAGTAAATGTAATCCATCAGCAAAAGCCACACCATTTGGAACAAACAGGTGAGACATGTAGCTGGCAGTACTGTAACTTTGCTCTGCTAATGACAAGTTCCACCTGGCTGCGATTACTTAACTACTTTACAAAACTTTTCAGCTTACTCAACACACCTGTCAGCTCACCCAGCTGTGCAGGAGTTGTCAGTACAAACTTTCAAGCTCTATTCAAGGTCCCTCAGTGCTTTAGAGGATTGCCCTTCTAAGGTGAGGAATCTCTCCAAAAGTTATTGTTCTGACCAAAGGGCCTTATGGACAATTAGATACTACCTACAATGTATCTTTCCTTTTTGCTCTGAATACCTTGGACAGAAAACGTAAAATGAAATTAATGCAGTAAGGACTTCTCAAGTGAGACCAGGTGTAGTGGTTAGAGCTGAATCAGGGATTGATGCTCAGCCTAAACTGAATTCACCTGAATCTGATTTCTCATCTGCGTTATATCCTATCCCACCACCCATTTTCTCTTCCATCCTCCATGCAGTCAGTATCTTACTAAACTGTTTAGTGTTTTCTTGCTGGCTCTAAGAGCCAATTGTGGCAGCTATGTGCTAACGTCTTTGTAAAAAGTTTTTCAATATTGGATATTTACTTTGGTCAGAGAACTATAAAGCTTCAAGAAGCTGTGGTAAGTCTTTATTTCTGCTTTCAGTTGATCCACCTGTAACTGTCTTGCCTGTGTTTTGTGGCTGTCTCTAGCAAAGTAAAAAAAATTCTGGCTGGATTATTTTTCCGTTTTTTTGTGTTTTATGCCATATAGCAGAGTTAAATAGTTATTACAGCATCCTACAACAAGAAAAATTTTAAACACACGGTGAAGTTTTGGTACCCCTCTGTGCTAGGGAGAAAAGCTATATTTGAAGTTGTGCATCTGCCTCTCTCCTGAAAGATGCTTCTGGTCATTTTGGATAGTGAACTGTCCACATGTTGCGGGCAAGTTCTGTTTCTTAGTGGGGAATCTGTAAGATGACTAAATGTCAGCTATTTTCCCTGGAGATCATGAACAAATAAAAGTTTTGTTCTCTGGGGCACAAGTTTTTGTCATTAGCCTCCTTGCACCAAGTTCCCTGACTCTTAATTCAATGTTACCTATTGCGCTATTAAAATAAAATAAAACCCCCTTAATATTCTTCTTTTCTGTATCTCTTATCTAGAGATGAGCATAATTTTTAATGTAGATGTAGATGCCCCAAATGACTTTATTCATGTGTATGAATAAAGCAGAAATTTTCAAATCCAATAGATGAATATATGTTATGGAGGTAGAATTTTAATTTTTAGGTAGATCTGCATAAATTTTTTGCCTTTTTAACAAATTTTTAAAAAAATTTTGTTGTTGTTGTTTTTAATTCATTTTTTATTTTTTTTAATTCATAGGCATAATGGTTACAGAAGGGATGCCTTTTGTGGGAAAAAACCCCATATACAAACATATGTATACACGCACGTTTATATCTACCAGTGCTGGGGCAAAGAAAGAATTTATGGAAAGGCCTTGGTAACTAATGTTACTCTAATGACAAGTTACCAGTTCTTTTGCTGGAAGGTACTGCAAGGGGAAAAATATCAAGATTTTGAACTACAGAAATAGCCATGCATGTAGGTGTACCATTATCTGAGAAACAGAAAATGTATTTTTAGCATTATAACCACTTTTTCTGTATACTTTTTGAACCCCTAAACTGGGCTGGCCTATAGTCAGAACTTGGAATTTGAGACTCTTGAAGCATGGGCAATGTCCTACATTTGATTGCTTGATCTTTGTTTGTAGTGACTGGATTTTACTTTATTTGGGATAGTTCCAGACCTTAAATTAAAAGGTACTAAATTAGTAGCTCTGGATATTGTTTTCATGCATATTTGACTTAAAAGGCTTCTTTTATTCTAGAGTGGGATGACTGCACTACTAGTATTTGGAATATTGATTCTTTATCTTCCTCTTACACACCTGATTTCTCTGCCATTTTCAAATTGTTGTGGTGTGGGGATTGTTAATGGTTAAATTATAAAAAAAATCCCAAACCTGTAATCACTGTCACTTTCTAAAAGAACAAGATTATTTACTTTCCATTTACTTGCCTTCATTTTGTGAGACTGTATTCTGCACAAATGAATTTCATTTTCAGAATAGAGATCTTCCTGCAAGAAAATCTAATACAAGAAAGCAACATCAAACTGACAGGAAGATTGAATGGGTAATATATGCCCTCTTCTTTTTAATGTGGGGTATCTTTATGATACTGTGGCCTGTGGTCTACAACTTTGACCCACATCTTTCTTTTTAGTTAACCTCCATCAACTATTTAATATTGCTTCACATGTTTGTCAGATGAATCTGTAATTAATGCCATTCTAGTCCCCATGTTAATATGTTCACTGAAAATGATATAGAAGGAAGGGCACTTAGATCTACAGAGAATTAATTAGCATGTAATTTTCAGCATATCATCTAGTGTTAATTAGCAGTTAAACCATCTTCTAGTGCACGACCTGCTGATTTAAATACAGCATTCTGTTACAGTGGCCCTGGGGGATAATGTCTTGAAAGGGTATTCTCTTGAAAATGGAACTCCCTGTTTGTCTCTCTATTTCTTTGTGCCTTAACATCAGATCCTTGTCAGCCATTTCCACCACACAAAAGCCCCTTTACTTAAGTGATCAGCAAGCAGCAATTTTGATATTAATCAGAAAAGATAATGATAGATTTAAGCCTGCCAAATGAATGTGGTGCCTGATGGAGGTGTGATAACTCCGTCAGTAAAGGAGGGTCACATCTTCCCTGATGGAGCTCTAACTGCAGTAACTTCAGCTTTGCTATCTTTTCTTTAAACACATAATTCTACCATGAGGAACTATAATACAGGATAGCTGAGCCATTCAGGAAATCATCTGAAGTCTCTCTTTAGATAGTTGCAGTGTATAAGCTTATAATTCTTGTGAAAAAAAAAACAAGTGCTATATTATATTTTAACTACCTTGCTTAACCTACTTATGTTTTGCTATTCCTCTTTTCTTAAGTTGTGAGTGTTCCTTTAAAATTATTTCATCAGTGTAAAAATATCTAAAGCTCTATTTTATGAAGCACTTCCATCACCCTGAATACCTCCATTATACTGCTTTTGAGGTCTTATTTTTCTATGCAATCCAATTCCCTCGACCTCAGAAGAGTATTTATTCCTGGTATCCATGCTTTATATTATAAAGGCTTTACCCTGGTGTGTCATCAAAGATGTTGCTGTGAAGTGGCGAGTTTTAGTACTATGAAATTGAGCTCTTTCATGATGATAGAGAACAACTGACTCTAGTTCTTCAGCTAGCTAATGATGGATTAGGAAATGAAACTAAGTGAGAAGTTTCTTGTGCTCCTTCTTGTGCTGCTTGTGGCCTTTTTTTTTTTGGGAGGGGGGTCTGTGTGTGTGTTTTTTGTTGGGGGGTTTGGGTTTTTTTTGTTCTGTTTGGTTGAGGCTTTTTTGATTCTTTTTTCTTAATATTTCCAGGGTCAAGTGCTACAGTCCAGGATGCTATTAGACTGAAAGGAAAATTGTCTCTTGAACAGAACAGATGAGATGACTAATCCAGAAAATGTCCAATTTTTGAGTTTCTGAAATAAGAAGTCTCTTAATGACCAAGAAAGTGGTCCCCTCAGTTGTCACCAGAATTATGCAGATTCTCTTGATAGAAGTTATCAGATGTGCAATAGATGGCAGACACCCAGTATATGTTTTAAGAGACAGATGTCTCAGATGGTAGCAATGAAATTTCTCCCTAAATCAAAGACAGATTGTAAATCTGTTCATTGCCATTATGAAGTGCTTTCGAGGGCCAGTTAGAAAAGACTAGTTTTTGATTAAGTGGTAAATAACTTAGTGAACTCTTTAGATCAAAAATTTCTTCTTCTTTGCAAATTATTGTGTTGTCCAGAAGGTGATCTCAACTTCTTCAATGTATTCATTGTTCAGTTCTCCTAAAAGACTGTCACTACAGATTGATCAAAAATTTAGTGCTGATAGCTAAACATTGCTTTTATTTGCTTTCCATAGGAAGGATTGAAGCTGCAATTGATAGAATTAATTTCTGAAAAAAGATATATCCAACCTGTACACCTACTTTTGTGTTATAAAATCACTGCCTACTCAAACAGACCAGTCTAAGCTATCAGTGGTAAGTTTAAGTACTGATATTTCCCAAAGCTGTGGCATGTTCAAACACTTTTCCCCCCAGCCATCCTAAAGCAGCACTGGCTAACGATAGTCGTCTACTGACTACTGGAACTAAGCTTAGAGAATGGAAACCATTTCCAAAGCATTGTGTGGCTTGGTCCTTAAACTGTTTCATGTGGTGTGTTTCCGGCCTGGCTGCTGGACTCCCTTTAGCTGATATTGGTTGGGCCGGGAAGAGGCATTAAAAGGGGAGGGGTCACATCCTGCCTGATGGAGCTGTCCATCCTGCTGTATCCCTGCTGTACTTTACTGTGGGGCTGGGGGAGCTGCTTAAGGTTAATTGGTGGGAGAATAGTGTTGTGGTTCTTTGGTCATTTATTTGTCCTCTGGCAGGATTTGGGATATCACTGTTTTCAAACACGGCAAAGGAAGTGAATTGTTTCCTATTCACTGTGGTTATTAAATTTACTAGAGTTTGAACATTTCAGATTCTACATTCCTAATTTTTTTTTTTAGGATTATGGGAAAAGAGAGTCTTGGTTCTACCAATTAAAAAAAATTAAATATACAACCTTTAAAATAATACTTTTAAACTTATGTGTTCAAGACAGTGGGGGGCAATGTTTGAGAGAGGCCATTCTTACTCTGGTAAGTCTCTTTTTAAAAATCAGAAGTAGGGAGTACCTATTTGCATATCAGCATGTGAAAATATTAAATGATGAAGTCCAGATATATTTTATATACAGTGAAGTAACACCAGTGTTAGAATGTTCAAGTGTATTCAAATAACCTGTGCTACTTCTTCCTCAGCACAGAATTAGCTCTCATTGCCTGACCCTAATGGATTTTTTGAAATCTATTCTGATTATGACATCCCTCTAAAAAAGTTTGGGACGAAGCTTACTAAAATTGTTCTCTCATAGTGATTCCCACTTTTTTCCTCTGTAAAAATTGCTTGTACAAAATAGCCAGTTGCTCTTTCCCTGGCATTCAGACCCTGTTACAAACAGTCCGATTGCAAAGTCTTGAGTTCCCACTGTCAGCACTGTTTCAATTCCCAGTTTCTAGGTCACATTAAAATACTATGGTGTAGTAGCTTTTATTCATCTTTCCCTGTTTAAATGTCTTATTTTATGGGCTCCCGGCACAGTATTCACACTGAAAAGTGTTACTGCGTGTATGAGTAAGTGGCACAAACAGATTCTGCAGAAGCCTGTAAGCCGTAATTTGCTGAATGATGAAAAGGGAACATAGGGTAAGGTTGGTCCAATATGCTCTGTTTCTCACGAAAGGCTGAAGTGTTGAGAGCAAGAAAAGGAGAATGTTGCAGAGAAATCTTCTTTGTTGACTGCCTAATGATCCATAAATGTTTCGTTGACTAAAATTGAAGATTGTGGTTTCTAACACTTTATTGTTCATTGCATCAACAGGGAGGGGCCATGATGAATCCTCCATGATGATGATTTAGGCCATGATGGCCTAAATAGGAATGAATTAAGTTATTTGAATAGACTGCTGTCATAATTCCACTTCTGGTGCAATGTTTCTGATTAGCTCCTAACTAGACGCCTATAACCAAACTAGAGTTTTTAGAAAGAATTAGAGTTTGAGCATTGCATACAGGTGTATCAAGAATCAAAAATTTGCAGCAAATTGTCATTTAACAGTCCTGTGGAGATGCAGCTCAGAAGCTTGGACCATCTTCTAGTCTAATAAAAACACCAATATAAGATTAATTACTTATTGGATATTATTTCTATATTTATGATACTATATAAAGATGAGGCAAATTCTAAAGAACATATGAAAATTAAAAGTACTTTTAAACTATTGTGTAATAGAACCTGTAATTATTTGCCTAACTGGACAATAAAATCTAGGCTTTTAAAAGGCGTGTTTACGTATTTTTTTGCTCCAGTGGGAAAAAAACACTCCCTGTGTCAGAAGGGGCTGTTTCAAATGTTTAGGCAGTGTGGAAGGGTGCAAGAATGGAGCCGTGTCTCTTGAAACTCATTTGAAGAGCAAACAGTGGTAGCTGGGGCAAGCTGTGCCCAAGAGGTTGCAGGGTAGGACTGGGAAAAGCCCTGCCAGGGACTTGTGATTGGGATGGTCTTTATGAGTCAAACACAGCTGTGGAAAGCCAGGCAAGCCCTGCTGTAATGAGCTTTCTTCCAAAGCCGGGGCTCGTACTGTTGTTCTGCAGTGCATGTTTGAACCTGGCTTCCCAAAATGGTTGATGTGTTCCCACTCTCTTCTGTAGCAGAGAACATTAGCTCAGCAGCTGATTGACAAATGTAAAACTTCTAATCTTGATTTGAAGTCTGCACCTTTTAGATTTGTTTGTGATATTTCTGGTTTAAATTGGGATTGGTGTGAGAAGCTGCATCTACAATGAAGAACACACTTCTATTTCTGGTCTGTTTCACACAGACAGCCTGAAAGGCTTCCGCTCGGATGGAAACAGGTCACATTTCATCCCAAAGCAATTGAAATGACAGATACAAACTCTGTAAAAAGTTTATAACAAGTCTGCTGACAGATACTCAAATAAGGAATACTGGAGGCCAGCAATAAAATGTTCATAATAGCCCTCATTGTACAAGTCTTGATCAGGTACAGATTCCACCAAGCTTCCTTACTGATGCTAGCAAACACTTGAATTAACAAGTAGTCCAAGTGCAATTCCAAGTAAGATATCAAATTAAGGGAGCAGGGACAGTAATGTCTTTCTTGGCCTGTTACAAAATTCTCACCTGTTTCTACATCATTAATATATTCCAATATATGAAACAGTCCCATTTTTTCCTGAACTGCTCTTAACACCTGCAGATTATTCTTTGAATCTCAATTTATTATGAGCAGATTTTGGTTGTCTGGAGTGTCTGGGGCTGGTACTGGACCCATAAAAGAGAAATAATGTTGGAGCAAGTAAGATGATTGCCCACACTGCAGGCAACGTCAGTATTAAGGAACCAGTGAAAAAGTGATGTATTTTGCTTTCTGGAAAATCCCTGGCTGAGAACAGAAACTGCCAACCTTCTTACGATGCCCTCCAAAAACCAAAACACCAGCCTAAAAGTGTTTGAAATGATCTCCACATAGTTAAGGAGATTTCTGAATTCAAAGCCTTTAAAGAAGAGTGATGTACTCAGCTGTTTTAGTGGGAGCAGAAGCATTAGTTGCAATTTAGGTTCTCAGGAAGAAAATTATCTACTTTCTGTTCTCTTTGAAGGTGCCTTGGATTCTTAATCACTTGATGTTGGGACCAGTGCAGTGTTCAATTAGTGCATTCAGTGCTTGTTATTAATCTGTTTTTCTCAGAGTAGTAACACTATCACTCCACTTTGGTACATGTGTAGTTGGAGTTAATGCACACTGAGGGCAATCAAGACCACATGTAAAGTTTGTAGGGACAAAATTCAGCATTCACAGTTTAAACAGTGACATGACAATGACCGAATGTAGTGAAGTGGGAAAAGTTCTTTTTCCAGAAAACCTTGAATCAGGTTAGTGGCATTTAAATAATACCATGGAAAATTTGTTCTTTTTAGCAAGTCCTAGTCTGTCAAGAGGCCAACAATCTGATAGGTTTAATCCCTGATGGTCTAAAATGAGATGGGCCAGCTGTGGTTCATGGATCACCAATAGTCCATGGTGGTCCATCTGTTATAAAGGGATTAGGGAAGAGTCCATTAATCTTTGGGCAACTATGCTTTCCCAGTTGTTTTAAGGACTTACAGAACCTTCAGAAATACTTCTTTTTCCTCTTGCCAACGGAAATAAAGATATCAAGCACTTGCCTGTCCTGTGCTGCAATGTCTTTCTTTTCTGCTACCTTTTTGCAGCAAATTTGACATTTTATTCTTCTGAAATGGAAAGAAGGGAAGTGAGGCTGCAAAGGCCAACCTTGAAACTCAAAATGACCAGGGAAGTTTGAAATTGCTTCTAAGAGAGAGGAAGATATGGGACTAGTAAGCCTCAGTAGTCAGGAAAAAGTAAATATTACAATTTCAGAGACATAACCAAGCACAGTAGAATTCATTGTCTCTTTTCTCCTTAGAACTGTCCTACTTTGATGCTGCAGTAGGATGGTCACACAAGGGAGCACACTGGCTTGTGGGTGAGAGATTGAGAGCACTGCTGGCCAGGAAAGGAGATCTGCTCTAAGAAGTGGCCTGAATATGAAGTAGTCTAAGATCTTCTTTTAAATGCCATAATCTCCCCAGGACATTAATACTTTACATTAGCAAAGTAACTAAGTCATTACAGTTTCCAGTTGTGTTGTTTAAGCATGTAACCTGATTCTCCTTACTCAACATTGAAATTCAAGTTCAGAACTTTGGTCTTAACTTTGCTGCCTGGGACTCAGATATTTCTCCCATAACTTCTAATAGTGCTTTCTTTGGTCTTGAGGGGTCTTAAATAAAAGAATGGTTAATTTCATACAGCTATTTTTCTAAGCTCTTGCAGTTCTAATAAAGAGGTATTGCAAACCCTCTATGTTAAACTTTAAATAGTAGGAAAGAAAAAGGTAGGCAGGAGGCAGTAAGAAAAAAACACAGTTGAGGATTTTAAAAAAAGGAGATAATGGTCTATAAGCTCTTTGTGGCAAGAAAGGATTCCTTGTGCAGAACAGCACACCAGTGGGCCTAATTAATTCCTGTTACTTGCCACTTAAGGCTTGTACTGAAACTGCTGGTAAGAAGCAAAGAGAAAATGAGAGGAAGAAAGAAATTCTGGAAGGGAAATGCAGAAAACACAGCACAAATACCTCCCTTGAGATTCCTGCTTTAGACTATAGGAACTTCTTGGAAGTAGGGACTCCTACAGCTGCATGATGACAGTGGCTGTAAATTGGGGGTACAACAATGTTGGCATGGGGAAGGGCAGAATATCTTTACCTTTTCTTGTGAGATTTGTCCCGTGGTGGTCTCATCATGGATTTATTATAAGGTGATTTGAGCTGTGGGAGCTGGTAACAGGCTTCAAGAGGACATGCTAGTGTCTGAGTGTTGCTGAGGCCAAGAAGGAAAATAGAATCAAACCTCGTTTCTCTGGCTTGTGAAAGTACAGAATCAAAATAGAGTAGGAAGTACCTGAAATAGAGCAGCTGTTCACTGTTCAGCTAAGCATTGTTTTAATGCAAAACTATCCCCTTTTTTGGGATTTTTTTTTCCCTAGATGTGTTCTAAATTATTATTCAGATCAGCAATATTCATAATACAAATAACTTTTCTAGGCATTGTTTTAAAGACAGATTTATTTTTACGTGGTTGTTTATATGCCATCTGAATTGTTGCTTTGATGCTATCTAGTATCACATTATCAAGTGTGAGAGAATAGTCTGATCTATCTGAAAAATAGTGGGGTTGATGTGAAAACTGTGTACATCAAGGAGCTTTTATCTACTGAGTGTCATGTCATATACATGCAGGGAGGGGAGAACAAAATTCAGAAATGGGCTTTGTTCTTGAAATAATATCTAAACTCATCTTTTAAAATGATGAGTGATCCCTGTTCGAACTTACAGCTTTGTGCTGGTGGAGGTATCCACTAGTGGCATCCAGAGTGAACTCTTACTTCAGTGCTTGCACATCACTGCAGTTCCTCCTCGCAGACACCTTGGAGAAGGAGCTGCTGCTTCGGGAACTGCAGTAGGGATGAGTGGCATGGCACTGCCGCCCTGGGGTGTGCTCACATGTCACATGCTGGGCTGGAACATGCCTTGTTAACCTTTGGCCTAAAGGTAGTCCATGATTTACACAAGATATCTATGATCTTTTATTAGCATCATTCACATGAAAAATCTATAATGCTCTGATTCAAATGCAATGTGTACTGGTGGTATTAGGGATTTTTGTCTTTCTTTTGACAGGACACAGGGATACAGGTATGTGAGAATTGATTATATTCCATACTATGCATTTGGAGATAGAGCCAATAATATTCTAGTTAACATTTTTACATAATCTCATTGACTTCAGTGGCTTTATCCTGTTCTTGCACTATAAATGAAACAGACTCAGTCCATTAACATTTAAATTGGAGATACAGATTCCTGATGTAAACTGTTTGCAATGACATTAATAGTGGGCACAGCCCATTAGTGTGAGCTCATATTAGCAACATCTTAATAATCATGGCAGAGCTTTTTTTTAAAGTTATGGGAATTTCACTGTAGCATATAATTAAATGTGTATGGAATTTTTATTGGTTATAATTAAGATGCATGATCTTTGTTTATTATAGCATTAGAAAGTACTATAATAGCTCTGAAAAGCACTGCTTGTCATGTGGTACTGCTTAATTATGGAAAAATACTAAAACACTTCAGATTGGTCTGATTAAAGCAATTAGCACAAAATTATAATTGGATGCTATTAAAGTATATAAAAATATTTACCAGCCTTCTCATAACTATGGGAATTGGGCCTTAAATGTTTTTCTTCGTAAGATGCAATTTTATATTTTTCCTGTTGCTATACAGGAAAAAAAATATTCATATATTAGCTACTTATTGGGCAATGTTAGAAGGATCTAATGAGTGTGCACATATTTAAAACTATTTTCAAATCCTTTAGAATCTGAAATTGTGTGTTGGTCTTATCCACAAAAGCACTCTCGTCTGTGTTCTTCTAACCAATACTAAGCAATGTAGAAATGGGATCCTTCTTCTCTTACCAGATCTAAGGTTCATGTTCCTGTACCTAGACTATGATAAGATTCTTTTCTGCTGTTCCATTGTCTTCACTTGGGGAACACTGATTTTGACTTAAATTTAGTTTCTGGCACAATAATTACATCCTCATTAATATTTTCCCTTTGCTTTTTATATGGGCAAATAATGGGGCGTCTGTGTCATCCCTTCTTGTTATGATGGTTTGGGTTCTGTGTGGATCCCAGAGGTGATCATCAGTTTTGGATGGCTGAAACCACCAACATCAGCAAGTAAAATATGCAAATCAAGAGGGTGGAGGGAATAAAGCTGTAAATACTTTCAACTGAAATTCTGTCATCTTCTGGGTTTTGGATCTTTGGAGTGCACTAAAGTGAAGCTTCTCTTCACAGCTGTACACAAAAGGAAGTCAAGTACTTAAAAATAAGAAATAAACTGTTATTGGCAGTATAGGGATAGCTTTTCTCTCTAAGCTGATACTTCTTGGAAATAGTTTCTTATTGTTTGCACATTAATCTCTCTAGTTCCTTCTTGAAGCTGCTATTCCTGGGAAGTGGGGGGATGTGATGATAACAGAGCTCTGTAAGCAGCAAGTAGTGGGGAAATGTCATCAGCTGGAATAAAAATGTAACTTTTTGGTCTCAAAATTATTTCCACTCCTGTGCATTATGCATTGAAATATTTCAGTCCATTTTACTTTTTCCTGAAAGAAACTTTGAGATATTTCTGCCTTGTATCTGCCTCAGTAAGTAAAGTAGAACGATGTTGTTTCAGCTGGGAGATGTTCCATTTGTTATAAGAGATTAAGCGTGTTTTCTGTGGTTTTGTTTTGTTACTCTAACCAACTTTGACTGTTTGTGTAAGTGATTAGAATTCTGTGGCAAATTATGAGATGTGATATTTCCTTCAGCCGGGGATGTGTTCCCTAAAACCATATTAAAATATGTTGTGCCTTTCTTCAGTGTTCTGTGTCAGTGGCTTCCTTATCTCTATATATGTACTTTTTTTCTACTAATTTTCTGTTCTTCCCCTCTCAAAATTGGGGTGTCTGTGTTTCTACCACGAACAGGTGCCAGCTATCCCCATATGCTCCACAAACAATTTAATCTGAATGCAGCTTAGTGGCTCCAATAAGCTGTTGCAGATGTGTTTGTTTGTTTAGTTTTTTATTATTTAAATAATATAAATCCAAAGAATGAAGTTAAACCAAACTTCTTTCTGTGCCTGCACATTCTATAGGAGCATACAGGTTATGTAGATGTCATCACCTAAATTGTCTAGTGCATATGGATTATCATTTGTTGTAGTTTATTAACGACAAGTAACACATGGGTGGTCCCAATGATTACACTTCATTTTGTACTGTTAGGATGCTGACAACTAAATATTTCCTTTTCCTGCTTAGAAAATCTGACTTAACTGATGGTATAAATGCTTTCAAACGAGGTACTCTACTCACCAGAACTCTAGTGAGAAACTGCTCTATCCACCCATTTTTGCACTTTGGTTTAGAAATTTTAACTTTTCTCCAGACACGGACTTGATTTTTTGTTTTTCTTTCATTTTGGCAGACATTTGGACTACTGCTTTTTTATTAAATAGAATAAAAAATTTTAAAAAATTACAGCTATTGCTACAGGTGATAATGAAATAGAGATTCTTTGCATGTCAAGCAAAGAATGCTATAATGAAATTTTGCTTTGTAGCTACACCAGTAATAGCCCAGGGAATATGCTGTAATCTCTAGGTACTCCTCTCCCTTATTCATAGATGAGTTTTTTCAATTAAAATACAATAAGGCCTTATCAGATTTTAGGATGAAGTACAAAACAGCTGAGACAAATGATGTTCGGCCGCCTAATTGCCTAAATTTTTTGATTCTTACATTCAGTGGCAAATCTGTCAAGACACAAAAACTTGTCCCCTTCTGCCTGTCTCAGATGTTCAGGTTTTAGTCCCAAATACAATAATTAGCATTAACACAATGAGAGCAGAATTCAGTGACCACTGTTATTTCATGGTTTCAGCAGCTCCATCTCCCTGGGAGTGCTTTGAATTTTTCACTCAACTTAGCAACATACTCTTTGGTACACTTTTCATTATTAAGCTAATAGGGAGGCTCATGGAGGACTTTAAAATGGATTTAAGTGTGAAATCAGTAGGTAATATACATAATGAGGCCATTCCTACAGCTGTGCTGCTTGGTAGAGTTAAGCTACAAAAAACCTTGAAATTGGCTTTGGCTTGAGTTAGACCTGCACCTGTGAACAGCAGAGATATTGGGAATACCAGGTAAACAATCTGAGGTTTCTTAATTGGCTGAAGTTATCTATGGATAAGTGATCTTGCACAGCTGATTTGGGGGAAGGGGAAATAAATAACCCTCCTCTTCTTTCTTTTTATTTCATGAGCAAAATGGCAACAAAACCTCCTATGTGTATTCCCCCCATCTATCTCCTCTGAGGCTCTGACTATAAACATGGTTTCTTCTCTCCCTTACCTGTTTGAGGATTTCAGGTGTCCTTTCCTATCTAAATTATCACAAGGTTTCTTACAGTAATGTAGTGGTATGGTGTGGATCTGTCTGAGAGTACTTAGTGGGTCTCATCTTGCAAATGCCTGAGCGCTTTCAGATCTTGCTGTTGTCAAACACTCACTGTTATAACAAGGCAGTTAAAAATTAATTTTTCAAGTTCTCTAAATCTGTCCATGCATTCCCATATTTGGGAAGTCATAAAACGATGCCCAGCCTTGTGAAATGATGGATGTTCTTGTGGCTGAGACTGGTGGGGGGAGAGCAGAGGGAGGAAATAAAGGCTTGGTTCTTATCTCTGTCACATACTTTTCATGCCTTATAGCATGTCGCTTAGTCTCTGTGTATCTCTGTAGGGATCTCGTAACTACTTGTTCCTGTAGGGATAATAGCCCTTCTTCTCTTCTCTTATCCATCCCATTGTTTTGGTTTGTGAACTCTTACTAGTAAAAGACTGGTTTTTACAATGTGTGTGTAATAAGATGATATCTATATTATTTCCTTCAAGCTGTGCTGTAAATATTTTTGAGACTCATCTGTCAAAATATTTAAAAAACCAAAAAAATCATGGTTTTAGGAAAACAATGCTCCCATGCTTCTGTTTTTGTTGTTGCTGTTTTGGAGCGGGGTTCCAGCCGTTGGTTTGGGGGTTTTTTGGCTTGTTTTCGTTTTTGTGGTTTTGGTGTTTTGTTTTTTGTTTTTTTTTTTTTTTTTTGTTTTGTTTTTTTTTGGTAGACCACAAAGAAAGCACAGCCACCATTTGTTGAAATAGTCTGTGGTTTTCATCTTTACATGAATTGCTGTACTGCATCTTGTAATTGTGATCTCCCATGAAAGTGAGACAAACTGGGAGTCCACAGGAGCTGATGTGCTGTCTTCAACATTCTCATGAGGGGAAGCAGAGGGGCAAATGCTGATCTCTTCATTCTCGTGACCAGTGACAGGACTCAAGGAAATGGTGTGGAGCTGAGCTGGGGGAGGTTTAGGTCGGGTATCAGGAAAAGGTTCTTCACCCAGATGACGGTTTGGTACTGGAACAGGGTCCCCAGGGAAATGGTCACAGCACCAAGCCTGCCGGAGTTCAACAAGTGTTTGGACAATGCTCTCAGGCACATGGTGTGACTCTTGGGGTATCTTGTGTAGGGCCAGGAGTTGGACTTGATGATCCTTGTGAGTCCCTTCCAACTCAGCATATTTTATGATCCTATGAATAAAGGCATCAAGAGTAAGAACAACAATTCTAGTGACTGTATGTCAATTGTTTTCTGACCAGGAATTAAATATTTCTAATCCTGGCTTCTTGAAGTATTTCATTTTAACATATTTTGTTTATTATAAATCTACAGGAACTTTATCAAATAGTTATTGAATTTATATGTGAAATTTAAACAAGGAGTGATAGAGAGATTTTAAGGGGGGGAAAAAGTTCAGTTTTAGGTCCTGAGTCTTTTGTCTTGTTTTTGTTTTGGGAGGTTTTCCTGACCTGCTGTTTGGTGTACTTAGCGCAGTAACCATGGACAATGCGATGTTGTAAGTACACAATTATTCCAGGTCACACTTACAGACTTGCAGAACTAGCACACATATAATGAAGAGAATTTGTGCCTGAGGAAATGCAAGTGATTATGCAGTTGTGAAAATTAACATTAGCCTGAATTTACTTCTTGCAAACAATCTGGGACACCCAGTAAAATAAAGTGTAGTTGCTGCAGTGCTGCCTGAGCTCATGCAAAACACTCAGTAGCTGTATATTTGTGTATAATGAAGGCTCGTTCTCTCAGGGAAATGAAAGTAGCCTGTCCTCTAAAGGATAGGAAGAAGTCATCCTTAAGAATGAAGAGGGAATGGAAGCATGAGACTCAAAATTCTTAATATAGCTTTTTTGGTTTTGGGATATCTCACAGTGAAGCCTAAGATACAGTGAAGCCTAAGAGACCAATCAGTCTTTTCTTGAGCTAGTGAGCTTTTTGTTTTATACTTGTTACTCATGAAGAAACCAAAAATCTCTAAGCCTTCTTTCTGATGGAGGCAGATGAATTCAGGAAATTCTAATTCTGGTAAATTAGCCAGAAACTGGGAAACCAGATTTTAACAAAGTAAAGAAAAAAGATATCCTTGAAACTTTGATAACTAAAAGTGGTTGAAAAATCTGAAACTAGGACCTCCCCTTACTAGCACAAATTTTGACAACTGGCCACACAGAATTTTTAATATTAATTTAAATGCTCTGAAATTTTTAATGAAATGTTTTTGATTTTAAGGATATGAGCATATACCAACACTTTTGAACAGAAAGTTGCAATGCCAGAAATCCTCTAAGGAAGTCTGTTCCTGCTGTGAGATCCTGGGCAGGGTGACTTGAATAGAATTGTGAATGCTTCAGGGCTCATCCAAATTGAGCAAACGCTGAACCTTAGAGATTCACAAGCCAGCAGTTTCTTTGATGTGAAACAGTTTGTGAGGCGAATCCAGGAAAATGTATTGTCTGTCAAAGCCTTTAGCCACTGCCCAGCTGTGGGACAGTGCCTGGCAGTGGTGGGAGCAAGGCATGGGGCAGATGCCTTCTGCTCTGATATGGGGCACAGCCACTGCTGAGCAAAAAGAACAAGACTGCACTGCAAGTCATGACAGTTCAAAGCAGAACAGGGTTTGAGCTAATTCCTAATTCTTTTTGTTCTTTTTACCGTAGGAGAAAAGGAGCCGGGGCAGGCAGGTGATTAGCCTTGGTTGTTGTTGCTGTACCACAGTTAGAAAAACAAATGTAGCTGATTTGTTTAATTTTGCCTTAACTGTTCCACGACAGGTTAATCAGTGCAGTGTTTCCTGGTGCTCGCAGCTGCCCCAGCACATCAGCTGTCCTCCCGCAGGGAGGCGGCTGGTCTTGCCTTGGTGATTTCCACTATTACTGCAAGCCTCCTCATTGCCCTGGACCTCTAAAGGAGCAGCTCCATTTAGTTTTAACCCTTTCTCCTTCTCCTAGCTTTAGGTTGCTAGAGATTAGGTACAAAAGAAGGAGGCGATAGAAAAACTACCTTTTTTTTTTTTTTTTTAAATTCAGCTTCATATTCTCTGTCATATGTAATGCTTTTCTCATGGTCAGGCACCACACAGCCTCTTCTGATATAGTAAAGTATCTTTTAATAGGAAAACTGAGGAAATAGCCTCTAATGATTCTTTGCAAGATGTTATTTTTGCCTCTGCAATAGCTGATTTGCGTCTCAGTGGTGGCCAACAGCCAGGAAAAGAGCAAGACAGTGCTTTCTAATAGAAAGTGTGAATCTTCGTTACAATGTTAAAAGAAGGAGTATTGGATAATTTCCTTCAGAGGCAGATAAGACTGTTCTGCATGGGTGTACTGCTCTATGATCTCTCACCCAGGGTTATGGTGACTTGATATCCTGTTTGGTTTGTGTAGGCAAGTCCGTCTTCTCGTGCCTCTTTTTTTTACACTTATGCAACTGCTCTGCTCCGTCAGCTGTCGAGGCAAGAGCTGTGCTGGGACCTTATGCAAGGTGTACAGGCTGCTTTTCTCCTCTTGTGGAGAAAGACTTGTGAGTGAGCTTGAAGTATGATGCCAAATCCCACCAGATCATAACTGCTTCTGGGGTAAATGTAACATTTGACCCTGCTGAAAGCATCATCTTGGTTGTTGGCCACATAGCTGATGTTTTGCTGCACACGTACATTGCCCCCTACACTCCATTAAAATTCAGTTAAAAAGAAAACATTTCCTTGAAGCTTTTGAAGCTAATACTTTGCTTAATTTTGGCCATTCTTCTGCTTTTCTTTCTTCTTCTGTGCATCTTATCCTGCTTTATTGTATAAATCTCTGCACGTGTTTATATATGGAGCAAAGCTGAAAGAGAAATTCCCACAGTTTCTTTTCACTTTGAACTGTTTTTAAGATTAAAAATCATAATAGTCTGTCTTTTCAATGGAATAATTTTGAAATAAAAAATGTCAGGGATCAAGTTGTAATAAAAATTTCATGTTCATTCTTTCTGTTTTGATTGACATCACTGACTTGGAGCTGCTGACTTATTCAGTGAGAAGGCTGGAAGCCTCATACACTAGACATTGGATCTGGGACTGCACTAACTGAAAACCAAATTAACATGATAGGCAGTAAAGCCTAGCCTTCTATTTGTGATCATTCTGTGAAGGTGAGTTTTTTTGTTTGGTTGGGGGTTTGTTTGTTTGTTCTTTTTTTTTTTTTGGTGAAGAATTACAAGGGCATAATATAAATAGTAGAAGTGATGGGAAATTTTCAAACTTTCAGTTTCCTAGAATTAAAACAGTTTAAGAATACAGTACACTAAGAAGTAGGATCCTAATACCAATGACTACTGCTTTCCATCAGGACTAGTAAGTTTTGATTACTGCAAAGGTATTTTATTGCAAAGGTAGTGGGATTTTGTCATTGCATCTGCCAGTCTCACTTGGTTCATTGTAGGAGTTGCAATATAAGTAAATTAAAATATTACTAAATATTAGAATGGGGAAATTCCATCTGTTCCTAGCAACAGCTGTTCAAAACCATGTAAAGCATGGCGAGACATGAAGCAGAGACACCTTAGTAGCATATTAAGGGAATGCAGAGCTTGTAGCTCCATGGATGGCTCCTTTATCTACTTATTAATGGAATTTTCTAGGCTTTGATTTGCGAGGATGTGGTACCTTGCTTCCCCTGAGACAGGCCAGGTGCTAGTGGAGTGAATTAGACCTGGTACCTGCTGCTGTGTTCTGGTCTGGTGAGGAAAATCTTTCTTGTGCTGGCACTCCCATGGTTTGGATTGTTCTGAGCTGAGCTCTGTGCTACATATTACTTCTTTTACCAGAGCATCATAATTATTTTTAAATTCAGGAAAACATGGTGTTTTCCTGAAGAATTGCCTCTAGTGCAAATGGTCAGTATAAATACTTTTCCAGCTCTCTGATTTTGTGTCTGTGTGTGTGTGGGGAAAGAGAGAAATATCAGCACAGTTTAACTGAAGAACGTGTGCTTCACGTGTGGGTCTTAGGCTCAGTACAGCTCTAATGCCCTTCTCTCTGTCTGTCATAAGCGTTCTGGAAAAGTTGGCTTTTCCAGTAATGAAGCTGGCCATACTAATTATGACAGATTTGAAGACTGTATGTTTTGGTTATCCTTAGTTCTGTGAAAGCTGGCTTCCAAATGTTTTTAGAAATGGGTTTTTGAGGACAGTTTGTCCAAATCTGACAGGTTGTTGCAATTCTACCACTTACCATGTGAATTCAATGTGATGTCTTTGCCCTAGGCAAAATAACAAATTTTGAGCAAATTTATCCCAGTGAGGATTTAATACTATTTCCACTAAGAAATGTCCCTATTTTCAGTGTGAATCATACCTGTATTATTAACATGTGAAATAACAGTTTTCAAACTTTAGAAATATTATATATTTGTAAGCACACTGGTGAAAATTCAGTGAAAAAAGTTTTGGTTTTCTATGGAAGTTTTTGATTTTTACAAAGCAGTGTGATTTCCTTTTTTTTTTTTTCCTCCCCTTCCTATCTCTTAGCTCTGCTTTATTGATGATGTTGCTTCCTTGTGCCTTTTCTCTTTTTTTTTTGGTCAATGAATTAATCCTAAGTGCTGACACAAGAGATTTTAGTAGGAAGTTCATCCTATCAATTGTTGATAGGGCTCACTGTTAGTGAAAGTCTGAGGTCAGAGCATAAGCCAAGATCTGAACTGCAAGCAGTGTAGGCTGGAGTAAACAGACTTGACTAAATTGTACTCACCAAGGTTTAGCCCAAGTATTTTGGCTATGATGAGGAAAACTAATGTTAATTCTTAATTAGCCAGATGTGAGATATTTTGCATTTATCTTTGTGTTAATTCACAGTTCAGTATATTTTATATCAAGCTTAAAAACAGTAAACTTTTTTTAACCTTATCACCTTACAGTAATATAGTGGAGTGTTTACTAATCGCTCAGAAGAATTTTATTTAAAGATAAATAGTCTTTGTGCTGCAAATAAAAATTTAAAATTATTTAATTTTATGCTGATATGCTAAAAAGCAGTACAGCATACAAATGTCCTTATCATCAGTTTTACTAAGGGGCCTACAACGCATATATTTATAATGTATTAGCAGGGACTTTGAAAGTACCCCATGAATAATATAAAGTATCAAAATAAGATGGTGCATCCTAACAAAAGAAACATATATTTAATATTAAATCTTATTTGTGAGTGTTGTCTACCTGTCATTTGCATCCAAGCAACAAGAATTCTCAAAGGCCGTCATCTGCTCCATATTTTTTTCCCTAGCTCCTGTACATGAATCCCAGTATTTCTAGCCCTTTTTGTGATCTTCTTGAGAGTTTTCTCATCTCTTATAGTGCGTTTACCTCCCACTTCTTCCCTGCAAGGTGTTAATCTTTCCTGGTGCTTCTATTTCACATAAGGCGTTTACATGCTAATTTTCATTTTCCTTGATTTCTTAAAATGCTTTTTAAAAAATCCATATCTTTATGTAGCAATGGCATTCTGAAATTGTCAATATATTTTTTGGTAAAATGCTTTGTAGGAAGCAAAGAGAGCAATAAAAATCCTTAAGTGGCCTTGGTTATGGAAATAATGTGAACCACTCTTCTATACTGTGCCTGAATGTACAAGCAACTGCTGTAGATTTCTGGGCACAATGGTGAAATCCTCACCCTTCAGCAAACAATATATTAATTCTTATAAGAAGCATGCAATTTTATTCAAATTTAAGGAGTACAGAAAAAAATGATGTGTAGGGAATGTGTGGAGAAAGAGCCTTCCTTATCAATCTGCTTGGTTTCTACTAATCTGATTCTTACTGCATTGTAAATTCAGGGTAATGTCTTTGAAACAAATACCTGTATTTTGGATTTTTATTTTTTTGTATTTATATGTCTTATACTTCATCGGGATGCAAACAATAGCTAACAATAGTTGCAGAGTACAGGAGCCAACTCCTACATCCCTTGAATGCAGCTAGACCTGTGTCAGGTTTCCATCCAATGCAGTTACAGTTCTTGTTAATGATTTCTGGAATACACTGTTCTTGTGAGCAGCTAGAATAGCTGGAGATCAAGGTGGTGCACAGAGGTAGGGAAGGAAGAGGAGATTGAGAATTGGGGATGAGGAACTGAGCCTGTCATTCTAAATCATCAGTGTGACTGTTCCCAAACTTCTCTGCCATGGACCACTGTGGATCATGCAGATCCTTATGGCTGTGTACCTTCAAATCTCAGCTCTTAGCATTATCTGTTAACACGTTCTTTGTTTTGCATACTGTGCTGTGCTTTTAAGAACCAGAGGCTGTGCTGTTGTGGTGTGGGTTTGTGCTGTACCAAATGCACTGTGGCACAATTTGCCTTTGCCCTACAGGCTGAGGTGGGAGGAGCAAGGGCTGAGACGCCTTGGCACTGTGTTAGCCACACACCCGCTGGGCTCTGCTGGAGCTGGGCTATTCTGTGTTTAAAGACAAGTTTATACAACATCACAGAGTGATACTTGCATCACCACGAGTTTTGGTACCACTTGTGCTCAGCCTGCAAGCAGCAGCCTGTGGGGCCTGGCCTGAGGCGGGGGAGCCCCAGCTGCAGCACTGCCCTGGCCTTGGGCATCCTATGAAACCCAGCAGAAGCTTCTGAGAATTATTATTTTTTCCCTCTCTGTTTAACTCTCACAGTGGCCTTGTGAGGCCAATGAATTATGTATTACAGACTGGTTTCTCTCGCAGGCTTATCCCCATTAGCTGAGGTGGTTTCAGAGGAGCCAGCGGCTCCTTGGCGGCCGTGCCCGCGGAAGCTCGCTGAGCCTGCCCTGCCCGGGGCTGCCCTGGCAGATTTGGGGTGCAGACCCTGGCCTGGGCTCCATGGCTCCCAGAGCCCAGTGCTCCTGAAGGGCACCGCTGTGCTGATGGAAAGGTGGTCATCCTTCCTCTCAGGTGTGTTTAATATCCAGTTATACATCCTCTGTTTTATACCTGGCTATGTTGTGTTTCTCTACAGTCAGTTGCCTGTTTAAAAAATGTAAATATTTTAGGTACAAGGCTTTAGAACTTTTCATGTTGTTGCTCTCCGAAAGGTACACGCTGTATGTTTTCAACACTTTTGCTAAATGCCTATATAACTTTTATTTTTCTGTGAAGTGGAATATTTTCCCTAAGGAGTTAACTAATATCTCTGAAGCCTTCTGAGGTTAAGATTTGAAAAGCCTTCAATATATGTCCCTGATTCTCTGATTCCATTGCTTATTTGTTTAGGCTGATGGGAATAGGCTTTGCCTACTGTGCTCGAAGAAGAAAAGAAGATTTTTGTGCTCTTGGGAGGCAAAGGCAGTTTTCATTGGCATTTTAGTGAAATATTAAAGGCAAAGCAGATTTGGAGGGACACACTGCAAAGGCTGTCATAGTGATCAGAGAGGCAGTGGAGTGAGGAAAGGGACAGCTAAATGTGTAGGTGGAGAGTCAGTCCATTTGTGCAAAGGTATGAGTAACTGAGGTTATGAATTGGTTGCAGATGGGAGCTGGCAAGCAAGAAAAGTGGAACAAAATTATATTGACATCCCTGTGTTGTCTAAAGACCACTACAAGACCATTAGTATTGCTGCGTAGCCAGCAGGGAGGCCCTGTCAGGGTGAGATTTTACTTAGGCAACTGGTATTGATTTTTGGTCTGCCGCCAGGATGTAGGAAGGAAAAGATTTTTTTTCTTTTTCTCTTTCTTTTTCTTCTTTTTTTCTCCTGTGTCCATATTAATGGATGCAAAGCAGTGTGTCTCGACCTGGGATGTATGGTTGAGACTGGCTGTGTGCTGTCATGACTGACTTTATTGGGGGAAAACTTTTGAATTGACCTTCATACTTCTTGCCTTGCCTTTGCTCGTATTTCCTCTCATCTCTCCTGTAAGGCCGTTATAAAGGTAAAATTAAGAATCTAACACTTGATTGCGGTAAACTCCTTTTTTTTGGCTCGTTTTCTGAATGAATTTTGAGTGACTTTTTAGTATCTCTGATTGCCCAAATGGAGAGTCCTGTGTGTGCTCCCTGGGCAGCAGCAGCCGGAGCTGTGAGGGCTCAGCTCTCCCCTGTGGTTGCTCAGGGTGCTGTGGTGCTCCTGGCGAGAGCCAGGGGCAAATATCACAGCAGTGTAGGGAGAAACTCTAAGGAGTCAAGCCTCCTTTAATTTCTGGCCAAAGTCTGATCCAGATACTGCAAAATGAAGCTGTTATTAGTGTTTCTGTTATCTGTTCTAGTGAAAATAAGAGTGGTGGCTAAAAAGGGGCCATGAAGCAGCTATCACGCCAAGGTAGCAGCTCTTGTTCTTGGGTCTCACTTGCAGTGGCAACCTGGAAGAGGAATAGCTTAGTACTTAGTGATGCTTCTCTTCTTTCTCATCCTGCAATGGAGGCATGCCAGTTTCTCTTCTGTATTTATGAGTACCCAATTAAACATGTGTGCAATGAGTTCATTTCCCTACTTCGTCAGAGAAAGCTTGGCAAAGAGAAATTTCTGGCAAGAGAAGAACTTATGTGAAAAATAATGACCTGTGATCTTCTTCTAATAGATGGACAGAGACTGACCTGATAATCACAAAGGATCCTTCTTCGTGACTTACACTGGATCCTAATATTTCATTATTAATACACTTCTTTAGCAGAGAAAATAATTCTCATAGAAATACATTTTCCTTTATTCTACTGCATGTATGACAAAAACTTAGCTAAGTGTGCCTTTTCTTTAAAATTTATATACCTGCACTCTGAAAATTGAGGCTGCAGAATTGTTAGAGAAACAAGCACTGAAACAGAACAGTGCTGTTTAACTTTAATAGGTGAATTAAATATCCCATGCTATTCCATTTCTGTTCATCTATGTCTTTACTTTTCTCTCATTTTGTGAAGCCTACTTAAATGTCATTCTATGATGTGTTTGACAGATTATTCCTATGGAGGGTAGATCTGAACACTGCATCTTTCAAGGGAGATAAAATGAAAATATTCTTTTGGGAATTTGGCCCTTTAATTATCAGTAATTTTTAAACCTATTAGTTTTGATCATTGAAACATCAGATTAAATCTAAGCATCGATTAAGGTCAGTTCTGTTAAGCCTTCAATTTTTGTGTTGTCTTGTGGAATAGACAGCTGTTTGTCCTGAAAATTTGTTTGCTGCTGCTTTATTTACACTCTCTCCTACTTTTGGCTGCATATCTGATTGGGAAACAATTATAATCAAGAAAACAAAGCCCAAATCCAGGATAATATAACTTCTAAAATTGTAAATGTTTTTAATTTTTGCCTTATTCATAGTGATTAATTAGAACTTTTTGCAGACTCCCCATCTATTTCAGTGTGATATTGATTAAAGAGTAAAAAAGCCACTTATTAACAAATCCTGTCAGAAGAGCTAAAGCACGTCTGTTCTGAAGCACAGCAGAAGCCAAGTCCTTATCTTATTCTTTTTCCTTGGCTCTCCCTCCAGGACCTACTCAGATTCTCTTTGGCTTCACGTTAACCCTGAGGTGGAAAATTATCTCATACAGTACTGCGTTGAATCACCAAGGATTGTCCTTGTTTGTCTGTGGAGGGTGTTGGCTCCTTTTACTGTTCAATGCTTTAATTCCCTCCCCACACCATGATAACCAAATCTTTATCTGAACTCAGCTCAGTTAGGCTATAAAGTAATCAGGAAAAGGCTTCTGGAAAAGTTGCTGCAGAAAAGCTGATGCAATATAAATAATGGTTTGCAACACTGTATGCAACAATGGTTTTATAAGATGTAAGCGTAAGATCTATTTCCTTAAGAAACTGAGGTGTTTTATGAAGACCTATCAGTTGTAATAGAGAACATTTTCATCTGTGCATTTTGCTAGAAAATGCTAGTGGAGGTTTGGATGTCACTTAGATGTGTGTTATTTGTGAGCATGGCTGCTTTTTTAATCATGCTTTTTCAAAACATCAAGTACAACGGCACCATTCATTCTAGTAATGTTTTCAAGTACAACGCCACCCTTTATTCCAGTAACGTTTTCATACAAATAAATAACTTGCAAGTGACTTTTTTTAGGGTATAATTAATTTTTTAAGTTTGCTGGAACACTCTGCACACCAAAGATCTTTCATTTTTGTTCTTAACACATATGCATGCAGTCTAGTTGCCCTTCTAAAACCTTGAGCTTGAATTTTGGGCTGAAAACCATAAATTCCTTAAGCTGAGCGCACAGTCTCTTGCCTTTATGCAGAAACATTTGCTAAATTTAGAAATATATACAACTGTTCCAGGAAATGCTAAGTGGAATCTTTACTTTACAACATTAGCTGACAAGTAAGAACCCACTTGCAAGCCAGTACGATGGGGTTGTTTTCCTCGCTGCTGTTTGATAGCAAATGATTACAGATAAGCTGTAGGGATATCCATTTACTCACAAGGACTTTGTCTTGCAGATGAAAAAAACATTACCAATTCAGAAAGCTCTCTATGTATGGCAATCAATTTTAACTCTGGCTTTCTGCTGATAATGGAAGCTCCTGTCTCACCCCGTCTGGCTCATGTGAACTCCTCTTCAACACGTTCTGAGCTTGACAAAGTTGTATAAATCATTTTATGGAAACAGAAGATATCGTTAGGCTGGTAAACAGAAAGGAATAAATACACAAGTGTCAAGCTGCCTTCAGTTATATCTATTTATTACCCCACATAAATGCACACAGCGCTTCATAAAACTCCACAAGTATTTTAATCAAGTTACATCTTTGGGGAGAGGGAGAAGCTGTTGTAGGGACCATGCTAACTAAACCTGCATGCTCAGTAGAGTGCAGAACTACAGTTAAGGAGACTTTTGCTCTAAAACTGCCCTAATTCGCAATGCCAGACAGGAGAATCTCTTATAAGAAGGCTTTTAGGACTCTCTGGGACTTGGTATGCTAGCTAGAGCAAGGTGACAGAAGCACATCAAGTGTATCCACTAGAGGGTATTGGCACACTATATATGGTGGTGCATTATAGATAATATCTAACAGGTCTCATTTATTATGCCTTTATATGAGACCTTTAAAAGTCCTTTCTCTTGTAAAGTCCATATTCCCCAGGACCTTTTCCATTTCCTGGTAGCAAATGCATTCCTAATATGAACTCAATTGCCATTAGGAGAACAAAGGGGTGGGAAGCTGCTCACCACCAAATTATCAAATGGCTCATGCCCAGGTGCTGATTGAAATATTGATGTAGTCAGAAGACTTCTAGAGAGTTGGAATGTCAGTCAAGCAATATGAAGACTTGCCCCTGCCTTGCACAACAGCTTTCAGGAGAGGGATAAGTGGGTTCACATTCTGCTCTCCAAGCATTTCCAAAAAGCATGTGCCCTGGACGGGAAAAAGCACAGGAAAGGAAGCTCCTATTTTTAATAGCATCCACTAATCCCATTCCTATCAAGACTGTATAACAAATCTAGGATGAGGCCTTTAAGTTTATAGTACAAGGCTGGTTCGCTTCAGAGGAGAATTTATATTTGTTGCTCAGATAAATGGCCTATCACATTATAATCCTAAGAGTATTATTTTCAATTTAAAATGTTTACTTGGTTAAAACTGCTATAGGATTTGTTTGTTTTTGATAATAAATGACTATTAAAGGGAAGAGAGAAAGGAACTGTGTAGTGTGTGTGAAAATATCAAGTGTCTCGTATGGGCACTGGAGTCACTAGAAGAGTCTGGGTGGCTTTCATTAATTTTTTTAAAAAATCTCTTTTGTGGAAAGCAGAAAAATGAAGTTATCTGCATTTAAGGACATAGTTTACTGGTGAACTTGGCAGTGTTAGGTTGATGGCTGGACTTGAGAATCTTAGAAGTCTTTTTAAACTTAATGGATTCTATGATTCTGTGGGATTACTTGAAGTGTTCTGAGGCTGTTCTTTTGGAAATGTTAAGCTCTTGGGGAAAACACCATAAGTGGTGATTTGACTGTGGAAATCTTGCATTCAGATGTGTATCTATTATATAAATACCCGCAAATTCCATGGCCTTTGAGACCCTGGGCCATATAAGTCCCAAAGGGAGTTTTCTGACTGGTATAAACAAGTCTAGCCTGGAGATGTGCCTGCCCTACTCGTAACAAACCTAATTGTGGATGTGAACAAGGCTCACCAAAATACACTGATTCCAAAAGCACTGCCGATGACAAAATGAGTAAAATGAGCCATGGAAGTGAAACCAACAACAAATATTGCCTTGCTCATATTACAAAAGCCACTGACTTTCTTTCCCAGGATAANNNNCCCAGGATAACACACTGGCTCAGGGAATTGATGATAATGCATATAAGCATGTCAGAAAAGCATTTTAATGAGAAAGGCCTTTATGTAATATCTATTTTTATTCAAATTGGAGATTGAGGGATCAAATAACAGGATAAGATGTTCAAGGATTGGTCTGAAAGAAATCGTTTTATTGTTGTAGTCATTAATGAAAATGTTCTCCTTAAATATTCAAACATCTACAGCAGTATTAAAAGTTAATCTATATACCATGTATGGATACCTGCTATTTTTTTTTGGTAGAAGGTAAATTTAAAAGAACTGATTATATGTAAAGGGAAGTACTTGTTTAGGTAGATTTTTTTTTTTCTTGTAGCATTGATAGTATGGTTTGTATAATTTATTGAAAATTTAGTGAAGGATAATGACTGTTTAGATTTTCTGATTCTTCTTCCAAAGTGGGGTTTTACAATAATGTGCAGATTTTAGTGCTTTGCCTAAACTAATTTTAAATTATACAAGTTACCAGTGCAAAAATGCAAATGTTTCCTGGCTTTTTGGGTTGTTTTCAGGTATGTAGACTTTACCAATCTTTTTTCAGATATGCATAAATCTGTGATTTTAAAAAATAACACACAATTATATGAAGATCTTTGTTAGTGTCCTATTTTATTGTGAACATGTCTGTTTTCTATTCATTATTTCTTCTTAGCATCTCTCAGTAAAATCACCTGTATCTTTTTTTCATGTAATATGCCTGGTTTTCCACTAGATGTTCTACTTCATGTTTTTCCTCATTGAATACCACTCTATCCACATCTCAAATTTCTGAATTTTTGTTTTACTCCTTATTTTAGTCATTATGGAAGGAAATCAGTTGTCACTACACGTCACGATTTCTGTAGTCGCTCTTTAATAGAAAATTATTTTCAAATTTCCAACATATTTGTTTCAGTTGCTCCAAAATAATTATATCAAACAAGGCTAGTAGCCTTTATGTTCATTAAATAAATTATGTAATCCCTATGTCATGTAATTCTGAGTTGCATCTAGGCTAGGCTGATGGAATGTTGACATCTCACAGTATTTGAGGGAGAATGTTTTAACTCTGGATATTTTTGCATCCTTTTCCTAACTCTCAAGCTGAATTTTGGTGTTGCACTCTGAGAAGAGTCTTAACTTTTGCTGCTAAAAATACAGCAAGTTCACAGATATATTAACCCTCATTTTCCACTGTAAAATAGGCTGAATAGTCAAATAGTAGAAACAAAGCTGTATCTTCCAGCAAGCATCCTGTGAGTGCAGGGTCCTTACATTTGCATTTCTTTATCCAATGGTTGGTAGCATCAGCAATTTAGCTTTTCCATTCTGCATTACAATATCCTACCACTAAAAACTTCCTGAACATCACATTAATGGATTGAGCAAGACTATTATAGGGGTTTCATTTTTTTCAACTTAAATTTAGTATTATCAATTTGGCATGACTTTAATTCTTTTTCTGCTTTATGATGCTCCTTCCATTGTGTTTGTGGTGTGATGTCATATTTTTGCAGAACTTTAAATAAATTGTGGGACTAATTGTATTTCCACTGAGAATTTCATAGTAAAATCCCTTTTTTGTTTTATCAATTTACCTCAAGAGTTGCCTCACACTGATACTCAGATACAAAACCTCTCTCTTGTTTAGATATTTAGGTTTATGAATAAATGGCAATATAAAAATTCATCCTGTGTTAGAAAATAATGACTCTGCAGTACCATTTCCCAGTACTTGCCTTATTAAAACAACTGAACAAAACTCCAAAGAAACTGTGAATTTTGATAAATACTCTTTAGTTTCACTTGGCATAGAAAGATAAATTTACTCTGGAGAAAAAAAAAAATACTTGTGACTTCTAGGGATTCTAGATTTTTGGTTAATTGACTTAGCACTACCAGTCGTATAAAGATGTTACTATACCACTGACTGCTTTGTTGCTGCCAGACTGAAGACACAAAATAGGGCTGAATTTTCTCTTTAAGCCTGTGGGTCTGTCATATTATGTGGATACATAGGTATGTTCTTCCAGGAACATACACAGTAGAATGTACAGATGCATACTGTACATAAGATTCCTTATGATACTAATATATTTTTTTAGGTGTAGGGCAAACTCAAGTTTCATAATCCCAAATTTCCCAAAAAGAATTTGTAATTTTAGTATACAGACATCTATGGTAATAACTTCTTCAGTTTTGAACAGC